>VIBL01000359.1:0-320488 GCA_008271625.1 Lutraria rhynchaena
GATACTCTCTGTACTTATTGACATAAGGATAGAGGGAACAAATGTCCACGTATTTGATCTCTTGGTCTTTTTCTACTTCATGATACAGCCGGACGGCATTGGTACGACCTCCAAACAAAGCATCCCTGGGTTGAATAGGGTCTTGGCCCACATAAAATCGTTCTACTCTGGTCTTATACTCAGGGTCTTTTTGGCAACGTTGATCAAATTCACATTCCCACATGACCACTAATGGATACCATGATACCAACATCCCATGAATTCATACACGGTGTCTGTCTCTTCACAATACCCATCCACATAATATGGTCCAATTTTAACTTCTCCGCCTCTGTGATTCAAGGCATGACGAATATGAATCCCTTCAGTTACAGCAGTCATTTGTAACCAACGTATGCTTTTCATGGAATACCGAGTTTTATTAGGATATCCTGCATCAGAAATCACGGCTAAACTATGAGGTGGCATGGAATTTTTCCGCCAGGCTTTATTACACACTTGGGCTAGCGTGGTCGCTTCCGTAAAGGGATCAATTTGATCACTGGCTAACAATTGTTGACGAAATTCACCGCAACCACGTCTTAAAATGTCCACATCCGATTTACAGTATTTTTCCATTTCTTTTTGAAAATCAAATTCATCACCTTTTTTCTCATGGTACCAAGTTAGAAATTGTTGACGTTGCTCTGGCTTCATACTGTCAGGTTTGTAAAAGTGTAGCGGTAAGTAAGGTCCCACATAATCCTGATAGTATAAGGTATTGGCATAAAATGGAAACCATCCTTTAGCTAACTCAGTCAGTCCAAATGTCTTAGGAAAAGCTGAGAGTGGCATACTTAGGAAACTGAGTGAGTCAATTAATCGTATTCCATGCACTCTTAGCAGAATGATTTTACTTCCATTCATAATCAGTTGTGGTTTAGCTGTCCTGTGGGTAACGACATATCTAAGAATAAACTGGGCATCGTAACCTTGAGCATTGTGAGCAATCACTGTAGATCCTCGATGGGTGGGATTGAATAGCCACGTGCAGAATTGTTCCAACGTGTTTTCTCCACGGAATACCATTTGTCTTGCTTCATTCACTTCTTCACAATACTCACATGGATCTTGCACTGACTTACACATACATTCACCGCAGGCGCGTTGCGCTACACAAAAGTTAGGTATATGTTCTCCAGAATCAAAACGACACTCAAAGTCAAAAAAGATGAAGGGGACTTCGGGTTGTCTGCCTTTTCTATCAGGTGGTACATACGTTGGAATGTAACACTCATGATCCGGTCCTACCATTTTTTCACAATACTTGCATTTCTTTTGTCCTGGGCAAATATGACTTCGTTTTGTTCCTACAACTTTTTGTCCACATTTTCTACAATTCCATACAGACTCACAGATGGTTTTACGTTGTTTTCCACTTTTCGTTTTGTGACGATCAAAACAGGTTTGACTTCGAAATACTCGATAACAATCAGGACATCGAATGGATTGTTCCACGGGGCATAGGGTGTGGGCATAACACTGGCAAATGTTTTTACATTGATGGGCTTCACGGTGATCATAACCCACATCACACCATTCACAATAATAACTCCGTCCAAGAAATCCTGCGATCGATATTATACTATCATAATGATTGTCATGATGAAAAATATGAATCACCCGACTTTTTTCAGTCATTGCTGGTGGTTTGAATAATAATTCATTTCCATAATGTTGTGGATGAATTTTAATGACATAGTTGGGATAGAGGTAATCTTGTAACTTGTTGTATTCTTCTATACCGCAAGCACGATCCGATGAAATATCCACTTGTTTTAATAAGGCTTCAGCTTCATGTTGTTGTAGATTTTTCTTAGACTGACGTATGAGATTCCATCGTTTTTTCCATTCCGGGGTTTGATTTTGATTCGCTTTACACATACCAACCACAATAGATCTAGCTAAACACATCGAGTCCTTACTATTGTCAATACACACCACACTTCTCTTTGATTTCACCATGTTGAGTACGTTTGCCGACTTGAATGTCTTTTTTCCCGAGCCTTGTGGCATAGCAATATGTGTAATTTCCATCTGTGCTTCTCCGTCATGAATTTTAAACTCACGGTTGCTCTGGGCCACTCGTTCAATTTCATCCAATACTACATCTCCATTGATACGAGATGCCACATCAAATGGAATATGAATTCCAAATTCCAAATGAGGATGCTGTATGGATACACGAACTCTATCATTGGATCTTACTTGACATGTCCTATAAAGTTGATTCATCATATCATGAAACAGCCGGTTTGTAAATTCAAACGACCGATCGTACGGTTGAAATGTCACATCATACACTCTAGACTGCATCTTGAATTTCCTTGATTTTCTTTCCATACGAGATTGTATTTGATAATACTCTCGGACATGCTCCAACTTTGTTCGTTTGACTGGAGGCTCATGGCTGTCACTGTCGGTGTCTGACATGATTATGAATCCTATAGTCCTTCACACTCCTCTTTTAGATATGATGTTCAAGGTCAAGAGATCTATAAGATTACATTCAAGGTCAATTATATAATACATTCAAGGTCAATTATATATTCAAGGTTACATTCAAGGTCGTATTCATAATATGGTTTCAAGGTTACCTTCAAGGTCGCATTCAAGGTCACTCACATCTTATAAAAGGGACTGCGCCACACCACTCTAGTCATTCTAGTCACTCACAATATGAGCTACAACGATCCAAGAATGGAAAAAGCTGACGATAATAATAGCATTTATCAGCAATCTTCTTTGATGTATTCATTAAAGAAAAAAATAAAAGAGTTAAACAATATAGTGGATCAACTTTGTGAGCAGAAACATGTCACATGGGATCATATACAATGTTATCGTTGTGGAAAGAAAGGACATTATGCGACTACGTGTTCAGAAAAAATAGGTAAAGATGAATGTTTTCATTGTCATGAAAACGGACATTTCGCAGCGAACTGTCCACAAAAGAATCCTCAAGTACCACCGCAAGGAATGAGTGATCAATTCATTGTGAAAACAGCCGACCAAATGGATCCACCGCAAAAGAAACGAAAATACAAAAAGAGAGAAGACAAAACGAAAATGGACGATATGAACATTTGATGTGTTGGAACATTTGATGTGTTGGACAGTGTTCTTGAATAGTTCTTAAATTGTGACAGTATTTGTAAGTTACTTTGTGATTTTTGTATTATTGTAAGTTATTTTGTTTTTGCTGATTGTAAGTGATTTTGTTGTAAAAATAAAAACAATGAAAAAACAAATAGTTTTTGTTATAGAGAGAGTAAAACTTATCTTAAATATATGGTGGCCCTAAAAAGGGCCGTTGAAATGTATTCAATATTTAGCTTCAGCTAAATACAAATAGCGCCAATAATTGGCGCGTAGCTCATCATCATAATAGATGGAGAGATCCGGATATAAATTCCCCATCTTGATAGGTACACTATCTTCCTCTACAAAGATTTCTTTAGGGGCACGTAAACAATTTCCCATGTTTTTGGATTGAATGTAGAACACACAGGCACATACGTTTATATACACAAAAAGTAGGTCAATCCGATAACTTTATAAAAAGTAGGTCAATCCGATTTTTTCTTTATATTAGAATTGAAGAAAACACAAAAAATGACGTGACGTCATTTAGCATGTTCTCACACAGGTTCGCGCTTGCCGTATAAAAAACCACTGTCACTCTCGAAATTCATTTCATCCTACTACAATGTCTAAGCGAACCCTTAATATCATTAAAGAAAAGTACGCCTCCTTAGGGCTCTACATAGAGCAGCTTGAAATACAGCTAGAAGAGCTGCGTCTTGAAGTGAAGACGTTGCGGGAGGAGAAGAAGAAGGGGTTTGCGGAGGAGGTGGTGGTGGCCAGCTCTGGGGAAGAAGACTGGGGGGATCACCCCCAGGAATCCACCCCAGCTGAAAACTGGGAGGAGGATAATGAACCTCCTTTCAGGTTGGCCTCCACCGCCACAGACAAAGACTTCCGCAAGTGGGACAAGTGGTGTCCCGCTTGTATGGGTAGATGTGGCCAACATCATTAGGTCACTCTACCCAAAAAAACGGCCCTTTTCAGGGCCACCATGTCATTTCGAAATTGACTTGTGCCAAATTGTCTTTTTTGTTTCTAAAAACAAAATCCCCCCACACAGTCTTCGCTGCATTAAAAATCAAATTCAAATTGAAAATATAAAAAAAGTCACACTGCATTTTTTGTCTGTATAGTTTTTGTAGGTTGGTTATGATTTATTCTGTAAGCTGGCTGTGATCGTGTGTGTTTTTGGGCTCCAGCATTTTGGCTGTGATCGTGTATTTTTTTGTACGTTTTTGCTGTGATCATATGTATTCTGTAAGCTGGCTGTGATCGTGTGTTTTTGTATATCAGCATTTTTTGGCTGTGATCGTGTATTTTTTTGTAAGTTTTTTTGCTATGATTATGTTATTTTTACTAGCATTATTTGGCTGTGATTGTATGTATTCTGTAGGCTGGCTGTGATCGTGTGTTTTTGTATATCAGCATTTTTTGGCTGTGATCGTGTATTTTTTTGTACGTTTTGCTATGATTATGTTATTTTTTGACTCACAATTTTTACTGTGACTGTATATTTTTGTAGGTTGGCTATGATTGCGTTTATTCTGTAGGCTTACTATGATCCTTGGGTTTTTATTTTGTTGGTATTAGGATTAAAGAAACACAAAACAAACACAAAAACTAACACAAACACTAGCGAACAAAAAAATGACGTGACGTCATTTAACATGTTCTCACAAAGGTTCGCGCTCGCCGTATAAATTGTCAGGCGCAGAGCCATTATTTATTATTTAACATGGAGACATACAACATGCCATATGACATTCTGAAAGAAGCATTAGAGTCGTCTGAGTTGATAGGTCAAAATGCTGTTGGACCAGTGTATGGCACTAACCAGCCACAGTACAGTCAGCCACAGTACAGTCAACTCCAATACAATCAGCCACAGTACAGCCAGCCGAATCTACAGGGGAATGTGCAGCCAGTACAGTCCGTGGTGAATGGACAGACTCATGGACAGCCTAATCCACCGACTACAGAGATGGCTATGCTACAAGAACTCAAAGGAATCAGGGGAGAAATAAGACAGCTTAAGCAAGTCATGCAACTCCGTCGTGAAATCGAGTTAAAAACAGACAAACTGATTGTGCCTGTACAGTTTGTGACTGACAAATGGGATAGCGAAGAGCCCTCAAAAACAGAGGAGAAAAAAGACTCTAAAAAACGTAAACATGAGACCACGGAACCAAAGAAACCTGAGAAAAAGAAAACTGATCATGGTCGGGGTCATTATGGTAAAGTCATGAAGAAATAAGTCACTGATCAAACTGATCAAACCACCAACGGCCCTTTTCAGGGCCACCATGTTTTTTGAGAAATTGACTTGGGTCAAATTGTCTTGTGTTTCTTTTTGTGTCTAAAAAACAAAATCCCCAAATTCCCACACCAAACAAATTGAAAATTCAAATTGAAAATAAGTCCTGCACACACATTCTTTATTTTGTTGAAAATTCAAATTCAAAAAAACAAAATCCCCTAATTCAAAAAATGTGTACCATAAAAAAACAAAAAATTGACCAAAATTTCACAATTTCACCTCTTTTTTCAACAAATTATGGTACCATTTTCCGAAAATTTGGTACCATAGTACCGCCCATAGTGAGGGAAAAGTGGTACCATAAGTCAAAAAAATGAAAAATCGTGGTACCACGGTACCGCCGTATACTACTTTCGCCGTAGTCTGTGCTTCGATGCAATTCAAATGACACTTTAGGCTTAATTAATAAATATCTTTTATCTTTGGTGAAAACGGGTCGTCTGATATAAGAATTTTTATTCAACAATAAATTTGATACAATTTGTAGGCAGGATCTTGCTACATGTAAAGAGAAACATTTACCAACGTACTATGCATCTTCCGAGCTATGACCGCCATGTTATTTTAATCGACTAAGCCATAGCTCGTTCAAACCTCACCAAATGACATAGCTGTAACGCACAATTGGATACTTTTGATAAATCTAACATAAATATCACAAGAATATGTTTCTTCACAATGTTTTATCTCTATGGCTTAAAATTGCGGCGAATGTTTTATAAAACATTATTCTTAACGTCAGTGACGACTTTAAGAAAGTGGACACCACTTTTGATATCTAAATTTCAAGTAGCGAAGGAAAGATACTTTTTCAAATCCCGTGATTATGCGCGCGCATGATATGATACAATAGTTTAAAAGATAAAAGGAAAACGATTAACTAGTCATGATACCCTACTGGCTGACTGGTATGTCAGTAATACCCGGGTTTATGTTGATAAATATATGAATTACAAATTTGTACAAATCTGACGCCGATGTCTGATTGTTATTCCAAATATAATCTGCTGGAATTTCTTGTCTGTTTATCAACTACAAGATGATAACGTAACAAATTGCCTCGACGCAATATTTCACCACGGTAAAGCATAGATCGACTGTCTGGTTAATGTACGCTGTTGGTTCAACACAGTCTTGAATTTCTACACTTGGTGCGCTGAGCACTTCTTCTTTTTTATGAATGCGAGGTTTCCTCTGATTCACTATTCAATTTAGATGAAACATTTATTTCTTCAGTTTCTTCATGATATATTGTTTGTAGTGACACTCGTATTGTATAATTATCTTTTAAAAGTTTCAACTTGGCGTCTTTAAGAAACAGTTACACTTAGGTCAACTGATCACGTATGAAAAGGTCTAAAATACTTGCCACACGATCAACGTATATGAATAATGATTGACATTACTATGGTGACTTATAACGTCACAATGACGGACATGAATAAGTTTTCAGTGCAGATCTGAAAATTAGAATCAGAATGCATGAATTAGTCAAGCTAGTTTAAGAAAAGATCCGAATATATAAGTAAAGCTATGAACGACGCTCCCCAAAGTTTCCTGACAAATTATTACATCTTACATAATGTAAACTCATTCGCAATATTGTTTGAAACTGTTCAACAGAGAAATCGCTTCTGTTTTTCCCGACAAAAGCAAGAAAAATGATATTTTCTTATGACATATACAAGACTCAGCTATCAGCGTTAGTTCCTTAAGATGGTACTTAACGTCGTGATAACAAGTCGTTGTTGACTGAATATTTTTCCATAGGGGTTTGTATCAGACGTGAATTTCCAACAATATTGGCTGAAAATATTGTTTTCTCACCCAGTTTTCCCAGATTTTCGTAATGTACGATACTTAACAAACGTAAACAATAATCGTAAATAATCCTCAAACTTTGCGCTTCGTAAATAAGAAAAAAGAATAGACGAAATTTTGAACAGTAATAATTAAATACTTTCTGAACTGTGTAAAATCTGTTTTATATATTTTAGTACATCTCAAATGGCGTATACGCATTAATTTGGTAATTGTTTTCAATGGCCAGCGTTACATGGCAAAAAGGCACACCGCCTTCTGAAGAGATTGTCTTACCCCACCCACTATTTACAATTCTGAAGAGATTGTCTTACCCCACCCACTATTTACACTTCTGAAGAGATTGTCTTACCCCACCCACTATTTACACTGTGTTGGAACAAAATCTGTACGTGACATTTATCACGACAGGCAATTCATCAAAAACATTCTTGATGGGTAGTTAACATATGACAAACTCAGGCATTATTTCCTCAAGTCGAATAAACGACAATACAGAAGCGTTAAAGATACCTAGACAAGAATGTTGTCTTAAGAATTAAAATAACCAAACAGCTACAGCGTTATTTCAAAGAGAAACTGACTAACTTCGATTATTTATCACAAATTGAAGGCATGCGGGATATAAGCGATTACGTATGGTCTTCAGTATGATAAAATATTTGTATAACAAATGATTTTGAAAAAAGTTGTCCTTGATTAATTATTCGAAGCGCGAATAAGCGTTTGATCACGAATTACGTAATAAATAATACATTCTTTACAATAAATCATCCACATTCTGATTAAGTACGACAATCGCCGGGTTTTATTCTCATCTTGGAACATTTTAGTAACTGGTTTTATTGCGACATAACCATCTAATTTTTATACTGATATGGATTCTTAACATATGAATCTACCATCTGCATAATCAGTTGGCTCCAATATTACCTAAGTGTGATAATTCCAAATATAGTCTTATATAATTATCATAATGTAATTGTGACACACTGACGAACAATTGACCAGTTAACATTACTGAATGCTGTTCAATGTCGTCCTGTAACCATTAATGCATGCATAGGTGCATAACTTGGTGACTGGCAGTCTCTTTAACATTGATAATGCTGTGGTCCGGTCACATTATGTCCACTTTTGTATCTGTCATATATATTGACAGCATACTCCTTCCATTTGGTTGTACATGTATCTTTGCTCATTGGATTCTTATGTTTCCTAATTCTTTACATAGTGTGTGCGTTTATGTGTCCTTGCTGGCCTCCGTGCGTAATTTCTATGACTGTACAGTAAAACCTCGATAATAAGACCACCTTCGGAACCCGAATACCGGTCGTAATAATGAGCTGAATTATGGGGTAGTTATTGGAAGCCGATCAGAAAATAAGTGTACGTTATAACGAGGTGGTCGTAATATTGAGGTGGTCACTATATGAGGTTTTACTGTATATATATTTGCTTCATAGACTGAGTGATTTGAAGAGTGACCTGCCTGATGCAAACAGGAAATGGTGAAAGTGAAAACAAAACAAGGGATTTATAGAGAGGGATCTTTATCTTAAGAGTGACAGTATAATTCATCCTTCTCAAAATCAAACACTTCAGTGTACATTACTTTATTCCAGCGCATGCTTAACGCAAGGCATTGTGATTCTAACAAAACAAGCTCTGTATAATGTATTTGGAAATTATTTAATAAAATGAACTCGTGGTTTAGGCTTTGTGATTCTAACAAAACAAGCTCTGTATAATGTATTTGGAAATTATTTAATAAAATGAACTCGTGGTTTAGGCTTTGTGATTCTAACAAAACAAGCTCTGTATAATGTATTTGGAAATTATTTAATAAAATGAACTCGTGGTTTAGGCTTTGTGATTCTAACAAAACAAGCTCTATATAATGTATTTGGAAATTATTTAATAAAATGAACTCGTGGTTTAGGCTTTGTGATTCTAACAAAACAAGCTCTATATAATGTATTTGGAAATTATTTAATAAAATGAACTCGTGGTTTAGGCTTTGTGATTCTAACAAAACAAGCTCTATATAATGTATTTGGAAATTATTTAATAAAATGAACTCGTGGTTTAGGCTTTCAAATTGTCTTGTATTAATTCGACTTGACAGATATTTCGATCATTATGGCACAATGGTATCATTTGTGTATATTTTGTATACGATCTTTTTTTGTGACTTATCAACTTACGCAATCTAGACTGCAGATCTTCCAACAAAATGAACCCAGTTCTGCAACAAGCATTTTAATGTTCGGTAACAATGAATGTGTGGTTTTTCTAACTTACGCGGTGGCCTTATAAAAATCCCATGGTGCTAATGTAACCCTTACTTATGTTTTACCAAGATGGTTTTACAAAACTATATTGGGTTTCATCTTCAGTAATATTTAATTTCAAAGGGTGACACCTGTATCTTATTCTAAAACAGGTGTAGTGTTAGTGAATTTCACAAATGTGTGTTTATCACGCTCGCCGTGAATTATTATTCCGTCGAAAATGAAACCAAAATCTAAAAAATAAGCTTTTTTATGCAGGGATTTTTTTATGACATTCATTTATTATTATCATCGTTTGTTTTGTCTTATTCCGACGGGCAAACTCAAGTGCGGGACTTAATTCTCCTATTTTACGGTTGCTCGATTTAAAAGCATATTTATTGCGGGTTTTCTCTCAATAAATTATTACTTAAGATGAGAGAGATACCAAAACTTAATCACCCGGAAGTCCTTCGCTTTTGAAAAAACCTACAAAGTATAGTTATTAAGATTCCATTTTTCTAGCTTATAGTGTAAATCTAGAGTACTGTTTCACCGAAGTGAAGTGATACATAATATAACCCATACTTATTTCAATGACTGAGATTACATCGTTACATGTGTTTATTAAGGAGGTCGTTACACGTTTTATTCAAATGTTTTTCTCCAAACCACCTCGTGACTAAATTTTAGGAGAAATCCACAAGTCATTATTAATAGGACATCTCTGTATGTATGGTAATATTCTCAACTATATTAAAACATAATGATTTCGCATTGTTATTCATAAAATCATTGGCACCCATGAGTATGCACTTATAAGTAATAAAATGAATTTAACACTGATTTGTTGATTGATTAATTGATTGATTTGTTGGTTGATTTATTTATTGATTGATTTGTTGATTTTGGGGGATGATTGATTGATTTGTTGATTTGTTGATCGATTGATTTCTTTTGGTTGATTTATTGATTGACTGATTGATTTGTTGATTGATTGATTTGTTGATTGATTTGTTGATTGAGTGATTTGTTGATTGAGTGATTTGTTGATTGAGTGATGATCTACATCGTGTTTGTATTTAATATAAAACTTCCTAACAACATTACCCAGTGACTATATACCAGAACAGACTGGTAAATATTATATTGATACTGGTAAGGAGAGACAGTAATATTTTCATATGCGACAATTTTTATCTGTTATTAGTTCTTCGAGGAAGTCGTCAGTTGCTTGCAACTTGCAATCAAGGCTGGTTAGGTACCAGGCGACTGACTCCAGTTTCATAAGTAATAGTCAATGTGATTTGCTAAACCCAATTGATTGCTTTTAATATTTTGTGCTGCAAGTTAAGGGCTTAGGTCAGGTCAGACTGAACAGCAAAGTGTTTGGTGAAACTTGGATTTGTTTTTTGTTGAATAACGTTTGTGTTAGCAACTTTATAGTATGGTTCGTGGTCCATTTAGAGGACGGCGAAAAGTTAGAATTTCTAACCAAAGAATAACCCATAATACCGTATGTCTCCCATATCGTAAACAATAAACACATTATCTTGTTTCGGATAAAATATGAATTTTTATTACCCATTCTGTTCCAAAGTTGTGAATGTCAATATTTTGCCACTTCCAGGAGATTTTATGCTGGTATAATGAATTAGAAAATTTTACCCATGAGGCCTACAATATTGTCACGTGATATTCAAAATGGCGTAATTGTCCGAACCTATTTGTTGATACTATTATTAGAATAGTTTTTAATGACTAGACCATATGTCGTGTTACATGATCGTTTCTGTATTGCTGTCATACTATACGAGCGAGCTCTCTCCACTTTACATTAGACCAGGGACGATATTTGTCATAATTACGATCGACATCATCGCCATTATCACCATTGGCACCATCATGCTAATCATAATCATCAATTTCATCGCCAGCATCCAAATTCGTGTATCACCATTAAAACGCACCCATAATCTGATGCACATATTTGGACGATTTTGGACAACAAATAACACCACGTTTGTGTAATATTCACCTCAATAATTTCAAAGAACTGTTTGCACAGGATTTTATGATGTTCGTACTATGAAGTTTGTATTTAGGTATATACGAAGAATTGTTTGAAGATGATTCGGACGTTTAGATCACGTGTTTTTTTCATGGTCGTTGATCGCGGACTTGAACAACAAGCAAATGCTGGCGACGGGGTGAATCATTTGGAATCACATTCCATATTATAATAGGAGTAATGTTTTCATGACTAAACGACAAGTGCTTACGAATGTACATGTGTCTTTATCTTATCAATATCAAATGAGTAAAGTGATATATATCTATATGTTAGCCGAATTGATGGAATGAATATGAGTATACTTCACTTTTCTTTGATCTTGTGGTGTACCCATTGTCTGGCGCTTCAAAGTAATGTATACACATACAGATAATGTATTTTAAATCCTTCCTCAGCTTGATGTAAATTAACTCAATGTTAGAGAATGCTTTATTAAATATTTTATGCACCTTAATTTGTAATGTTATCATTTATAGTGACAATGTATTATAACACAAATGATTGTATGCCAAAATGTTTGGCGCCGTTCGAAGTACTTGTACAATGTTGCCACATCTCAAACACACCTCGAGTATTCAGCACGCGGCAGTTGACAGGGCGTAACTCACATGTACGATCAATGTCGTCTGTTAAATCGCGTATCATTATCAATGTCGAGCCTTCTATTGAGGAAATGATAGTATTGTGGTTGATGAAGTACAATGGAAAACATGACTGTGTTTTGTTTGTACGATTTAAACATAAACGTTCCTATCTTTTGTCTTCTTTTTGTTCACCCACTGTTGCTACACTGAATTTTCTTAAAGTCATGATTACACGACTGCGGGTAATTAGGGGTATTTTCCTAAATTAATTAGGGGTACACGGAGTGCGTGTGGGTTGTGGTTAAGGCATGTGTTCCGGACTGGAACGTTCACCAAAGAGTTTCATCAGACGTTGAGACTTTTTTGCAACCATGCATCGCAAAAAGGGAGAAAATTTGCACCAAAATGAGTTCCGCGTCCCCTTATATTGATACAATACACTGACAATAGGAGAACAATATCCGTAGAGGCACATGGAGATTTAAGGGTAATGTTTATTACCCATAAACGCCCGGGACAAGTTTTAAACTATATATTAAGATATCACACACGACATTACAAACTATTCATTAACTTGTTAATACGCCAGTCTCTTACTAATTGACATCCATTAAAACCACCAGTAACCTGAAGTATTTACTGTGTTTCTTGTCGTAGACACCAAATTTTATAGACATTTTATGATCAAATTTGGAATAGCTCTGAAAAGGAACCATATTTAAACGAAGACGTGAATTTGGTGCGTAACGCGAGAAACGATTGTGAAAATTGGTAATAAAAATGAACTTGATTTTTATGGCGCAGTTATTACTGGTTTTCAAAGAGAAGAGTTCTCAAAGCTTAGTTCGATGAGAATTGAATAGTATCATTTTTGTCAGATTTTTGTGTTAACGTCGTTTTTTGATGACAAGACGAACAATTGTCGTTCTATTAAATTGTGTTTCATGTGGATATATAATTTTCCAACAATAAGTGTAAATACAGACAGGATTTGTACGCTTTTTTGACACATGCATGCTAAACTCTCGGATTTCCTCGTCCGTTTCACGAGACCACCGCGGACTAAACATTGTGTATAATTTGTTTGCACCTATTTCAATTTTTTTCATATTCAAATGGTGTTTGTTTACAGTCATTTTAACGACAATTTATATACATTTATTTCACTGCTAATTTATTGAATAAAGCTTTCAAAATACAGAGTTGTTACTGAGATTTATATGGAGAAAATGAATATTTCAATATGTGTTAAGTCAAAATATAGCAATGGTTTCTATTAAAACTATTAGTTACAACTACCCGAATAAATGATACATTGTTCGTTTTCAGATAGGGTCATCATATATAAATATCACGAGAAATTTATCTGTTAATCAACAGTTGATATTAAATTGCACATATGATATCTTATCCTGAATATCATTGAAAAGCTACTATCAATGGTAAGTAGATGTTTTTAATTAAATTAAAATTGTTATTGTTTGGTCGTGATATGAAAACAATTAATTCGATATAACCACGTAAAATAACTGGTCTAACTTTGAAAAAAAAATCCACAAAATATTATATTCATTGAACTGATTTTCCCCTATTTTGTGTTGATCTTTAAAATGACACGATAATACATAATTTGATTTCTATGATATGTTGATCATATAAAAACACTTAAAACTGAATAACTATAAATGTTGAATGCTAAATTTACACACAAACGTATTTAGTTTGTTAATTTGAATTCACGATTTTCACCCATTTTTTAGATTCTCTGTGGATGTAATTTCACCATTATCAGTCTCTACAGAAATCTCTAAGGTTACAATCGCATGTTACGATGTTGGGACCCTAACGTTAAATGTAACTGGAGATGTTTGAAGGGGTATCTGTTAATGATTTTTTTTATTTTAAGGGTCGTTTTCTCATGTTCAGGTCAGATTCCTATGGCCTATCATTGTTTTAAGGGTCAGTGGTAAATATGGAAAAATATTGGGTATTAAGAACAAACGGGAATTAGAAACGCACACGTGAATAACGATCGTTCTGCCATGAAAATAAGGGAATTTAAACAGGGCTTATTTCTTCACCTTTTAATACATGTACCTCTGTTGTAAAAGAAACGCACGACTATAAAAGTTAGTACATTCTGATTTCTTGTCCAAAATGAATATGAATTGTATTGAATCGATAAAAGTTCAACAAGTGAAAAGAAATGATAATGCACATGTATGTAATTCGTATGTTTGTATCTTTATATATATTACCGATATTAAAAAGAATTCGTGTGTAAATTTTAAGAAATTCAATAAAAAACAGTGACATTTCACATCGCTCGATCTGATGCAAGTTTCAGAACATAACAATCTATAAGTATCATGCTCTCAGCTCCCAACAAAGGCTACAGTGTGCAACAAAATTTATCAACTCGAAAATACGAACACTAACGATAGGGGAAACAACATTAGAACGATGTCATTTAGTGGCCGCGTTTCATAGAAGACTAATTATCTGCGAATGATATCGTCATCTTCAAAGCGCATTAATTAAATATCGTAGGGTCAAACACAACCCAGGAACATCAATGATAATCACCGAAGATATACGTATAGTTCATGATTTTATTACTAACCGTGTATAATTCACTGTGACATTTTATGAGCAGGTGCTCGCACGTGGTCAATAAGGCAAGCGTCCAGTGACCATGATACAGGTGTAATTTGGCTGAAAACATATGGCCATTACTGTCTGTTGTCTGTGATTTTCGCATCAATGGTCCAAAATTTATCAAATCAAGCGTAAATCGATGTCATAAGTCATTAACATCAAGTTTTATCACCCGATGGAAGGGTTCCACGAAATCTAAGTCTGTTAATACAAACGCATCCGCGAGTTAACGAGTGATCTAGTTTTTATGTTTAGGCTCAGCGCTTCTTGCAAACGTGCCCAGTCTTGTTTTAGTTCAACAACGGGATACCAAACACCCAGATAACAATATACCTTCAACGGCTCGATATTTTTCAGCACGAACATCGCCAATTATTTATACATCAATCATTTACGTCATCATCACGACGTAATGAAGATTTCAGGAATGAAGGATACCTCCTCGTGTACAAATGTGGTGGTAAAATTTGACCGAATTGTCGAGAAAAATTACCAATAAAATTACAATCAAATACTTGTATATTGTACAGCACGGTAATTTTCATTGTGTTCTTGGTTGAAAGAACAATACTTACGGTTGTGTACGCAGAAATAATGGCATTTGGTTTTCTATCTATATTGTGTAACGTTTGTATATTGTTCAAAATTGCCAGTAATCAAAATTTATAAAGCGTCCAAATCAAGCGTAGATTTTTTAAAAAAAAATCAACCGACTGCAATAATTAACTATAATATGATTTTCTAGATTTGGCGAAGTAATGGATAGCTACAATATTGCATGCATAGCATACTTTTCAAGTATACATTTACATATTTCAAGTTCCGTTCAAACATGTAAGGTATAACAGTACAGTACAACCTCTCCAGAGCGGCCCTCTCTTGAGAACAACCTCTCGTCAACAACAGCATTTTCCCCTGCACGTTATAACTATTTGATTTAAACTCTCTAGAGCAACAACCTCTTAACAACAACAACATAATTTTGCTTTTGCCAAAGACAGTTTCTTTGGAGAGGTTGTACTGTAGTTTGTAATTTCATATGTATACGATCCCGTGTGTTTGTCATCAGATGGGTGAACTAAAAGCGTAGAAGCCGTAACTACGGTGATAATTTCAACTAAAGGAACAGGGGTAACTCAAGGTTTATGTATATCTGACCTTGACCTTGTTGGCGGGCTCTTGATTCTGTACTCAGTTAGCCTCGGGAAGCAGTCGTTAAATCAACATTGATACCTTGTGATGCACTGTTACACACGCAAAAACTCATTGAAAACTTGCCTGCTTTCTTACCTTACGTTATAAAACTCACAAGACAGGTGTTTACGTTGGCGCTCACATGCCGCAGCGGTCATGTTCAAAGATAATTACAGGTTGTGTATCTGTTTTATTCATCGGAACAATTCTTCCATATTGATTAGCCGGTCATTAAAATGAAGTTTGTAATTTAATCCGAGTACACGACCGTGGTGTTTTTCTTGTTCAACGTGGGTATTTAGAGCACTGGGATCGCTGGCGACAATAATTTCACCACGTGACACTTTGTTGTACCACGTGACAATTTTGGTTACTGGTTTTACTAGTTACCTGCATAGTGTTGCGCAACGCTACAGCGCGAGGACCAGTTACTTGTGAAGATGCTTGTTTACAGGTTCTAGCTTTGTTGCGCAACATTTTGCGGGGTACTAGTTTAATCAGTCAAGTTGTCACTTAGTACTCGTTAGTTGAAGTTAGTGGGCGTTAAGTGAAGGAAACATTTGTCATTTAACAGATATAAATGCTGCTGGAATGTAGCCACAACAAGAGATGAAAGTGGAACCGAGTAATCACTGATAAACCTTAGATCGCCGCTGGTAAGAATTTGATTAAACTAAAGCCCCGATGGTTCCCATGCAATCCCTTTTGCTTTTGTTCACGATATACACTAACACGGCAACATTCCTTTTGCAGTATTAAGAGTTAAAAGAGAAATATTCATAACTTAAAGAGTCTCAAATTATTATATAAAAATCGTCTGCTACATTAATGGCCTATATACACATTCCCAGGCTGTTTAAGAGAGTCTGGTGAAAATTACTGAAGTCTTAATAAAGAATATAAAAGATTTTTTAATTTGTTTGAAATACAATTTTCAATTAAAATAGCAAAGCCTGGATTAGGCGGAAATACATGTAACAAACGGAATTGCGAGTTTTTCTTGGTAATTGCACGTTGTTTCAATAAAATTGGCGATATTTTGTGGGACGATGTGAATTCCTTTCACAAGCTCGACATGGTGCTTATCTTCTAACTAAACGCTTTTGTTGTAAGAATGAGAATAAAACGGATTAGGTAAGGCGATGTTACGGCATTATTCCGCTACGTTTATGAGCCACAACTTTCACAGAAAAACACTTTTTGTACATACTTTCTCCATAAAGTTAATTCTACGACACGTTAAAACGGGTGAAAATAAGGCGTTTTGGCATGATTTCCGAAAATTCTCTCGGCAAGCAGCGTTTACCACCAATAAACAATGCATTTTAGCTAATTTGTTGGTAGTGGTGAATGCATGTTTCGTGGCGCGAAATAACCAAACGATAAGACGTTTGCTAGATTAAACTGGTGCCGTAGTTCCGTGGAATTTTTAGAAATGATGTCTCGACGATTATTCCACGATTTTCACTGTATACCAGCCTACCAGTTACATTTTCGAGAATCCTGGCAGCATAGGTGACATTTTTACACATTATAGAACATATTCCACTCCTATTTATTACACCAAACAAGCTTTTCGAGCACTTTTCTAATCAAGCGCACCGGGGATTGAATTGTTGGGAGGTTTTTGGAACATTATGCGAATAAGATCTAGCTGTGGGGAGCAGGTACGCTAAATCGTTTTATATCTCATTGGAAACACATGTCAATGTGTACATTTACATACAACATAGAGTAGAAAGTTTTACGGCGGTAAATATTGTTTATGGTAAACTATTTTTGAAAATCATTCAAGAATTTGCTAAAGATGATAAACAAAAAATAAAAATCCTCTAAAAGGTATTTCTTCTTTTCTTAATACAGGTAAGAGACCTAGAAAAAAAACAGAAAACATCTAACTGGTGGTACGCAATTAAAAAAAATGTGCGTGCGATATTTTGAACAAACTGTTTCCCTATAACACATCAATAGATATTTGAGAAAAATAATATGTACATAAGCCACAGAATAGGACGTTTCATCTTTCCACAGGCAATAGAGCAAAGGTATTTAAGCGAATCTTGCAGAACATGCAGCTAGAGTATAACGTGTTTGAGAACTAGCTGTTGTCATCTTCTCTGTGTTCATAAGGAACATTCGGGAACACCTTAAGAGGAAACTATACACAATAACCGATCCAAAATTGCCGTTCAAAATAGACTATAGTCACGTCCTTGCCTGCACTTATTATCTTGTATTTCAATCGTAAACAAACCTTTAACTTGTTCATTGGATCATATAAAATACATATATCATCCTTAAAGAATATAGCCGGGTGCGGTCTATTGCCACTCCGTCAGTCTACCCGTCTAACTATCACCCATGGTGTAGGAAATCATTCATTGACACAAAAATACCGCGAAGCACTTTTAAGGTAATTATTTCAATCATTTTATCTATTATATTAGTTTACGACAATCACAAAAGCCTTTACTACATTGACAAAGCGGACGCATTCCGGTAACCCATCTGTTTATGGTAGATTGTTCGTGTAACACGTTTGAACAATTAGGCCTTACAGAACTAGCAAGATAGGAAGATATAAGATTACTTAAGGATTAAAAGGTCAATCTGGTGCAAGGATAGAATAACGGAATACAAGTCATGCTTAAGAAAAAGATCTATTTTGTTTTGAAAAGCACATAGCCCAGGTTTTCAATCAGTTTGAGAAACAATAGTATTATACGTGGTTAAACAGATATGAGGTCAATTAGCGTGGTACTTGGTATTATTCTATTGAAAAATGTTTACCTGATATCCTACAAAATTCGTATAAATCAACGCAATTTTGACAGCTTATAAAAAAGATGGCACCTTAAAAGTGACAAAGGTCAGCCCTGATTGGTTAAACGTCGACCTTGAAGGTTGGTAATGTTTATATCGCGGACCTATTTAAAGTGGTTTAGTTACCGACTCGGTGTTTTCTCCGGCCACCCACTACGGCTTTCCACGCGGGTTTTGACGTTATCGACAGGCACAAGTGTTCCGTAGAGGGAAAACCCTGAAAGGTTCATTTATTCATTAAAATTCAATTACGATCTTCACACAACACATTAAACACTGTGGAGTCACTTTGATTGACTGGCTTTTGTTTAAAACCTGATTAAGATAAAGAATATTTGACAAGACAGTCGCTTCATTACACTAATATATTGTGAAAATATGTATTCTGTTTTGTATTTTCGTCGCCATATGACAGCATTCCTGACCCTCCCATTTCAACAAGGGCTGATAAATGATAATAATGAATTTCAAGAATAGACGCGTTCAAACATAAATAATAAAACATTAAATGAGTGGCGTTGTACGATATAATGTTCATTTCTTATATTATTGTACGTGCACTGGTTATTTTATGCATGTACGTTTAGTTATTGGTAGCGTATTGACAGAGAGATGAACTTAATAGGTGCTTTGGCTGTCCTAATATTCCTAGTATACATACTCATCCAAATGATAATCACCGCCTCCTGACTAGACAAATCTGTCTTAGAGGACACGTGACAATACGTCCATAGTATACAAACAACCACGGGGTCGCGGAAAATCTAACACAATAAAACCTCGATATGAAGACCATATTCTGTACCAAATTTAAAAGGCCTTAAACATTGTAGTGGTCTTTAAGTAAGGTTTTACTCCACATATACGTACCCGGTATTTACACATAGGGACAACTAGACGCACACGCAAGTTCCTATTTCTGGTGACTTATTACATCTACAGAAAACCACAACTGCTGTATCTCGATGCTAGGTAACGATGATCAGTGTATTATACGTAATGTAGACTCTGAACTTCGTGTCATTCATGGTATAATATTTTTCTACCGGACTGTCTGATCCCAGTCTCACGAATGATCTGAGATATGTTGAGTCACAAATTATATTTTATCAAATATATGATAATATGATGTATCGAATAAATCCATATGTCATTCAATTACGATGTAGTTATGTGAAGATGTTGGTATATACTTCCGGTGAGTGATGCATATTACTTGTACTTTTTGTCTATCTAGTTACATCCTGTCCTCGTTCTGAGGATATAGACCTCTTTATTATTAAGTGTTCCGCTGTCATCTTTGTTTCGACATGTTTCCTATTCAATTCATTTGTTAATCTGGTTCTTAATGCCTGGTTCTGCGTTCTCACGTGTTGACGTCCGTCCCATTAGGAACCTCTGCGGAGAGAGCTTATGTGTGGCTATAATATATGTACATGTATTTGAAACTTACAATAACAAACATGTATTGATTATACACCTACGTTCCAAAAAATATATTGACGTACATACAAAAACCGAATATAAAGATGTTGAATTATAATCCGATTGGAGCCCAAAAAGTTTTTTGGACAATCATTCTTAACATACTGCAATAAAATTTGAAATATCGACACTTCTTCATGATAATGACATATTTTATGAATATTCATTTTTACCCAGTTTAAACTATGTGACAGTTTTAGCAGTCGGCATTGATATACCCACTTAAAGCCCATGAATTATGATTTAAAAGAAATTTGGACACAATGATAAAATCAAGTGATAATATATCAGAGAACGTAAACTTCTACCGTGGTTCGGATAATCCAAAATGATTCTAAATATAAAAAGCATACTTATACACCATAATTTAACAACAAATCTACCTAACGTTCGCTCTCTATATTCAACCAAGTACTCGACGCTCGTAAATGAGAGCGAATGGTTCAAGTCAGTCGGTTGTTTAATTTTATTAAAAATGACACTAGTTGATAAAAAATCAGGGTCTGAAACTTCACAGAGCTTACAGAATCTCCAAACTTGTTAAAATTTCTGCCTGGCGCCACGAAAAACTTGCAAAAGCGCCACCGGTCGTCTGCTATTCTTGCACGCGCCTTATCAAACCTCTTCAAATTGGAGGTAAATTGAGACATTTATTGCCGTCGGACTACTTTTTTCAAGTGCATGATAATTACGAAAATTGATGTTAGTAGATAAGTAGAGAATAAGAAGTACTCGCTCGTTAGTGTAGTTTTTTAAAGTAATAAATGCATAAATAAATTTAACATTAATAGTAAGGATTACTTGTCTATAAATTATAGTAGTTCGGCTCTCAAAATGTGTATACATACGCGCGGGCGCTGTTCAAGAGACCGTCGCGGGGAAAATGCATTACCTCTTAAAGAAAACTACTTGGTAATTTATTGCAAATGAGTTTTCGCCGGAATTCTGCAGTCTACTGGAGTTTACAAATGTTTGAAGTAAGTTCTGTATTTGTTTATACACAATATCAAGTGCTCTTCAAATACGTACAGCCCAATATGAGTTTCTATTATAAACAAAAGTGCAGCATTTAATTATTTGCAAAGAAGTTACAATCAGTTACACAAACCAATCTCTCATTAACAGCCACTCCTGTAAAGAAATGAAATAGGGTGTTGAAAGGATTTGGTTTTTACACAGACAACAATTACAATAAAGCCACCCGGAACATCAGGATATCATAGTTCGGAAATAAACTATTGCATCATAGACCTCACAGTACGTGATCGTCATTGTTAACAATAGAACACAATATAATCTGAAAAGTAATTCTTCAAAATTGAATTTGTTAAAACAAGAGATTGCTATTAAGCGGCGTATGAAAGCAGGGGATATTTTAAATACCTTACATTAATTATAAACTAAAAAATTAAAGAGAACCAGAACATGGTTGAAAGGTTTTAAAATGAAGATATTTTCGTATTTTACGATTTCCACAGACAGCGCCTTGAATTCATTTCACGCTGTCATGATTTGGAACTATCACTTACGTATAAATAGTTTAACATTTTCTAATGATCATGTTTGGAGCTAAAAGATGTACATAAATATTTAACTATCGTACACGTTTCACTTACTATAACGTACAAACTTGGATTTTTTCTATTTTTGTGCCCTCTAAAACATATTTTTGTTAACATTCTTACATCAAAGCACGACTTCAGACACGGTTTTCTTGCATATATATATTTACTATCATTTTCATGCTTTCAACAAGGAAAAAGCGGCTATATTTGTAATCAGGTCTTTTGTTTGGATCAAACTAAATTCTAATTATACATTTTAATAAAGAAACCCGATTCGTTAAGCCGTAAATAGTAATGAATCAGGTACAATTTCACATTTATTAAAGTTACAAATTTGAACATCGAGAGAACGTAAGCTTTATTAGATCGCAGTAAAGCATAGTTTTCATAAACATGTGACTATATTTTCTGTTCGAAATACATCGAGCGCATGCGCATTGCACTCATTGTGTTTTTTTCCAATTTGCTCATTTTTGTATGGCATTACTAGCATGACATCCCTGTTTTAGTAAACTTCTGACAAGATTTTGTTCAGTACGCATTGTCAAGCAACTTACATATCGTAAAAATACTCGGGTTGTTTACTTTTTACGCCTTGTTTAAATGACTTAAATTCAAATATGAATGTAATGTAATTCATTCTATTGCGATCAATGAATGATAAGTGAAACTACAACATGAACATGTTCGTTGTCTATTGTCGCAGTTTTTTAACTTTAAGTTTACAGACAAAGGGAGATAATCGTTACTCGTCTCGACAAATACCATAACACCAGAATCCCAGTCTATAATGCGCTGAAAGCCTCCGCGAATCAAATAGAGTTTCCCCCGGAAAATTCGCCTGGAACATCAAATGAATGTAGTCTCCCGTTAATTGAACCTCTGACTGATCCATTGTAGCGGACAGATATATTTTTCAGGCTATTAACACTCATTTTGTGATCTTGCGCTCGAGAGCTTTGAACAGTTTAGACTTTCGAGCGAAAGTAATGACAATTTAACAGCGGACGTATGGTATTTCGCAGCGTGGTCTCAAGCCAATTATCTCTATATAGACTCAATATCATTGAGCTTTTACATTTATTTCTGTACGTAGATTGAATGGCTTTTTCTGTCTCGTGGCATTTTCTAAGGATATCTTACCGGCTTTTGTGGTAGATTACTGGAATTGACGGTAAATGAAGAGTTTCATGAAGTATAATCGAGATAAAAGGATACGTAGCTTCATGAAGTATATTATTTGTTAAATTCACTTGGGGATTTAAAATCGATGTCGTAGCTTAGACCCATAGAAAAAAGATTATTAATTTTTAAAGAGAAAAAAAATTGATAAATATTTAAGTTGAATCAAATAGCCTTTGTTGGTTTAGATCATTCTTTTTCATAATCCAAAACATCCTTTATAAAGTCACCGATATTGTGAGGTATTTATACATGTGGCGAGTGTTATAAGAAAGTATATTTTTAATTTGTGTTCAAAATTCTGATTAGTGTTCGCAATTAACAACAGCAGTTTCAATCGGCATTGTGTCTGACTTCCTATTTGTAAATAAAAATAGTGGAATCAGTATTGCACGAATTGCTGATAAAAACGTATTTCAAACCGCATGGAATTGCTATTATATCATTAAATAATAAAAAATTCCTACCCCTAAGCCGAAGTATTATAGCTTAACAAAACCAATGCCATTTTTTATATTCGTTACAGAAATATTTTTGCCTTTATTCATACATGTATTTTGTTTACAGCATGCATATATTTACAATAATTCATTCAAATACAAGCGATTTCTGATACTATTTTGTAAACACTATGAGAGCCGGATTTGTGTCTCATTCGGTTGAACCAAATCCATGCTTTCTTTATACCATCCTAGTGCCATAAGACGACGGCACTAAATGAAACCAGTTTGAAAAGTGTACATGGATTACGTTTCATTGATTTTAAACATTTGAAATTCTTCATATATCTAGTTACTATTGTTGACAAGTGATGCATAAAATATGCTAAAATACAAGAACATAACGGTGTAGAATGATTGACATCACTTCTGCGATACTTCACTTTTTGTTTTTGCGTATTTTCTAAATTGAGACAATCACGTAATATTACTTATGCATTTCCAATCATGCTTGATAGGATTTTGTAGCTTCTTTTTAACCAAGCATAAATAAATTATAAAATATGGTTGATTCAATAAAAGTTTAAACCTGAAAGTATTTCAAACGTGATAACCTGTCACCTTACACCTCAAAAAAGTTCTATATCCAACAGAATACACATTCTTATATTTCAAAACGAACTTTTCATTCATGTATAGAAAGCAATTTACACCAAGACCTAAAAACAACCCTAACGGTACTACGCCATAAAATGTGTTACGTTTTTACAGCAGCGAATAGTCGTGTTTTGTTTTGAGGTATTCTTTGGTATTGCTGGGTCCATTTTTATGCTTTCCGCTCATGTCAGTTTATAAAACATATCTAAGCCGGGAACAATGGCAAGAATTACACCATATGTGATCCTTGGTATCATTACAATCCAACCAGCCAGTGCAGCTTCTTCACACAATTTTCAAAATATGGCCAAGATCTCTAAAAATATTTGTTCTCGAGAAGCAATATATGAAAAAATTCTGTCTGGTTATACCTGTTACATATACATGTATGTAAATTAACCACGAAATAGCCTGCTCGGGAATGTCATGTGAGAAACAGTCTTAGTAGAAAAAGTAGGCTTTATAAAAATGAAATAAATATAATGTAAATGATGTAATGTAGATTAACATAAGATTAACAAACGCATGACATGGGTTGCTTCATTTTGAGTTTAAGTCTCCTGTAAAATGCAAATGGAAACGGGACAGTACAAGCATCCACCCATTTGTATTTAACCGTATTATATTTTGACTTTCAAACAAAAAAAAATGTCAATTGTTAAAACACATTAAAGGGCCTCCGTGGTCGAGCGTGTATGGTCTCTGAATAGTAATCACTAGCCCCTCACCGCTGTGAGTTTGAATTTTTCCTGATCTAGAAAAAATCACATGTGAGGAAGCTATCCAGCAAGTTTATAGATGGTCTGTTCCACGAATGTACCTATATGTACGCTTGTGGTCTTCCTCCATCGTTAAAGCTGGAAATGTGTCGCCCAACTATCCTGGCTGTTGGTGCGTCGTTAAACCCCAGTGAAAAAAATGAATTACAATAGACAGGTAGAAGTACATCATATGCGCTACAAACATAAGAGCTGACAACCACGTCATATAAACAGGTAGCTACTTTATCATTAATATTACCATCAGTTTTCAAACGTTGATTCTAAAAAACAATGAACAGTTATAAAAGTAAAAAATGCTCCGTAACTTCTGATAATGACGTTGAATAGCAGTAGTTAATATGTCTTTGATACTGACCTCAACGGTCAGGAAACACATTCAAGAACGGCTTCACAAAACTCAGACTTGGATGAAATCTTAAATGAATAGTGCATTTTCAGTTTGAAAAATCACGGTCATCAACTAAACAAGAATAGTGTCACTACACTTTTACATAAAAAGCAGAAAATATAGAATACGCATTTGTATAATTTTATTTGCATATATCGGGATCCGAAAAGGATATTCCTATAAGATGATCAAACTCTCGGGAGAGTCGGAGATGGCGATAACGACTTACATTTTGACAAACAGTTCCACTTTTGTAATACGTCACCAAGATTTTTAACTATCTTAAAACTACAAGACACAATAAAACATTCGAGACCATCAGTTATATGTAGTTTAGTTGATAACTCGTGGATAAAATGTAAAATGTTATAATATTTTAGAATAAGTGAGGTATACGATAGCATAAAGTGATATTATACGCTTCATCTGTTAAATATCATATAAAATAACTGATAGTCGTGTTCACAAAATATTCCGAATAAACCATGTTGACCGATTATAAAAGTTGAGCAGTGTGTAATGAAATCCTTCACTCTATTGCGTGTATAGCAATCCGTATCGAGTTTAACTTGATTTCCTGTTCGGAGCACGTTGTACAATAATTGATGCTCGCGTATGGCAGGAAAAACAACAGTTGCCATTACAAAATCTTACTAACCAGAGATCACTGAATGAATAACAAGGGAGCTCTTAACTTTTAACGTAAATTGATTCTTCCCTTTGAATGTAATTCAACTAGAAAATCTCCATGACAACGTTCTACATAATTTCCGCCCGACAGCCCAAAAATTCCGCCGTAATTAGAAAATGAAACAATACGCCTCTAGAAAATAACGGCTTGGCCGAGACTTATCCTCCTAAACTCGCTGATTAATGGCAAATCAGTGTTGTTCTCAAAACGTTTGTTCTGGGAGAATTATGTCTTGCAGTAATTAAAATACGCCACGCTGATCAATATAAAGCTTTTATGACGGCTATAATGTGCTGGCCATTTTCTTTAATCTTAGAAAGCAGATGAAGACTTTCGTGATACACATTCAATTTAATTTTATCTCAGATTTAGACGAAAAACAAATCTCCAAAAGAAATCCAGCATGGAATTTGATTAAGAAAAAGTACATATCTATCTGTAAATGTTTAATGGATGAGTCCACATTGGTACGTGCCGTAAAAGGTTGAGATTCTTTCGTTTTTTAACACTATCATCATTGTCAGAAGAAAGCTAGAAGTTTCTGTTGCCAATCCATGTATAGACATTTGAACGTTCTCAAACGTCGAGTGATGCAGAGAAATAGCAGCCAAACGTGATTTTAAAGAAACCACAATGGTACTCCGCCAATCATCTTCTATCAAAGCCGAAAGACAATACCTTTACGACAAGAAAACATACCATTTAGATATGCTGTGTTTTCAACATTACCAAAACTTTCAGCCGACATGATCATAAATAGTTTCAATTTAATCAGAGACTGTTCTGGAAAAAAGCGCCTTTAAATAATGAACACTCTTTACAAACAAAGGGTCGTGTAGGGGATTGTTTAAGTCTAATGTATTATTCAACCACCCAAGATTAAAAAAACGTGTTATAAATATTACAGATGTACTTCAAAAGAATGATGTTTTAAAATGGCCACGCATAAGGCATTGCCGAAAAAAGGCAATCGCACAAAATAACCAAATGTTGAATAATATTTAAAAGTGTTGAGTCGTTCGATGTCTGAAAATGCGATAGGCTGCTGTCTGCTGTACTTGAGTGTCAATATTATTGAACTATTTTTTTTATGAAAGGTAAGGTTCACATACCTTTATCTCCAGTGACTGATTATCAAAAAAGGCGGTGACCACCATTGCTTTGAAATTGTCTCAAATATGATTTATGTTACAATCGAAATTTTGAAAAATATGACGACAGTCGTGAATCACATTATATCTGATTCCAGCTGTATCCCTATCTCGACCCTTTTTTGATTTCGTTCTTCTGTTGAATTATTGTTGTGGCAGGGGTATTTTACCAACCAATGGTTCTAGTGGTTAAATTATTAAATTACACTTCTTTGTTGTTCGCTGTTTTTGATTAAGTCTAACAGCAGTGGTCTATGATTTGGTAGGAGGGGGGAGGGCTCAGTGGTCGAGTGGTTATTGTCTCTGACTAGGAATCATTAGAATGAGATTGTATCACACTGAAGACCAGGCAAGTTTCACACATCAGGAGGCTGTCTAGCTTGCTTGCAGTAGAGTGGTGGATCTACCCGGGTGTGCACACATGGGGTCTTCCCCCACCGTTGGAAATGTTGCCTAGTGACCCACTCTGTTGGTGCCATGTTAAACCATACTACATGTAAAATAATGACTGGTTACTGCAGCGCAATACAACAGGTCATGAATTTCACCCCCTCCCAAAAGGTACCTTGTTATAATGATAGAAAATTAGTAAAGCAGTATACCAATTATTCAAATTTCACTCATATTCCTTAACATATAATCAGTGGCTTTCATAGCCAAAGGGTACAGATACAGCTTGTAGTAATGGAGGACAATGACAACAGAAAACGGCCAAAAATGAAGTAGATCGATTTGGTATACACCATAAAACAAAACTGGTCAAATTTGTACGTTTTAATAATATACAGCAATATAGACAAATAGTATTCACACAAAAATGGGTGTCAATATGTTTGAAAGCACAAATTCAGAACAAAAGTCCAGTAACATACATCAACAGCAAGCATAACAAACACCATCATGTTTAATCAATATAACAAGTCAACAAGTAAATGTAAACCAATATCTATTTCTTACAATTAAAACATACATTTGCAAAATTATCACTTATGTCTTGCCTCTGTATGAACACTTTTTACACACATGCATTACATGAATAACTACATTTCCATGTCACATGAAATCTAGAACTGGTTTACAAATATGCTAAACTTAAACAAAAGTAACAAACAGTAGAAATAAACACCATAATATCATTTGATTACCAATGTAATGATGCATACAAATAATATTCCGAGAATAATCTTATCTGAAAATGCCAGAGTTAAAGTAAAACAGTGAATTAAAAATGAAGTATTTGATCAAGTTGAAAAAATGATCAGGAACATGCATATCATTATGTAATGCTTAAAATTTGAACAATCATCTAAGCAAAGTTAATGAGCAAATAATTACAAATCTATAATAAATGTCATGATGAGTGAAAACATAGATACTTACATTTAAGTGGTCATTTTCAGTGACACTCATCATAACTTGGTATTTTCCTGCTTTAACACCAAATGTCATCTCAATGAGAAAATGACATATTATTCAACGTCTAATCAAACTCCTCCCATGAGACACATGTAACTATATTTTATCACAGTAAATTGCAATGTTTAATTATTACTTACAATTAAACTTAGGAGGTACTGGCTGAATTTCGACAGAATTGTGATAGTAATAAAGACAGTAATTTAATTTATAAAAATTCTGTCACAATTTTAGAATCAGTACCCATTCAATAAAATTTCTAAACAGTCATCTAATTAAGTGTCATTTTAAAAATATTTTTATGGTTTATTATTATATGTATTTAGGGTGAAATTAATCAATCAATTGTTACCCCTAAATTACTTGGTTACTGTCAATGAAAATAAAGAAAACATTGCGAATAGTATGCATCAAAAGTGTGCAAATTTTGATAAAAATGCTTTTGTTGGTTTTCTTCTAATTTACCAAAAACCTAGTAGGCCGGTTAGAAATTTTTTTCAGTGCATAAACATACGAAGACTGAGGCTGCTCCTATTGCAAGAGGTAACATGATATATAATGTACACAACAACAACATGACCATTATAAAAAATTACCCACAACAACGCAAATAAATGCCTCTAAATGTACAATATTTTGATTGAATAACATGAGGACAGCACAAGAATTCTACTAGTGGACCTCAAAAACATAACCAAAATGAACAATAAATATAAATGATGAATGACAACCTTCTCTTGGTTATAATGTGTGAGTCTGATCTTTTTGATACTGAATTCAAAATTAATTGTAAAAATAATTCGCAATGCGCAATTTGCCAAGTTGGAAGGCATCTTACCATGTGAAAACAGATTGTCTTTCTTATGTAAATACAAATAAAGGTGCACTGGTGTGGTCATGTGCTGTCCAATTAGTCCAAGAAATATGTCAATGACTTATATGCCATGAAGCGCATTCAAAGGCATGAAATAAACTCAAACATTATAACCTCTAAATTTTTGAACACAGATGAATAAATCCTTTATCACAGTGAACACATTAATTGAGATCATCTCATTACCAGTATTTCTATCATATTTGTGCCCAAATTAATCGCCATAACAACATTGTGATTACGGTAACAGATTCAGGTTCTATTTCTTTGCTGCTTAATTTCATAATATCAATTGAATTGTTAAGGTTGAAAGGTTTGGTAAGGGTGAATAATCTCTATAACTGTTTCTTCTCTATATCTAAATTCACCATGACCATGTTAATGGTTTCACATTAATTAATTGATAAATATTTTAGTTTTGTTTATCAATAATATTTCAGCCAAGTACATGTATTATGCTTTAACATGTGACTTTAACAAGTGCTCATGGGAAACTAATACACACTTCACTATAAGTAGTTTTCTAACATAAATCAAGGGAAGATATCAAATATTGTATGTCATAAGCTTTCAGGTCAAGTTGTTAAAATACATAAGTTTTTAATCCCACATCTTTGGCCAGGCAATCAAACTACAGATATGGGCTTGTTGGATAGGTAATAATGTATCTCACTTATCATATATTAAGTTAAATATCATCAATTCTCCCCTGTGTTCCCAAAACCATAACATTTTCTTCATTCAAAGTACGCTTCGCCCAAGATGACTACATAACCACAACAATCCATTGAATGCATGGGCAGCCATGGATTTTAAGCAATCTTACACAATTAACAAAATACAGAACAATTGATTATTAATGTACAAGTCAAAGAAAACAAGAAATAATACCATTCATTTTATCAGGCAATATTGACAATGATATGAAACAAAGAAATAACAGCTAAAACAACAGATCATTACAACTAAAAAGTGAAATTTATTCATCAACAAGAAACAAAATGAACACATGGTATAACTTTGAAAAAGGACATGAGTATATAGCAAACGATAAGGGAATACCTAGTTATATACATGTATACACACCTAACTTCGATATCCCATGAAAACATTTCATAGCCAACTGTTTGAATAAATAGTTTAACCGTGACCTTGATAATTTCAAATCAAAGCTCATATTAATAAAGCAGAGCTTTATGGGGTGGGGGACTGTTTTGGGTGAAAATTGGCCCAAACCTCATGTTTGTAAAGAAAGTTTTCGGTAGAATTTTAATTTTCTTGAAGATATTTTTTGGTTTAAAAGATCGTTAAGTGACACGATAGACAGCTGGTAAAATGAACACATGGCGACAAAAATCAATAAAGAAACAGAAAGTATGACAAAACAATCATGTCAACAAACATAGTATGGAACATGGTAATCACGGTAAAAATTCACCAAAGATTTCACAAGATTTATGTACATAAAGCATGAAATAATATGTAACAATGAAAATGCAGCAAATAATAAAACAACACACTCTATCCACAGACATTCAGTAAGTTATACACGTTATGGAAGAAACGGACAAGATTGGGGATGACTTTGAACATGCGTGTATAACGCTCAATGAGAATAAGTCATTGCCATAATGGCACGTTTCAACTTTACAAGAGGAAGTTCAATGAGTAGACAAGACATTCACTCCACAATTGATTCTCGTGACCGAACATGCTAGCGTAAAGTAAAATTTCATCGAAATTATAGATGTCTAAATTATTAACAGAAAAACACATTGATATGGTTATACACCTTTTACTTGATATTCAAGATTTGAAGCACTGATTGAAACAAGATACACGAGATATGTCATAAAGAACAATTTAACAATCAAAACAGCAACAAATACTCGTGTATATTATAGCCTTTTCTTCTTCAAAGCACATAATAATTTAAAAGGATGCTTTTTTGACATTTAGTCCCGCTGAAATTCCTTTTTAAGCACTATTCAGTCTCGAAGCACATACAGTGATACTAAAGTAGCTATTAAAAACTTAAAAAAAAATTAATACGACAACTCAAACGAAGACATTCATTGGAAACATTTTCACTATTAGTAATATATTAGAAAATTCAGGAATTCTTCATTGACAAGTGTCCATCAGTATCGTAGAGAACTGAACACCCTGGGTCTCATCCTTTGAACAAAGAGTGACTTTAATTCTGCATAACGATTAGATCACTGTAGAAAGTGAGCAAGCTCACGTTCCAAAACTATACAAACAGACACATAATCAACAAGAATAAAACACGGAGAAAGACTTACTGGTCTATATTATCACACAAGCCATTGGTCAAGTAACATTTTCTTCGACTTAAAACAAACACAAGTTCTACACTCTATTTGACAAAACAGAAATATAATGGCGACAGCTGAGCTATGCAATAGCATTTGATTTTGTAGCGCAGACATTGAAAGTAAACGACATAAATATTACAATACCACAAAGCAATGCAGTGTCATCAACTGGAGTTATATAACTTCCAAGAAAAGATAGTTCTTCCTTTTATGATGTACTGTACATCGACACAAAGACGTTCATCTAGAATCTAATATAATACAAAAAAATGAAATAATTCATCACGAATGCAATTCATCACGAACATGCTATTATAATGAGTGACGTAAAATATCACGTGATCAGAAAAAAATATCCATCACGAAATGCATCAAGAGGTCGAATAATTAAATCAGAAATGACTAAAAATATCACTTGGTCAAAAAGGTGGTCATCAATGTTTTAAAAATGACGTAATAAAAATGCAAAACACAAACAGTAAAAATGTACAACAGTAATAAAACAAATTGAGGAATAAACTATCAACCTTAGGCAAAAAAATACCATGATTCCACCAACACAAACACATGTACCGTATATATACATATATAGGTCGGTACATTGGTAAAACTTATTTTTTAAATAGGTTATTTAAATTTTGTAGTATAGTAAAATGAAAATTCGACCAGAAAAAAATTGACCGAGATCGAAATAAAAAACCGAGGGTTGGCACTAAAAGACAGGGTCGGTCGGGCTAGTGGAAACCAGGAACTTTTTTATTAAGCTTTAAAGTCTGCCTTTCTGTTTTAGGATTAGCTAGAGTCTGCTGATTCTCCAGTCATTGAAAACACATTATCTGTCAGTAACTGCTCGGCATTTTTGTTGAATATCAGACCACCACTCGAACCAGAACTAGTGCTCAGGTTTTCATTGCTGCTTCCAAATATATCTGAAATAAAAAAACTGGTTAAACAGAAGTGAGATTTATTAGGTCCAACTTGAACTACGTGAATAAAGCAACATGTATTACGTGAATTTCACTGTAAGCGACCACGTGTATTTAGCGAATTTCGTTGTAAGCAATCACGAGAATAAAGCGAATTTCGTTGTAAGCGACCACGTGTATTAAGCGAATTTCGTTGTAAGCGACCACGTGTATTAAGCGAATTTCGTTGTAAGCGACCACGTGTATTAAGCGAATTTCGTTGTAAGCAACCACGTGTATTAAGCGAATTGACCAATCAATAGGAATACTTTGATTTATGGGTTGAATCGAGTGCTTTTTGACGCCATGTTTTCATTTCGGAACCACGTGATTCCCCCACTAGTATATTTACTTCTAAGTTGGGCATCGATAATGTTGTAAGTGACATACACAAACCCGTAAAAAGGGAACCGGGAGTACGAGGAGGTCACATTCTTACAATCAGATCAAAGTAAACCGATATATGTGTGAGGTTGTTTATAACAATGAAAAGACACTGTCATATAAAAACAGGCATGGAACTCCTCATGGTTTTATCATATTTTTTGTTCGTCTCTTGGCTTCTATTTTAGTGATGATATATTTATCTTTATTTTTCGAATGTTATTACAAGGAAACGACAAAATACTTCATCGGAAGATTCTTTTATTGCCGTTCAGTTTTAAGCTTTCTTTGTTATAGTGCTTCTGTTTACCATTTGTCTCAAACCATTTGCGCGATATATGTTCATAAAACGTAAACAAGAACATGCATAACGCACATTGAGCCATTAGATTTTTTGTCAAACAAAATACTAACGCACTCTGCATTCATATATTTCAATTTTCGGAGAATCATTATACTAGCTTATAACTTCAATCATGAAAGCAAGGGTGAAAATTGAATGGAACGAAGTTTTCGGTGCTTCATACAACTTCTCAGCATGACAGCACGTCACCAAAAACTGGGTAATGTCTCGACGTGTACTTACTCCTAAACTAAACAAACTTAAGACCATTAAATTGAATTGTATAGCTGCAACGCTGCAAAGATGTAAGTTGAACATTGGAACTTTGTTTCTTATCATATTTTCACATCTTATATTGTTTTCCTGATACTTTTCTTTTTCGTGTTTCACAATATAATTATGTTGATATTCTACAATATAAGGGATTTATCATTTCAGTGGATCAGTTAACAATATTTCCAAGATTACACACTAGCAATTGAAGAATTCGAAAGTTCGATCTATTTAACTTAAAATAAATTCAATAACGTGTAATTTACAACAATATCTGTATACCACCAGGCCATTAGATGCGCCGTATACTTGGCTTATCAGTCATCATAAAAGGAAAACTCGCTGCATTTTACTTCACAATAATTTCTTTGCAATTCTGGTAGTTTCTGCGTGTTTCGCTCTTATCTGTCATAATTTCATCAGAATTATACATAAGACGTTTCATGCTAGAATTTGCAGGATAATATTATCGATATTAAGATAATATCGCGATTTTATCGCGGTCCCTGAGCAGAGATTTCTCTTTAAGAACGTATAATCATAGATCACGAATCCAATTATTAATACTATATGTCATTTATATCATTGACTGGCCTTATTTAGCTTTCATATATCATAATTATTCAGGGCTATCGCTAATACATCGTTAGAGCTAACGTTTCTACATAGTATTAGATGTTATTATTCCTTTTAATACTAGCAAATAGTGCTTGTCAGTGAACACGATACTTCATGCTTCATACACAAATCTCATGAATGTATTAATTTATTTATGTAATGTTTTCTACGTCTGTTTTCATCAGAGATGATTTAAACTGATTAATAAGGAATATGAGATAATAGTATCACTCAAAAAACATATTATGTTCTAATTATGATATACAATCAGAAAGAAAGTGAACTGGTTTTTATCAACTTCCTTGAGTTTCATATGTTGGTCGTTAAAGTAACAATAAAACACGTGCATTGTGAACATTGAATCACCCCAGAAGAGAATTCTCGAGAAAACTTCAAAATCGTAAAATTTGAAAACAAGTTAACCAGTTATAACATTCAGTAAAATCTCTATACATGCATTAAGACCACATTTGGGACCAAATTAAACCGCCTAAATATTAAGATTGACTCATAATCAAGTTGAATAACAATATTCAGAAAATTTTGTTCTTTACAAAAATGCAACTTTATCAATTCTAAACAAATTTAGAAAATATAAGTGTATATTCACCACTTGAGTTCGTTTGAATTTTCAAAAAATAAAAAAAAACAAACAGAATACATGGAAGAGGCAATATTTCAAATGCTCTTTCTTTTGGTATTTATTTTTTGTGAACAGCCAGAAAGGGAATATAAAAATAAGACACAGCAACACTGTATACCATTTATTCTCATAAGAAATGGTATGCACTCATCATATTTGAGAGCTTAGGCAAAGAAATGCTCGACTAAAGTTATAAATGATCACCAATTCTTCTTGCTTCCAAGAAATGATTCGTATCAGCGAGCTTATTACTTGAGTCCTATCTTAACCAGAAAATCACAGAACGTCTGACAAATATAACATGACAGAAACATCATTGAATATTGTTCATCATCCTACAACAGACAGAAGAATCATACCATCCATATTTATGTCTGATTTGCGTGTACTTTATCGATATATCAATCCGTCTTATCTTTCATTGCGGGTAGTTTAGATTACTTGCCGATCATTTAGGATCGTTCCGGTGAATTTTGACGTGATATACGCAATGACGTGAAAATCGCTCCTAGCAGACGACGAAGGATTCACCAAAAACTGTGACTTAAGAGTCTTAGAAGAGATTGATATCAGTCTAGTAACTGAAATCATTAACTCGTAACATGACTAACATCAGGATTTAATCGTAACGGTAAAAGGCAAGTTGAAGAAGTTGGGAAATAAATTTACCTAAACTTGAGATTACAGAAGGCTTTACTAAATACCATTTTGACATGAAATATATTATCTTCACGAGGCAGGGAAATATTAGATATAATGAAAATGATAGAGAAAAACAAACTATTCTCATTGTCAGAAAATATCTTAGTTTTATGTAAGAAGGTTTTATTTGAAAAGTGGCAAATGGTAGGAAACACTACTGTTGATCAGTATTCAAATTCAGAAGTAAGGTTTAAGTATACAAGTGTGAGTAGAGGTAAATGAACCTCGCATAGTTTGCACTATTAGGCCTATAATTCCATTCAATAATATTTTTTGTGAATGTTTCGTCCACTTAACGTTTTGATAATTTCATAAAACGCATCCACAACGAACACTATAAGAACAGAATATGAATATTTTCCCTAACACTGAACTGCCTAGGATCTTAAACAATACAATTATAACAGTTTTATGTTGAGTAAAAATTCTTAACAATACCAGTAGCCCATCAAGTTTTAAAAAGTTTATAAATAAGCCATAAATATCTATATACAAGCATGTTTTGTTTGAGTGTGACTATAACACATGGATCATCTTTGGATGGGAAAGTGATAAAACAATAACCATTAAAATAATAATTGTGTGCATGCTTGCAAAAATAACCTTATTTTAGGTATTAATAATACTACACATCATATAGGTTTATTCATTCTTTAATCACTGCAAGATGATAAAGTACGCTTTGTGTGAACTAAATCACATAGAAGAAAGGAATAAACTTCTGTCAAGAATGCTGTCAATAACTTAATCAATACCAATTTGCCTTTTCTGCAATGACAATTGATGCAAAAATATTTTGGTAGTTGATTCTCAACGTGGATGCAATCCTGGTCAAAGGGAAACAACTAAGTTAGTTCAAAAGGGAGACAAATCTATGTAAATTGAGAGCAACGGAATGCAAGCATATACTACACTGAAAGAGAGGTCTAAGGAAACATCAACTGTACAGAATTAAGTACATTGTTACATCAGTAACATTTTTAAGATACACAGCATGTAATATTTTGTACAATTATTGTCATCTGCTACTAAAATGTTGTAGTTACTCCACAGTGAAATAATATGAATTGTGTTCCGAAAGCTTTATTTTGGGAAGAAGGGTAAACAAAAGTTACAACCTGTGATTGGTAGACTAAGGCCTAAAAAATAGGTTTGTTTCCGGTTACCCGACCAACCCATCTTTTAGCTACCGACTCAAAAGTTTTTGTGGCATCCAAATCATAGTGCTATACTGTAATTTTGTGTTGTCGATATAAGTAAAAAAAAAAACATAAAAGAAAAAAATATTTCTTTGGACATGCAACCAGAAATAAACCTTTTTTTTGGTTTAGGTCTAATTTCTTGAATACACAGTATCAGTAGGTCTTCAAAATAATCAGTGTCTAAAGTTTGTTAGTGAATAAATTAACAACCTTTTTCTACTTTTTCTTGTTGATGCTGATGTTATTTTACATGCAGTGGGGAGAAATAGTGCTTGTTAACTATGGAAAAAACCCTGGCAAGGTTTTCAAGTATAAATATAGACACTAAGACATTTCTAATAGTACTAATGTCAACAATACAACAAATGATTGCAAAAGAGATACTGAGTTACACAGGTGTGAAACTTAGTAGGAAAATTGAAGGGATAAGTGGAAATGGATAGCTGAAATTGCTCTTGGAATTAAAATGATGCTCAAAGGAGGGAATCTCTCAAAGATGCATTGTAAAGAACATAAATGCAGTGTCCCTGTACACATATAGATTTAACTCTTTAAAATAAAACATTAAACACAAAGTATATTTTTTCATCAGATTTAATTAAACACTGTAGTCACAATAATGACAACAAAATGTATAAATCTATAATAATTGTTAACATAAATGGTAAACCCTGTCCTGTAATCATCCAGAATGTATAAGCTGTGAAATTGTTTAATTAATTGCCAATTTAGATATTTAGTGCAAACGATTTACACAAAAATTACAATTTGTTAATAGTAAACATAGTGAAAAATAAGCATTTAGGACTTGTATGTAATAATTTTATCATTGTTTAAGCTTTTTATAGTTAAAATTGTGTGTATTAAAGTACCTGTTTTAACTAATATTGGCAGTCTGTTAACTCAATGGTCAATCAAACTGAATATAACACAATAAGAAAGACTGGGCAACAACCCCCTACTGAAATATCATTGAGTACTTCATGAAAGACAAACAAATCACACAATAATTCAGAAAAATATAAATGATACACAGCAAGGTTGATTGTCAGGGATTTCAAGCTGGAGGTCTGGAAATTAAGAAATATTTTATCACAACATGCAGCATATTAAGCAAACCCATTAAAGTAAAAAAAATCTTTTAAGACAAATTCTATCAAATTATCTTTATTAGGAAGAATTATCTTACATATTGATTTCAACAGTTCTCCAGTTACATTGCATATCATAATTGTGACTGTGTCACCCAAACCATTGTTTCTTGGCTTAATTCAGACTAATACATACTGCTTTTCAAGTAAGAAACTATTTTAAACTAGACAGAAACTTGTCAGAAAAAATACAAATTTTTATGTGTAATATGTATGTAATATGCAGCTATTTAAGTCTAATGGAAATTTCTATAATTTACTACTATTACAATGATGAAGAATTTTGAAAACTGAAATCACATGATAATGTATAGAGATCATGAAAGAGACAGTGAATACACATATCTAAATTTGTATATCATTCATTGGGTTAAATACGGCAGTTTAAGCAAGGTCAGTAATGTAAAATAAATTATTAAATGCCATTTTTGTATATTATAATTGATGCCAGTTGAATAACAGGCATAAATGACAGGATAAACAAAAGCAGGATTTTCTGACTACCAAATAAATAATAAAATTAACAACATTTTAAGAAGGCAAATAATACAAGTTGTATGTGTTTTAATTAAAAAAGTAAACATTTTGTTAAGCATACAAGGCACCAGATAATGTAAATAAAATAAATAAGTTGGATACACAAGAGTTCTCACACTGTCATATACAATATTAACTTTTTTAGCCATTTAATCCACTCCAAGTGCAAATATTTCATGAAAGTCTATGTAAAAAAATATACAAATGAAACATGCACATAACCCATACAAGAATGAACTTTTCTCACACACAGTCATAAAAGACAAAAAAGCAAAAAAGAAATAATCTAATTCATCTATATGACTGTGGTATGGTATCATGTAAAAATTTCAGTCTGAAATTAATTTTTTTCCTTCGTATTCTATCAAATAAAACATATGTTTCAAATGCTTCAATAAAAGTAATTGACATTGACAGTTTTATTATTGTACTGATTTGTAAAAATTACAAAACCATCAATGACAATGATATTAGTCTAGGTCAATATAATACAATCATGTCTAGTGTGAGAACCCTTCAGTGAATAAATAAGATCAAATATATCTATTATGGCAAGTAAAGATTCAGTAAATGTATATATTTGCATAGATATTAATAATATGCAGTAAAAAAGTTGCTCTAAAAAGCATTTTATGTTTAAAAAAAACATTCACACACACATGATCAGATGTTAACTTAAAATATCAATCAATCAAACAGAATTTAGTATTTTTTCTTAAAATAATTGGTAATGAAGATATAGGCATGAAAAAATACATTTAAAAATGTACTTAAATAATATCTGCAATGATGATTCTGTTTTATGTCAAATTTTGCTCACTTTTTTTTCAAGTATATTTTCTTTATTGGCTTTTTTTTGTTTATTTTCATTTACAAAAAAAACTGATACACCAACCCTAACACATATGAACCACAAATACTCAAAGTACAATAAATACAAACAAACAAAAATCACAAAAAACATCAACAGTATTCAAATATACACTGTGCATTCTTACACATTACACATAAACCATCATATACTCCATATGTAGGTACAGACACGTAGACAATACAGTAGAATATGTTGGTAGGTGTGTTATGTGACCCAAACTTGCAAAAGTGGGTAGGTAGGCATTTTGTGCAAACATTAAATGTTTATGCTGAAAATGAAGAACTAAAGTAAAGAATGAAATGAAGTTTTGGTCAAATTACAAAAAAAATCTGAGCCTGGAAATTCTGAATGAGTCATTCGCATAACCAAAACAAACAATTTTTAAAGTTGGCCCAATATCCAAACTAGCACAATACCCAGGTTCCCTATAATCATGTTTTACTGTACGATCAACACCAACTGATGTCCACCGACATCTTTTTTTTCAGTTATCTCAAAAGTATATTCTTTCCTAAAAATTCTTTGATTCAGTTATGGAAGGATAAGAGTAATGCTACAGTGTAAAATTTAGTAAAGATGTAAAAAAAGTTTAAAGGTGGTATAAACTGTATGATCTTACAGGCAAAATTTGCGTGTTTCCAAGAAATGAGTTAAAACCAATGAATGGACAAAACAATTTTTAGTGAAGTAAAAAATGTTAAGTACTATTCAGATTGCATGAGTTCAGATATACATGAGATTTGAATAAGAAACTTATTAAAATCTTTAATTGTTGAACAGATCATCATTTTCCATATTATACGGACAAAACACAATAAAGCAATTTTAACCTTCCTCACTGTACAAACAATCCATCAATTAGAGTGAGACACACAAAGTACACAAATATTCACATTCTATCAGGCCAATTCTATTATCTCCTAACAGGATTTCAACCATAATCACAATTACACTGTATTTAAGTCTAAAGCTAGTTCACACACTGATGGCACATGTATGTATAACAATAGAACAAACTTAAAGGAGGTATACAAACGCTAATTCTTTGGCAATAATTCTTGATTGAGATCAGAATAAAAAATCACTTACTAGTAAAAGATCAACGACCTTCAGATCAAAGTAACCACAGCAACTTCAACAATGATAAAGAATTTTGGCAGTTCATTGCATGAAAAATTATAAAAATGTCATTCTGGGGATATTTAATACAATTACAAATTATTTCACCATCTTCACCAGTCAGCACAAACTGCTACTTGCAAATTATTCAATAAAAAGTTTATTCTCACAAGAAAAGCATGTTTTGTTAATTTGTAAAATTCTTGCTTATTTCCTATTTTTCCTTTTCTTCTTTTTATTTTTCCCTTCAGTCTTGCTACTGTTTCCATTCTTCACAGACTTAACATCTTCTCTTTCTTCTGAACTTCTACTAGAGCTACCAGCAGAATCTTCATACATAGACTTCATCATAAGTGATGAATTAGATTCTGACTTAGAACCACTAGGATTTATACAGTCAAGATCGACATCTTGATCAACTTGTTTTCCTGCTAATAGTCCTTTTTCTTCAGCTTGGTCAAGCAAGGAATTTTTTCTACCATCATCTTTAGCAAATTCTTCATTCATTTCTTCCTCTATGATATTTTTCTCACCGTTTTCTTTGCCATTTCCAACTTTCATATCCCCTGCAACTTCATCAACAATATTTTCTTCCATACACTCTTCAAATTCAGATCTCTCCCAAGCAGAAGGATCATCTTCAGCAGATTCTGCAGTTTCATATTTAGAACCTGATTCAGCAGAATCTTCCATTTTTTTCACCTCAGATAAATCTTCTATTACATTAACATATGCCGACTTCAACTGGTTTTGGATTGCATCATTGTTCACATGAGCATCTTCAGTTATATTTTCCTTTTCAACTTCCATACATTCATCAATTTTTACTCCATCATTTATCAGATCGATCTTTGGATCATCAAATAATTTATTAGAGTCATGTTTATCAGTCGGTGTTTCTATACTTTCCAACTCGATTTTCATATCAACACCTTCTGGTTCAGGAGATTTTACTGGCAGAGAGACCTTACTTTCCACATTTTTCTTCTTCTTTTTATTCTTCTTCTTCTGTACCACTACAGCCTCTTCAGTAAACAGACTGTCTGAATCTTTACTACTTGTTGATGACTTACTGTCTTGGACCTCCTTTTCATTAGATACAGTTTTATTTTCATCCTGACCTTCATCTTGTTGAGAAATTATTTTAGCTGATCTTGAACTTTTCACAGCAGAATCATTTTTTGCCTTAATTGTGCAATCTTCATCTTTAATTGTTTTTACCTCATCATTTTCTTCCTCTTTTTTGATTGCAGTTTCACCAGAAATTTGAACCTTTTTCTCTACAGTGTCATCCTTTGTTAATTCTAATGGTGATTTGGCATAATTATCATCATCATCAGCAGCAGCAGTAACATAACTATAGACAAGTGACGGTGACTCTATAATTTCATCTTTGGCTTTCTCTTCCATAAGAGAAAACGATTTTGCCGAAGATTCTAATTTTTCAAAATCAATAGATTCTTCCATTCCATTTTTCTTCTTTCTGCGCTTCTTTTTGCTTTTCACCTCAGTCATTTCAGTATTTTCGATAGGTGTGACTTTCTTACTTTCAGCAGTATCAGATGGATTTTCAGTTTTAGTTTCATTGTTTGAGTTGGAAGACACAACACTGGGTGTTTCCTCATCAAGTCCTTTCTCTTCAGGAATCATTTCTTTATCAACAGTTTTTGATTCATCATGATCTTTATTTTCAACGTATTCAGATATATCATCAACAAGTACTTTATCCTTGTCTAATGCTTTCAGGTTTGTAGCATCTATTTCATAGTTAATATCAAGAGAAACTGAAGTGGACTTGTTATCTCTCAGACTGGAAACAGGTGAAATGTCATCTTTTAAAATACTATCACAATTTGTCTTTTCATTTTTCCATTCTTTTTGTTTTTCCACATGCGTGTCAGCTTCAATATTCTTAGTATCCTTTTTCTTCTTTTTACTCTTAGCTGAAACAAATCCATTTTCAACATCCTCTTCCATATCTTTTTCAATATGATCATGTTTTACTGATAGTTGTGATTCATCATGTGTATAAACTGAGAAATCACAAGTTGTTTCATTAACACAAAAGGCTTCAGATTCATGAGCACCAACTTTCTCTGCTTTAGTAGAAACAGAATTCTCAGGACTTTCTTCTTTTGATTCGTCAGGTTCATGTGTGTTGCTTATATTACATACAACTTCAAACTGAACACTTTTCTTTTTTTCAATACTTTTGTTTTCCTCAACACCATCTAAGACCTCTTTGTTTGTTTCACGTCCTACTTTTGATGCAGATGTTGTTTCTTCTTCCTTCTTCATCAAACTTTCACTCATTTCACATCTTCCTTGCTTTTTGTTCTTTTTCTTGGATTTGCTTTTTTCAGGAGTAACTTTTTCATCTGAATCATTTGCTTTATCATTAAGAACTTGTGCAGATTTTTCATTTTTATCAACAACAATCTTGACAATTTCTTCCCCCATACTATTATCATTCTTCTTCAGTATGCCTTTTTTACTACTCTTTGACTTTGTACCTTCCAACACATCCACTGCATCTACCTTAGGAAATAAGCTTGATTCAGGACTTTTATTGCCATTAATTTCATCAATTTCATGTATTAAATCATCATTAGATGTAATTTTACCAGACAAAGAAGTACATTCATTTATGGAAGCATCTCCCCCTGAATTGGAACCATTTTCATCAGAATGCTTTTTCTTCTCAAAAATAGACATTTTCTCATTGCTTGATACTATATTCTTGCTCGTTTTTGAAGTGGAACTGTTCGAACTTTCAACTAAAGACTGAGCTTCAACTTTTTCACCACTACCAGCCTTATTGTCAGGCTTTTCAACAGTGACAGCTTTGGAAACATTCTTCAGATCATTATCCAAAGATTTTTTAGCTTTGCCCTTCTTTTTACCGTTTTTGTTGCTTTCAGTATTTGTTTTATTTTCATCTACTTCAACATTATTTTTCAGACTCTTGTCTTCTATCTTAATTCTATCTACACATTTATCAGAACCTTTAATACTTATTCCTTCATCAGAACTTTTCCTTCCAGAGTTTTCACTCTTCTTATCTGCCTTTTTCTGTCCATTAGCTGTAACACTTTTTCTCTCAACAACTTTATGTTCAGAATCTACTGCACTGCTACGTTTAACACTACTACCAACATCAGCCCTATTACTATATCCAGATGTAGTTCTCCTTCCAGTCTGACTTCTTCCACTTTCTGTTTTTAAACTTGTTCTTGGAATGTCTATCATTAAACAAAGGTTTCTGATTGATAACACGAAAGAATTGAAGGATATCACACAAACAGTTCAGTAATAGTTACAACAAGGACTAGGCATAGGAAATTAAGCAAAGGGAGATAATTGATATGGAAAAAGGAAAATACACGAAAAGTTTGGGATAGTTTATACAAACAGAGGTTTGGTGCATTTAGATGTGTTACAGGATAATGCAGAAAAAGTATACACAAAAGATATGGTATGCCACTTTGGTACAGTAGACATATAATATATAAACTACAACAACAACACCAGCACCATCATAACCACCATTTCACCAAACCAATATAAAAAGAAAACCAAAAACATCTGAGGTTGGATAAATTTTCTCACTGTATCTAATTTCTATACCTTAAAACACTGTACAAAGGATGAAAAAATATCAAAGTGTCACAGTCTATAAATATTTGTTATACATCTGTACTGAATGAAAAGCATGCAAATCAATTACAATAAAAGCAACGTAATTGGTGTTTTAGAGCAGCTGGCCATAAAATATGTGGACTGCAGCAGTACTAGATATAAGTCATGTAAATTACCTTGATGTCGGAGTGATAATTTCTCAATATCTTTACATGGTGATTCTACCATAGCGTCTGCCAATGTCTCCTTCAGTCTATCTTCTTCAAGGTCATCCGATCCTCTTGGTTGCTTAGCAACTGAGGATTCTGTCCAATTACTATACACATCCAATAAATGTGGAGATTGATCAAAACTTCCTGAAAATACACAAATTGTAATAGTTAGTGTGAGAAGTAAAAGGCTTTAGAATTTATTCTAAATAAAATATGAAAGCTACTAAATATTTCTTAATTTTGATTGAACACAATGCCTCTTGATGCAAATTCATGTTGATGAAGAACAAATAGTTCACCTATGTATGCTTGCCTGAACGAAACTGCTCTAGTTTTGTTTGACAAAATAAATATTAGCACTGAAATTATATTCAAGAAAAAGTCTCTTAAAATTAAGTCAAATTTTTACACTTAGGTTTTTTTTTCAAAATTATAAGTAATTCTAACCTGCTTCAATAACCATCGGCACACTTTGAGCACCAACACCTTGTCCAGGAACTGGACTGCAGTCACTACCAGACAGACGTCTATACGCAGGACGAGCATTCGGCATACTCACAGGATTAGATCTTGTAGGCTGAAGTCTGTATGTATACAGAAACATAAGTTCATATGTGCTGCATTGCTATTTATTACGTAAAACATATTCCAAACAATGTATGCCGTAACTAGTGCCAAAACATAATTACTATACAGACGTAGTAAGGACCAGAGTCTCAAAGTTTGAAGTTATCAAATTCAGACCTAGACAAATAAAAAAAATTAAAGATAATTTCTTGCCCACAGAGCTGTTATCCTGCACTTGCAGCCAATAATTGGATACTGATATCGTTTCTTCCAGTCATCACTTTCATTGTATTTTGACTTTTGAGCATTTAAATTTTAAATGTTAATGTTAAATGATATTATCATATGATATTATTGGATAACTTCATACACTAAATATCAATTAGGAACCAACTGATTTTTTCACCAGTTATCTTCTTTCAAGACAGAACATATTTCAAACATATCCAATGCGTGATATGAACCAACTTATACACCAATTGTATAGACATTATTATATTTTTGACACAAATAATTATGAAATAAGTGCATTCAATTTGCAAAATTAAGATGTTTTTTAGTTAATGAGTTCTAGTAGGATGATCTTACTTAAGACTCTCAAGGTCTCCTTCATCTCCCATCAGATCCATGGCAGCCATGTTGGATTCTGGACTCTGGGACAGTAAGGAGGAGGATGTTGATGATAGCACAGTTGTATTCTCTTGATAGGTTTTAAAAGAGAACTGAGGCCCCATCCATAGTCTTCTGTGAGGCCCAGCATGTGTTATAATCTCAACCTATAATATATGTCCTTGCAATAACAAAATTGAAAGTATAAGACAAAACATACAACAGAAAACTTCATCAGAGTATCAAATGGTGCAAAAATTGACTTAACACTTTAAACAACAATAGTTTGAATTCTACAACTGACATCTTCAGAGCATTTTGTTGGTAGTGAATAAACATACATAACAACATCTTATTCATGTGGTAAGCCAAATATAAACAGATGAGAATTATCTTTACATACTTGATATATTATATTGTATCTAAAACACACACTTAAATCACACAATAATGAAATAGTCAACACTGATACTAATCCAGCAGCACAATCAATCTAAATATGATGTTTGGTTATATCTGAAACCAACCTGTGATAACCATTGCTCATCTGTGTCATCTTTACCACTGTGATCTGATGATAAACTATCCTTACTGTCTTGTCTAGTCAATCCAGGTAAATCATATAGATCTATAATTAGAAATTGACATTAATAAAGCATAAAATCAATGCTTGTAAAACCTTAAATCATGACTTGTAATATGAATAATAAAATGTTCATATCCTCGCATGCACAAACATTCCATAACAATTATCCCTGTAGTTTATTCTTTCCTATTATGTTACTATTATGAGCACAGCAATGGATAAAGAATAAACAAGAATTTCAAACGACAAAAATAGAAAAACTACAATATAACTGAGTTCTTATTAACTTCCTTCTTAACAGAAAGAAAGACAAGTTTCCAAATGTAGTTCTTAAAAGATTACAAGACTAGACCTTAAGTATTAAACTATTGCTAGGTACAAGCAAAGATACTGTTTTAAATGCCTGTCAGGCAGGAGAGAAAAATGCATTTAACGTCTAGTATACAGAAGTACCACCCTCTTCTGAACATTTTTTCAAAATATTGTCTTGATCATAGTATTTCAACATATGTTCGATAACTTATCTTATGAAAACCACATTACAGAAAGTAAAACTCAGGCAAAACTTAAATCAAAATTGTCCTACAGGCCTGTGCCAATCAAATATCATTTTGAGCCATTTATATATATTATTTTTATAGGATTCATAAATCATAGGTTCTGTAGTTTTCAAGTTCAAACAAATAGTAATAATTGAAAACCTGTAAGAAAATATGTGGTCATTATAATGAGACAGCCATAATAATATTGTGGATGTCACTAAGTGAAATTTCACTGTATAATATACATTACCTGGTGCAGTGGGTATTTGAGAAACCACTGCCTCATGTGCTAATATCAAAGGACTGTTGCTTGGCAATGGAGGTCGCAATTCTTGGGAATTTTTCAATCTATAAAAGGCAATAGTAAAAACAAATGTTAAACATTAAAACAATAGATTTATCATATCTGTAGTGAAATTTACATAGAATAGCTGTTTGATGAATATAAACGTAAACTTGACATTCAACAAATTTTGTTTTCTAGATATATAAATTTCAGATATCAATTGGAAAGTTAAAGAAAACCAATAGTACACGGCACAAATAATTAACGTCAATATAATAATGAGCAAAGAAGAGAGGACAATACAACATAATACAACAGAAGAAGTAAAACTGAATGTATCAGTTGATAATGGAAACCAAACAATGATCACCAAGCATTGTCCTCCACCATACAAACCACTCATGAAGATATATGATAACATTTACCTTTGAAGGTTCCACTGCATACGACCAACAACATTTAATTCTAACAGACAGTCATCAGTAACTTTATCTGTAACTGTTTTGGCTCGTGGTTCTAGAACATATTCCACTAATGTACCAGACTGGGCCATAACAAACAAGGAGTCTACAGGACGCTTACCAGCTTCTAAATAGATTAAAGAGTTAGAATACAAAAGTTGTTAGAAAATACATAAAGTTAAATAAATACATTTATAATATACTGGTAAAGAGTTTAAAGTATGACAAACAAAAGCACTATCGATACACAGCACACGGTTCATTTGTAATGTCTAAATTTCTATAGTCAATTTACTACTGCTGAATCAGAGCAGTCAAAATCAGAAGATAAATTTTCCAATAACTGTTCAGTAATTCACACATGGAAACACAATGCACACATATTTGGTACTTTGATGATTTTAAAATATAGCACCACTACGTATATTTTCATATGATTAACAGACTCACCTCGTCTTTCCATATCAAGTTTAGGTGATCCAACAACACAAAGTCTTGGTGTGCAAAATTTAGCACAAACACAATACACATTGTCAAATCCTGTGGGGCTGTGACTAGGGCTCTGGTTCTTATTCCCAGGGTTCAGTACCACATTTAGGGGCTGTTTTACTTGGAATGCTGGGTAGATTGTGATAGGGTGAGGGTATGGGGGTAGCCGAGGGTTTCCCATGTTGTTATTTAGAGTATTCTGCTGTATTAATGTTGGATATCTGTCATATTGTCCTGTTAATAGAAACAGATTTCAACTTTGTGAAAATCATTACTGAAAAAAAATCAGGAGAAAATGGTCCATATACTGGCTGAATTAGGAGCCACTTTAAATACCCAATCTTTTATCTTGGCAAAATGATTACCATTGACATGAAACAGCATTTAATAGCATTTCTGTGGAACATCATTTACATTGTTCTTCTACTCTTCAGTAAAATAATGAGAAAATTGTAAAGTAAAGTATAAACTTACCAATTATTTAAAACACTTACATCATGCATAGCACATTAAACATGTTAATGCATGATTGTAATTGAACAAATAATAAATCATTATAGTAATGTTTCAACCTGACCAACCCCATTGTATGTATAAATATATTACCAGAAGAACTTGGACTAGTAGATAATACTGGGCTTCTTCTACCAACAGTATGATCGAACTCATCAATTCCTGCACTACGGTGGAACCGACTTGCTCTGTTCACAACATGTGGTTTACAATGTGTTCTTACATTTACAGATCCTGTAAAATAACAACCACACATAAGCAACAACCATCATAGTCATGATAATATGAAAAAGCGGCATTCTATTTAATCATTATCATCATCCTATTTAATAACAATTTTGACCAAATTCTAAGTTAAAAAGGGGAATAACTCCAAAAATATAGCTTTCAGAATAATGCCCATTGTCTTGCAACTGAGCCTTGTCATGATAATCAAGTGTTGTGTTGATATCTTTATAAGTCTTTAAGTAATGGGCTACATTAAAGTTTTTGCATGACAACAACAATGATGACGCCACAACGATCATAATAACTCAACTTTTCTTAAAAATAGACAAGCTAACAATCATGAAGACTAAAGCTTGTCTCAAAAACAATTCATTCTTAACACAAGCATCAAGACAGTTCACTGTCTACATAGTTCACACACATAAACATTTCTATAGTAATTTATTTCTCAATAATATTCTAACAGATGTACACTTGTACATAAAGGTATGTGTTACAACATGCAATACAAATCTTCTAGTAAAAATCATGAGGACAGGATATTATCGTAATGACCATTATATAAAACATTTACCTCCATAAGGTGTAATAGGGAACAGATGTGTGGTTCCTCTATGAGAACTGACAGTGATCCAACGACTATCATGGTTAAAACTTATATCAATCACCTGAAAAATAATCGATCCAACGACTATCATAGTTAAAACTTATATCAATCACCTGAAAAATAATCAACTCAGTATAATGACATCTCAAATGTACAAGACTTAAGAAATAAGAAATTATTCAAAACAGATTTTAGGATTAACAAATTACTCTATCGCTGATACTGTGCTTATATTTCATTATGAAAGCCTCAATATAAAGTAGACTTTTTAGGGAGGAGGGGTAAAACATAAGCAGAAAACTACTATATTTGCTGCAATTTTTTTAATCTTGATACATTTCCTCATGTCAGATCTAATGATAATTTTTGAAATGTATATTTAGCCTATTTTTTAAAATGTCAATCTCGTATTTTATAGAACTGGATAAATATCATTGAAAACACTTGGTTGATTATCAGGAGGACTTGTAATACATTCAATCCAGCATTTACCTTGAATACTCAATTTCTTTGTACATACTGATAGTTGGTATTGTAAAACATAAAATTACATCATTTTTTGGGTTCTTTCAAGAATCAAGTTTCGTAATGTGGACGTTTAGAAATTCCACTCAAGTGTATTCTTTGCTGTTTCTGGCTTAGATAATATCTTGAATGAAGGAAATTGGATCAGTATAGCTAGAAACCTATTATTAAGACAACCGGTAAGGCAAAGAACTTTAAAATACTTTATTTTACAAAATGTATAGTTGAGAAGTTCTATTACCTTAGCTGTAGTTTCTCCTCTATGTAATGTGTACAAGTGATGTACAGCTCCGAGAGATGAACTCACAGGATGAGCCATAAGTCTGAATACATGAAAATTGTGCCCCAGTTTACATGCAGTAACAAGCAGGGTACCAGTATTATCAAATGCTAGGTTGGATACCGGCTCGTTAGCATGCGCATGAAAATGTGCAATCAATCCATCACCTTCATTATCTTCATTTACATTGAACTGAAAATAATTCAAAAGAAGAGACGTCAGAATGTGTTTAACTAAGCTTGAAACAAATGTAAAGGGTCTAAGACTAACTAAACTCAAAACTGAGATCTATATAATTACATAATAAACAAACGTAGATGAAAAAATTCTAGTAGGCATCTATTTTCATGTGTCACAAAAAAAACAGGAATATTGCACAAAAACATACAGCAAATTTGTATGTCTTATAAAAAAACACACTTTTGTTTCCTTGATTCCATTCTACACCTAAACTTATGAGAAAATAGTTATACATAGAGCATGCAAAATGATTGTAAATACTAAAGTGAATCCAGCATAAAGAGTTCAAAGAGATATCGGATAAAATACTTACATGATCATTGTGTATATTTTGTATATCAACAACGGTAACAATACCAGGTCTGTTACCATTGTCTAAGTGTACGTAATCTCTCTTTGGTGGAACAGACTTACTACCTGTAACTGAACTCACCATGGCTTCACCAAACATGGACAAACCTTTGAATGCACCCTGAATTAAACATATATTTACAACACATTAGTTAAAGAAATGAAATCTGAAACGGTGCACAATGGTTTGTGATTGTATTACGAAACAAATCAGGACAATCTGATATATTTAAATAGTTGTAACCAGTGTAACTGATTAATATTAAGGAATTAAGTAACAATTTCCCCAAGCTTCCAATAGGAATAAAAAAGTCAAACATATAAGTCACAAATGCAGTCTCCCATTTGGCTAATCAGATAGTTTAACATTAAATTTAATTGCATAACATAACAACATTTAATCATTAAAGTTTTACTCAGATAACAAACTCAAATTCATTGAACTGAATAGGATTTAACTTCAACGAAGCTGCATCATTCCACAAAATAGTGATTTATAACAAAAAGACCCTCTATATGTAATGTAAAAGAGAGTAGAATTCTTTACCTTGGCAGCACTGAGAACTGTAGCAGCATAAGACTGAGAACCATCGCCAGACATTCCTCCGCATGATTGATGCATGGCTACCAACTGTATAAATAACATTCAAAATATAAACATTTACATTAAAATGCAACTAATAAATCTGTGTACAATTTTGAAATGAATTCCTATTTTCAAAAATATGGCTGCTTAAAATTCCTTCAGATCATTTTTCACCTGGGTTTAACATCACACTAACAGCCAAGGTTATTTGGCGACTTTTCCAGTTTAAACAGGAGGAAGACGCCAGGTTCACATCTGGGCAGAACTACAGACCTTCTGTAAACTAGCTGAACAGCTTCATAGTAAAATATGTCTGGCATTGGTTAGGATTCAAACTAATCACAGTGGTGAGGGACTAGAGATCAGAAGTACAAATTATGATAAATGCTTTACAAATGGTGTAGCTTCTGTATGTGAACATAATACATTTCATAAGAATTGTTCTAATCAACAAAACCTTTAATTGGGCAACAACATAAAACACTTTAAAACAGGAAGCAATATTGATCACACACCCTTTTATCAGCATAAGCCAACCACCTAGCACTCAGAGCTATAGGATTTACATTTGGTCCAGAGCATGGAAAACAACCTGTAAGAGGATTAATTAATCATATTACAACAAAACAGAACACAATATTAGCTATTATTCTAAAAATAGCAGAATTCTTATATTTTTTTTTTCAAGAAAACATTTCACAATATTTTACAAAAATTAAGGTTTAAAAACATTGACTGAAATAAGTCCACATAGCAGAGCTTCATTTCTATTGATAATATGATACACACATACAAAAATAAAATGCTTTGGCTACAATTACCTTTATTATTTATAAGCTGATAAATAAAATCAGAAAGAACAGATTGCCCTCAGTATCAGGTAATTTTCATCTCTTTGACAGTAGTATGAATTATGGCCAATTCAATCCAAACGTACCAAATGACAAATTTTAATGCATCTATTCCCTGACAAATAGACTAGATTTTAGTCTGCACAACTTAAACATAAGGTCTATAATACACGAAGTACACGATTACAATTATAGGTCAAATGTGAAACATATGATGTAAAACACTTACTTGTAATCCAGAACAACTGTTGAAATTGACATGACTCATGCACACAAATCTTCTCTAAGAATACGATGACTAGAAATCTACAATTATGATAAAAAAGTAAAAATCAATACATTCCCCCAGGCAAATAAGCTGTCATTTGGTGAAAGCAGGAAGTTATAATTGTAAAATGCACAAAATTCCATGACACCTTAATCTGTAATAGCCAATTATTATATATGCAATGCAATCTCTCCAAAGCAACACCCATTGGGAGAAGCAAACTGTTGTTGTTTAGCGGTTATTGTTCAAGAGGGCTGCTCTGGAGAGGTTCCACTGTTTACTCATATCAATACTTGAATCAAGTGACTGTATTGTGTAGTCCAAATAAATTTAACTAACCAAAACAGCATAGGTATAGAAGGATGAAGTTTCTTACTGACAGCAGGCATCAACTACAGGCTATGTTTCCAGCTTAACGAAGTCTAAAATCTTCACAATTCCATGCAAATTGTACCTCAATATTATAATTGGAGAAAATTTATCAAATGGAGCTAAGATCTTTTTACCAAACGACAAAATGAGAGAAAAACACGAACCAACATGAATTATGAACTCACCTTTTATTACATTCTATATTCTGTACTGGTAGTGTTTTAAAACTTATACTGTGAACTTCATCGCCAGTTTTCAATGATACAAATTTTAACCCACAATATGGCTGTCCTGCACTGTAATAACATAAATAACAATTACACTTAAAGGAAAACTCGCATGTGTAAAGTTGAAATTAGCAATACATGTATGTTAAAAAAATATGTCCTTGATGTTGAGTGGATGAAGCCATTTTACCAATTTATGGTTAGTGCTTGATTTATTAATTAAAATAACTCTTTAAAAATTGAAACTGTTGAAATGCTGAGACACAGCAGAGGGGCATTCAGTCAGTATTTACTATTCAAAATATTCATTTAACATGGTATTTTAAATTTCATGTGTCTAAAAGTAAATTTATTCTTGAATTAGTGAAAAGATTATAAACACTGGGATTTATTGAAAATTAATGCTTTACCAAATCTGTTAAAATAAATTAAAAAATTACTGGATATTGCTATTGTTCACCTACCTTGATGAATCACAGAGGACAATAAGCGGTCTTTTACTGGAAAAACTGTCTACATGACCTAAAACTGTCAAATATAGAACGTTAAGGACACAGGATAGTAAAGTCATAGACCAAAGGAAGACTAATATTTATTTACCAGGTATTAAATACTAAAACTTATGCAAAACAACAGAACTGATTTTAATTGATTTATACTAACCAAGTGACCAGAAATACAAAGTATTAATGACCAAATATAACAGTATCATTTGTACTCTCTCATTACAGGTATTGGACATTTTGTTCAGATACTATCAGGGAGAACATCTCATCACTAAATTACATCAATTAATTTAAAGAAATTTTTCCAGTCATTCTGATTTTTGTCTGATTCACAGGGTGTTACAACATGGTGGGGGTCTAAACAATACTTTTCGAAGCCTTCACTATAACCCACCAGCCTGAAGCACGAGGCTGCTAATTTCTATTTGGTCTAGTGAACTTTCTCAAAATTGTATATTCCAGTGGGTGGTAAATTTTCAATAGCCCACTTATAGCTTGGGCTAGTGCATTTAAACAATTAGGTCAAACACTGATTTTTGAACCTGTGTCTTGTAAAAAATAATGAACTCTAAAGTTTTAAAGTTTGGTAAATTATTTTATGGTCTGTATACCTGGGTCTGGATTGGGTAAAATACGACATATTCTTACAGGACCTTGTCTCATTGAAAGGATCTCCTGAGCTTCACCATTCGGCTAAAAAAAGTAAAATATGTCTAGATCAGTCATACATTCTAATGTCGCATCAGTTATTTAAGAAAGTCTGTTTAACAAACAAAAAACTCATGTAACAATATGTATACAATATTTTTTAAGAAAAACACACACATTTCCATGTGAAAGATCTTAAAAAAACATTAACAAGACAGTAAAATTACAAACAAATTGTATTTGATCACATTTTATGATTTATTAATTACCCTACCACTGGAAAAAAATGCAAGAAAACCTTACCTATTGACCATGTAAATAAAACAATTACCTATTTTCGGACTGGTTTTCAGAGCTTTTAAACTTGATAATGAAACCACCTGAATATTCAGATTCCTTTTTCCCAAAGGTGGTCTTTTTATCAAGGATTCATTGTATCATTATTTGAAATAACAGAAATGCTTGACAGACATCTTCAATAAAAGGTCTACAATGTTCACAACTTACAGTGATGTTCCAGATTTGAACACCATTACTGTACCCTAGTATCAACAACAGGGGTAAACCTTTAGTATCAGATCTAAACATGTCTGGATTCTTTGATACATCTGAAAATATACAAACAACAATTGAAGAAATTGATGAATGATATGTATGAATGGTGGAGTTGAGTAATGAAAAAGGTAGCACAAAGTCTTTAAGTTTCAACAAAATCAAAGGAAAGAATAAAGTACTGACTTTACACTGAAATGACTCAGCAAAAAAACCCCCCGACATCTGTCTATTATCAAAGCACTAGCTAGGGCAAACAGTTATTTTGTCTAAACCTTAGCATTAAACAGGATGCTACAACACACAATTGTATTGTATGAAAGAGTTTCAACTTGATTCATTGTTCCAAATGTCTAACTGACATTTTAATGATTTATAACAATTCCAAGTAAGATTCAGAGTAAATAATAGTAAATGCACATTTCATACTAACCATTACAATCACAGTTCTCAAATCTAACCCATTGTATCTTTTCCTTGTCTTCATTCTTCTGTGTTCCTGTGTATGCCTACAATAACATCATAAGAAACAAAATGCTTAGAACATAGCAATAAAATTCTGAATCATACAAGCATACACAAATAGGTCTGATAAATCTAGACACAAGAACATACATAGTTAACAAAATGATAATTGTAACTAAATTTGGTTCCTGGTTCTCAATGAACAAACTGTTAAGATCATATCAAATCAAATAAGCCTATTTAATACTGTAACATAAATTGTCATATAATAATAGATTCAACCAGGATATCAGGACAATGTATATCTATTTCACGAAAAGCATAAATTTCTTTAAATGAACTACCATCATAAACTTTAATGTTTATATTGCTTTTTTGTAGTTTTTAATGAATTGAACAAAGTTAATTCATACATGTATGCATTTACCTGTGGTACAACATCAGAGAAAAAGTCTACAACACTTTCCATCAAAGATTTCTCGCTGGAATGAAGATAAACAAATGTTGATATATATATACAAAGATTTAACGTTGATCATCAATTAATGCATCCCTTTTCAAGGCTTTCATTGTCAAGACCGAAAATAGTGATCAGTTTAAAGATTGAAAAAATTAACTGCTATTAATTAAGGCTATTTAATAAAGAGAGCACGCTCTGAACACTCTATCAAACTGCATGCAACAAGGTTACTGATGTTGATCAAATATATTTTTTTTCATAATGCACTGACCTTCCTGGGATTTTGAGCTCAATCTATTTATACTCAGAGCACCCCATTCAAAGGATTAATTTCAAACAAGTTACATGTAAAAATATTTTATAGAGTTCCAAAGCTTACTGTACAGTAAAACCTCTAGAGTCTACTCATTATCACACAACAGTACTAGTGTCTATCAAATTTTGCCCCACAATATCAAATATTTAAAATGATAAATGCTAACAGTAACCAAGACACAGTGCCATCAAACACGGAATTTAACTATCACAAACAACAAATAATATTCTCAGCATTTACCAGTCAATAATGAAATCAATTGCAGGAAATATTTTTATCAAAATGTCAAGGGTCAAATGTAATTTATAAAAATTAAAATGCAATTAGTCTGTACTTCTACTGTGAGAAAACTAATTTCCAATTGAATGTTGTCTTAGGACAGTCAGCTCTCAGTTCTACAATTGTTCAATTTCAACATGGTGTTCACATAATGTTCATCTATAAGTAGATCTCCAGTGTTAAATTGAAATAATATTGAACAGCCCAGTCAACTTTACCGAGACTTTAGCTAGCCCGTTGCCAAATTCTTGGGACAAAAAATAGCCTCCAAAAATACATAGAAGTCCTCATCTCACATTGATACTATAGTATACAGTAAAAAAAATTAAAATGATTTTGATTAGTTAAAACATTTTTCAGTGACATTTAAATTACCAACAAACTAACTTTGTAACTTTGTAAACAAATCAGATGGGCCCAAAAGGTGGATTTGAAACCTGTAATTTTTTATCAAAATGACAGAAATGCACTAGTAAAAGTGACACTTTTCATAATTTAATTCAGTAATAATGAAATCTTTATCAATAAAATACACAAATGGGTTGTTAGGTCACGAACAATCTATTACTGTATTAGCAATTACAATGACTGTTTTATAGTTTGAATTTAAGAACTTGCACTGAAAAATTGAATATCACTGATAAATGGGTCATAGAGTACCGGCATGTTTAAAATACTAGCATACTTTCTTGCAAGTTGCAGATACCCCCATCCCCGAAATACAAAATTGCCATTGAATTTGCACAATCAGCATTTATTTCATACAGCACTGGATATTGATCATACAAATTATGCATGAGTGCATATGTAATCATGCAATATAACCGTGGCTGGGTGATGTAATTCCTCATGGACTGATAGAGTTTGCACAATTATTGATGATAATAAGTAATGATAAAAATCATAACATAAATATGATGGCTCAGTATTTGTGGAGAAGTAAACAGTGGGTTTTCTGAGTACAAATTTTGTAAACAAATCAGTACGCCCTTGATAGACAATAACATAACGGAGGGGCCTCCGAAGGATTTGTCATTTTAACAAAATACCATATTGCTTTCTAAAGAAAATTGATTTCCTCTGTCTTGCAACAACAATACTTTAATAGCAAATAAACAAAGGTTCGCCGGCTTTAATGCCTTAGTATTGATTCCGATTTCAAGCATCGCTAAATTGTATCAAATGAAGTTCAATTTCCCCAAAATACGCCCCCGAGTCTGTCAAAGAACATAAACAAAAGATTCTACGTCGTAAACATAAAATTTTCGCTGTTTACCTGTAAATCTGAGGGCGAACCATGTTGCAAGTATATCTGTATGCTTTTCTTTGTGTGTCCGCGGCCATTTTCGATCGTTATCTTGCAATATGAACTTAAACAAAATAAAAATGATACAACGAAGAAATTACTCAAAGTAGTCGCAAAAAGTGACGTCACCAGGGTTGTGATTGGTTACTCGTTTCTGTATTGTAATACATGGTGCAAGACATGCGAAACAAAAACCAGCAGATTCTGTTTCCGGTTTAGGCTAGATGTAACCAAATGCTTAGATCACAGTCCCATAAAAATGAATGAGATAATCTAAAACAGGATGCGGACCTCAATACACAAAGAAGGTACACGCAAAAACAAACTTGTGAGGGAATATTAAGGCGTCCGACTTCCGACAAATTACCAATAGTGTATACCATAGATGTTTTGCCCACTATTATTGGTAATCGATTCTGTGGAGGAAAGGTTGATTTTAATTATAAATCACCTGCAGCTTTCTCTGTGGCCACCTGTAGCTAACACTTCTATACTTTTTTTGCCATTCCAATAACTTTGAGACTTCATATTTCCCAAATTTGATAAATGTAACATTTTATTCCTTGGAATTACAGAATAGGTAAACTGCTCTAAAAAATTATCCAACTTGTACATCTTTTGACTGATTAACATCTGTTTAGGTCTTTTATAAAGACTCCAAATGTCATCTAAATAAATGACCAAAGCCTAAACTAATAAAATATTTTTACCTTAACAAGAGAATGATGACATGAATTTGATGACACATGCTTTGTATTATCGTAAGCATTAAAAAGAGTCTTGAGTTGAGATGAACAATTAGGAAGGGGCGGGGGCAATTAATCTCCAGTTTCAGAAATTTATGAATGATAGAATAGTTTTAAATATGTGGCTCACTGGTGTTGTTTTGTACGAAAATGCTTTTTCTTCACAGATATTGTTTTTAAAAATTAGAGAGGGACAAAGCATGCGATGGAGCCCTACCATTTCAAAAGTGCCCAGTCAATTCTGACAGCTTTGCCTATTTGCGAAAATTCCCAATTCAAATGAGAAAAAAAACGAAAACAAAAATAAGTTTGCCATTTTTACGATGAGTTAGGTATGTTAACATAAAACTGGTATTAACTTGTTGCTTCTTGTTGTGTCTACTTGCTATATGCATTCTCAGGTAATTTATTTATTGCATAGATGGCATCTCAGGTCCGGGTCAGCTGTGTCGGTATATAGTAGAACATATTCCTAGCACATCATAATCAAGCATGGTCAAATAAAATGGTGGACAATTGAAGAAATCCAGGTGTGCAAAATGTGATTTTTAACAATTTGTCTTCATTAAAGCATTGATAGGCGTATTGGTTTATTTCATTTGGTTCACTGTAATTATACGTTGTGTACATGTCACCATCCACACTAATCTTGATAAACGTGACTTCAGGTTTTTCACGTTTCAAGTTATTTTGTTTACTAGTTTAGTGATTCAAAGGGACTACATTAATAAAATAATAATATAGATATAAATTATAATGTAGTGTCCCAGGTGTTCACGAACATATATGTTTAATAACAAACTTACAAACCAATCGAAAATACATGGCAGGCATCATTCTGGCCGAAATTTGTGTGAGAGAAAAAAAACCAATAGGGCAAAATCAGTGAGATATTTCCAAATTTTGTGAGATTTTTTTCCAAAGCAGAAAATACACATTTTTCCAGATATCATTGTGGTACAAACATGTGTTTCTGTTGTAACAGGGTTGTATATAAAATATATGTGTTTAGAGTAATTTGTATGAGCATCAGCCTGATTAGTCCAACTAATAAGACTTTTTGTGGCGACAAGACATTTTTTTATTTGGCCCCAACCCCAAAAATATGAGAGGATGGCCCTTCTGAATTCATTTATGGACTCCGCCAACTGGAAAGCTGAATAAATTAGGCTACAGCCTGATTAGCTCAGTTGGTAGAGCAGCCGACATGCAAGCAGAAGGTCGCGTGTTCGAGCCCAGCGTCAGGAACTTTATTTTCTGCCTCCTATTGCACTGTTATCAGATCCACTAAGTTTGATGAATTGCTCTTTCTTGTTATAATATTATAAAGTCGCTATTATTATCATTACCTGGTATGTTAGAAGCAGCTTGTTCAGTGTCTTAAGTGAGACCCGTCTTCCTCCCAGTCATGAAAGTTGTTCCATCAGTGCCAAGGCCTGAAATTTATTCAGAGTAGATTCTTGATAAATCTTAATTTTAAAGTGCTGCCCACATATTTGCTAGCAGAGAAATTATGTCTGTTGAAGGTAATGAATTTAAACACTGAGAGTGAGAATTTTGTTAGAGACCGAGTATGTTTTATTGAAATAAAAGAAAAATAATTTAAATAACACTTATTTCAGTGTGGGGATCTTTATCTAGTGTTGCAACATTGGTTCAAAATCATTATCGATTATCAGTTTGAATCAGTCGGTACATCCGATGCAATTTTCCGATTATATAATTGGTTCTAGTGTTGTAGTCTAGCATAAGTAGACCACTAGTGTTTTATTCTATTTATGCACCCTTTGGTTCTTAGTCATCCTCTGCTTTATGCTAGTTGGCATTGTAACATATAAGCATAGTGAATTGAGTGTGTTATCCATATGAACCATTAACCAGGCTCTATTAACATCAAATAACCTAAGCGATGGTCAAATATTTGTTTTTTCGTCTCAGTCGACAATTCCCCCATTTTTTTTTAACAACGCCAATGATTTCTCTTGAATGCGTATTTAGCTAGCAGCACCAGTACTTAGTTTATGGTGCCTAAATTGAGATAGGCCGATAGTCGATCATGAATAACTGCAATTGATTTGAATCGGCAGACATTTTCAGTCCGCTAATTGATAGTATTCGATTATTGTTTCATCACTGTCTTAAACGTCAGAAAGTTTTACCATAATGCAATATCTGTAACTTAAGAAAAGTTGATGAATCTACTATTTAGGCAGGGATTTCCCTGATGCAGGTTTCTTGTGTCCCAGATGCGATATTCAGCAGAGGGACTGGCATTGAGAGTGACCACCCCATCCTCGGGACCCCTTCCGACTCAGACTTTGATCTCGGAATTTTCTGTGTGGGACACCCAAAAATCCCAAGGGACACCTAAAATGTAAGAGACGGGAGTCCTGGGGACGTTGGGTGAAAAATCTTACGGAAAACCCTGTTTAGGTGATCTTTAATTGAATTGAATATTTCTCTACCACTGGCTGATGTAATTCTAAGGTCTGTAAGAAAATGAGTTGAAGGGGAAAAGGTCACCAGATCAACAATTCTGGCACTAATGACCCATTTGTGGTGTACAGTAATGTCTGCGCTTCCATCAGTCATGATTGTCAACACAGACCTAAGATTTTCAGTTACATCTCTCAATAGTTTTTGACAACGCTTCTAGAATGTCATAAGCTGTTGAATAACTGGGATAGTCAATTCTTTCTCCAACTTTCAATCAAGGCCTCTGCATGAGGGTTTTCAAATGCTTGAAGCAAAACAAGAAATTTTGAGTATTTAGACAATGGAATACCTTCAGCGGGAGTGCTGCAAACAAACAGAATAAAGAGCACAGATAAGGATTGAGATGACTCCTTACGTTAGTTTCTATGTCTTCACATTTTATTAAACATCTTTTGTTGAATTTATAAAAGTTTTCTATAGTCATCTTTTTGAAGCCTCAAAATATTGCCATTGTTGAAAGCGATATCAGTTTTAATTTGAAGCAGCATTTTAGTAACTTTGCTATGAAATGATACAGAAATAATTCTTATAAATGTATTAATGATTAATATAATAGTAGTTATGTAAGCAGAATAAGCAGTCAGGAGCAGTTTAGTGTTGTGGTTTCAGTTATCATGGATACATTCAAAACCTATTCTGATGTTAAGGTTAATGATGCTTTTTGGTATTATTACCTTGCAAGACAACAGTAAAATATATTTCATTATTTACACCCCATAGAGTAAACAGTATAATTTTTTAATTAAAAACATGTGAATAAATGTACCATCTGACATGTTTTAAACTTAAAGTACTTATTTATAATATTTATTTATGCTTGATGTATAATATATAATAATTCAATATTAATTTTTTTATGTTATGATTAACTTCAGAATTTAAACATGGCAGTGTAGATACACCATACCCACAAAGCAGTGTATAAACAAAAGAGGGACTACTTTACTGTACAAACACATGGCCTCATGGAGTTGCATTTATGAAGGATTATGACAGTGATATAGAAGTACAATTGTGTTTTGGGACAAACATTTTGAAGTTTGACTTCTAATGCTTCTAGATGGAGAATATATGAAACATTTATTCATTCATGAATAATGCATTGTTTGAACTGTAATAATATACAATGGAAAATAATTGGTTCTAGATTTCAACAAATTTAAAGGTATTCTATTTTCTTCAGTTTTGTTCATTATTTTTTACATTTGTCCATTTTAGAGGCTTTTGCATTTATTTCAAAGCTCATAAAGGCTTTATGATGTCTGGTCTTGTGAAACATTTGTAATATGTTGTTTTGTTTCAATTTCAACATTTTGGTTGGCTATCTTATTTCATCAGTAAGAAACACATTAACCATGGTATGTCTCATTTACATCTAAGATATTCATTATTGAAATGTTTCCTTTCAAATGTAAAAAAATATTGTGTTGTTATCATTACAGATATATAGGATGACATGTTTGTACAATGTGCCAAAAAGAAAAGTCCACCCACTTTACAAATTGAAGAATGTGTTGTATGTGTGTCAGATGAAAACGAAGGAGAGGAAAATTGTCCAAATTTACAGTAACTCAGAGGTTTGTATTTTATACTAGCACATGTATTTATATTGATGTGGAAACTTTGAGTTCTTCCAGCTTAATGCATGTTTTTCAGTCATTTTAGGCTTATTAGTCAGCTTACCGGTAGTTCTAATGACTAATGTACAATTTACTCACGTTATGGCGAAGTCGGTTAATACGAATTTTCCATTATGTCGAAGTATCTTATAAGTCCTGATTTTTTCCTTCTTAAAGTATGTAAAATTCTGCCCGTTATGACGAATTTTGCTTTAAAAAATTTTCATTATGTTTGACTAAATTTGAAGCCTGAATGAACGATTTTGCACCTAATTTGCATTGCTTATTACTAAGTCAGACAATATTATGCACAATAACAATAGGGAGATTATTATTGTTTACTCTTAAGTGCAAACATATCATCATATGTATCTCAATGGCAGACAAAACGCTGAGATTTGTAAAACATATTGAGTGATATTTGCAGTTTAGTGTATTTTTATATAACTCATAATACATGAAGTAAATATCATATAGGTTCATGGTGAGCTATTAGGATGGGTAGGTGGATGCTCCATTGTCCGTCGTATGGCGTCAACAATGGTCTTCTCCTCAGAAACTACCTGTCGGATTTACTTCAAATTTGCTGTGTAGAAGCCTTTTGACGTTCTAACTGCAATTTGCTCATATTATATCAGTTGACCCCTTTTAGGGGTCACTAGAGCTAAAAATAGAAAACCTTTAATCCTCTTCTTCTCATGAACCAATGGATGGATCATCACAAAACTTGGTCTGTAGCATCCTTAGATGGTCCTTTCTCAAGTTTGCTCAAATAAATTTTGTCAGCCCCTTTTAGGGGCTGCTGGAGCTAAAAATAGAAATACCTTAAAATGACTTTTTTCATGTTTCCATCGATGGATTATTACCAAACTTGGTTTTTAGCTTTGTTAGATAGTGTTCTATCAGATATGATGAAATAAAAATGGTTGGCCCCTATTAGGGGCCGCTAGAGCTAAAAATAGAAATACCTTAAAACGTCTTCTTTTCATGAACCAATGGATGGATCATCTCCAAACTTGGTCTGTAGCATCCTTAGATGGTCCTTTCTCAAGTTTGCTCAAATATATTTGGTCTAGCTAGAGCTAGAAATAGAAATACATTAAAATGCCTTTTTCTCATGTTTCTTTGGATGGATTATCACCAAACTTGGTTTTTAGCATCTTTAGATAGTGTCCTATCAGATTTGCGAAAAAAAATGGTTGGCCCCTATTAGGGGCCGCTAGAGCTGAGAATAGAAATACCTTTAAACGTCTTCTTTTCATGAACCAATGGATGGATGATCACCAAACTTGGTCTGTAGCATCCTTAGATGGTCCTCTCTCATATTTACTCAAATAAAAGGGGCTGCTAGAATTGAAAATAGAAATACCTTAAAATGACTTTTTCTCATGATTCTATTGATGGATTGTTACCAAACTTGGTTTTAAGCATCAATAGATAGTGTTCTATCAGATTGCTGAAATAAAAATGGTTGGCCCCTATTAGGGGCTGCTAGAGCTAAACATAAAAATACCTTAAAATGACTCGTTTTCATGAACCAGTGGTTGGGTCATCACCAAATTTGGCTTTTGGCATCCTTCAGTCATCACGAATATTCTTTTGTAATATTCTTTGATGGTCCTTTATCAAGTTTATTATTGTTCTCCATTATTTGCCCACAAGTGTACCTTTATTACCTTTTTAGTATCAAGTTAATTAATATTTATTCTGGTGAGTGATGCAGGACCATCATGGCCCTCTTGTTGTATTTTTGGGTCTGACATTCAACTCCATTCCCCAAGTAAAAAAGTATATATTTTTCTCCATTGAAAGAGAAAATATTCCCCATAATTAAAATATTCTATGATCATCATCATATATAAAACTACTTGTTTTACAAGCAAAGAATGATAGAATCTACAATTTAGTTCATTTTAATGCATTCCCAGCTTTACACTGGTAGACTTCTGATACTGTCATTTTTGTACTGGCTGACACTTTAGCTGAATGTTTATAGGATTAGATTTCTAGTGGTTGGTAACTGCTTTCTAAAGTTCTCACCGATGGCAGTATAAAATTTATGGAATGGTCTTAAGTTAGCCATCTTCTACCTGATTTCCAGTTATCTAAAAACTTTCTCTATTGTATTTTCTTATTCATTGGAATGTTTTTTTTCTTTTTGTCCTATTTTTATTGGTTGGGTTTCTTGCCATCATAGAATTTTCAAAATGACTTGTTATATTAATTGATATTTGGTTCAAATCCTATGATTGGTTAATATAAAATTATGATAACAATATGATTGGCTGAGAGTTAAATACATAAAAGTCATTATATTTAGGTAGTTCTTTCTGTACACTGCAAACTTCATTGGACAATTTTAGACCGCCTGTTAACACTTGTTAAATCTTTTGCAGATGTTTTAACAAGAGTATATCAGATGCACAGACTTTAAAGATATGAAGGTGATCAATGTATGTGTTATTGATGATGATAATGTTACAGTTAGAGTCAGTTTTCATGGAAGGATTCAGAGATACGCAATACCATCCGTGAGTTACTTCATTATTGTTGAGTCCACTCGCAGTGAGCTTGACATAGTTGTCAAAATGGCAGTTCGGTGTTAGTTCGTGCGTCCGTGTGCGTCCATCTGTGTGTTAGTCCGTCTGACTTTTTTCTCGATCATAACTTCCCTGTGCATCAATAAATTTTAAAATGACTTGGCATAATTGTTCACCATGATGAGACAGTGTGTCATGCACAAGATCCTTGACCATATTTTAGAGATCAAGGTCACACTTGGGGCGTAAGGAGCATAAATTGGCATGTTTTACCTTGTCTGGACTGTAACTTTTTTCTGCAATATTTTAAAACTACATGGCCTAATTGTTCTCCTCAATGAGACAGTGTGCACAAGACCCAGGTCCATATATTTAATGTCAAGGTCTTACTTAGGGTTTAAAGGGCCAAAATTGGCAGGTTTTAGTATGTCTGACTTTTTCCAGACTATAACTTCTTCATACACCAATGAATTTGGCGCAATTGTTCACCATGATGTGTGACATGCACAAGACCCAGGTCCATATCTCAAAGGTCAATGTCACACTAAGGTTTTAAAAGACAAAATTTGCATGTTTTACCTTGTCCTGACTGTGTCTTCATTCAGCATTGATTCTGTTTAATCAAAGTAAAATTTACCCTGAACCATTTCACCTTGAAATCATCAGGCATTCAACACATCTCTCTTTTTCTTATGACACTTGTTGGGCCAGTTAAAAATGACAAGGTTATTCCCTGAAAAACCAATGGACAACCTTTTCAAGTGTCTTAGTGGGCTCAATATGTTGTCATTTGGCAACTTCTAGTTATTTTTTTGCTGTCAAACCTGCATAACCACCTTGGGACAGACCTATGTGTTGTTTCTTAGATACAGTAGAATATTGTTATTGTGGGCTTCTGTATAAATCCAGGGGTATAAATTAACAGTCGCCCAGTCACCAGTGACAACTAAAATCTGTAATGGGCAAAAAAATTTTACCTTATGATCTCCCAGCCGGCAAGTAGAAGTTCACCTATGTTTTTCCAAATGTTTTACTTTCATGTTCAATTTTTGGCTGCAAAAAACAAATAATCGTAATTCACTGAAAATTACTGTCTAAAAAGTTGCACTGGGGCATCTAGACTTTTTTACTTCCCTTGACATGTTCGTAGGTCAGATTGCGCTAATTTTCAACAGTGAGTGTTTGTGTTACGAAGTGGACACGGTTTATTGTGGTTTCACTAACTTTTATTGGGAATCTAATTTTGTGAAAACATGGGTCAGCTGATCCGCGAAAATCAAATCCCCAAGAATACAAATTTATGCGGAGATATCAGTCAAGCATCCGAAACTCGTGGATATCCAAGATTGTGCTACAGTACCACTTCTGGTGTGTCCCAAACTAGAAAATAAAAAGCTCCAATGATCTGGTATTGTTTGAGTAATCATCAGTTAGAAATTTATGTTTACCAAAGTTAGTAATGAAGGTCTCAGTTTATGTTCAATGAAAATTAATTATCATTTACATTTCATGTCAAGCAGGACCATGCTGAAATAGTGTTAAACTAATGGACACAATGTACCTAAGAAAGGTATGAACACGAAAGACCCCTTAAAATAGCAAACAAATGTGTCAAATTTGACAGTATGTGAGGGCCAATTACCTGCATTTTCATTTCTTTAGCAAGGTTATTTTATGAAAAAAAACTACAGAAGACAGAAGAGGCAAAAATCTTTTTTTTCAAAAATCAAAATCGACAAATTTACGTCCCCACGAAATGGCCATGTCAGTAAAACACACGAAAATTAGTGAAACCACAGTGTATGTTGGGCCAGCTTTCAATATTTAAACTTGATAATGAGACCACCTTAATTTAAAGACCTATATTTTTCAGTTCTAAAGGTAGTTTCAATTAGGGGTGTAATCGATTCTGCTAATATCGATATATCAACGATCTTTGTTATCCGATTCGATATAGATTCCAATTTTAAAATATTGGGTATCGAAACACATGAAAGTGATGCCAGTAGTTGTTAAGCTGTTTGAAGTTTATAGAGAAGATTCTGGTCATTAACTCATTTACAGTTCAACTAATAATAAGTAAAAGTTATTCAGTTTCGACTGTTTATTTATCCTTTATCTTTGATCATTGTTTACACTATGCATATGATCAAATATAACTGTATTTGATAAATACCCTCTTAAGATAAAAAAAAAAGACCCATAAGCTGAAATTCTGAGGGTAAATGTAAGAGTTTTTGGCATATATACCTGTCAATCGATACATCGCTGTATCGTCAATAATCTCTACTGATATATCGATACAAAAATCCTTATCATTGACACCTCTGGTTTCAATAATGAGGTATTACTTTACTGACCTGAGGTGCCAAGTACTCCGTGCAATGGTGGCATGTAGTCTACACTGGACTGTTTACTGTATAATATTCTTTGTATTGCAGAATGTCATATACATCATGGATTAGAAGATTCATTCTCTCCAGATTTATTCACTCAAAATGACCCAGATGTTATTGAACTTGTTGTACAAAGTCGTGGATCAAAGCACAGGGAATTAATAAATGCTCATCAGGTTTGTAAATGCTTTTTTGGACTGAAAATTTCCTTTAAATTTTCTTTGACTAGAATAAAATAGTCATGTTTGGGTTTCTTGGCCAAAAAATTGGGTAGGTATACCAAAACTCTTCTAATATTTTTCTAAACATACCTTTCTTGAGAATAGAATTAGTGATGGTATCATTGTGTTGCTCTGTATTACAGATTTAAAGTGATTTACTTCTTTGACATTATTACAATTATCAATCTTTACACCGATCAAGGAGGTTGACATTTTGTTTCTGATACAATTTGTCCCCAAATATTTTTGTACTTTTTTTAATTTTTTTGTTAGATATTTTGGAACCTTAGATATTTTAGGGTTTTCCCCAAAAAGTCAGTTGGGTAACAGTAAACATGACTATATTTTTCCTTGGCTGAGAAATGTACTGCAGTTTTACCAAATAGAATTATGTACTATAGGGCAAAAATTATGTGCTTGTTATTCAGTACATGTATACATTTCTTATTTTACACCAGACCTATTCATTTTTGGCTGTCGGTTCTTGGTTGAAAAGTCAGATGACCAGAGTTATGTGCAACCTTATTATTGGTCAATATTAGTTGTTCAGTTGTAAATCAACCAATCGGATTTCAAGTCTCCAAATGCATATATTCGAAATGTGTTAAGATTTTATTTAATTGCTCAGTGCCCACAGACACAGAGCGATTTGTGTTGGTGAATTTTTTGGTCCATGGACTCATATTTGTGATATTTTAATCATTTTCATTGATGAAAGAAAATTTGAATATGAAAAATCCTTTCGATATACTTTAGTATGTACTGTGTGTTGAATGTAGTTAAAACACCTTCACCTGTGTCATTATTTATTTCACTCAAAACATTTTCAATCCAAAGAAACATATGGTAATGCAGAAATAAACGATTCTGAAATTCGACCTTTGCAAACTAATCACGAACAACCCTGAAGTGGCCTTGGGTCACTATGTATATCAAACTAATGCAGCAAATCTACTATTAAAATAGACAGCTGATCAGTGGATCAGATCTTATGTTGCAAAAAAAATTATTTACAAACAGCTTCATCATAAAAAAGATTGTCCAAACACATGCCCAATTTAGGCCAATGTAAGTCATCTACAGACAATGTCATAAATAAAGTAGGTGGCCCTAAACAACCGAATATAGCCTACAATCATACAAAGCAACTGTACCTCTTATATTTTTCATAAACATGTATGAATTGAGCACATGTTGATCTCTAGAATTAATACTTATATTTTGGTATACCGGGTACTTGGACATGTATTTTACTCCTCTAAATTTGCGAACAAATCTTTGCTTCAATTTTCTATTTAAAAAATGCTATTAGTTAAACAATAACACTAACAGTTGATATCACAGTATTTTTTGTACTGAGCTTCCTCTTTGCTGTCTTTGCGGCAACATTTGTACTTGTTTACTTCTGTGTAATACTAGAATAGTTTCAGAATATATGGAAATTGCTACAGCTTACTCTGTAAATGAATTATGTTGATTTTTGTATTACTGTTAATTATTGATGCCAAGTTTTTGCTTTAATTTTTTTTGAATGAATTGTTTTGTTTTACTTTAAAATTGTTTTATTTACTTCAGTTGTCATGATAGCATATTATATTACCTATATGAGGTATTTTCTTTTATTACAGAAAAAGCCTTTTCCCTTGCTGATGGACACAGGTGAGCATTGAAGTCAGTTACATTCAGATGTTTTTTGACGATGAACCCGTGTCCCCATGTGATACCCTGGAATCACTTGACATGGAGGAAGGGGATGTGTTAGATGTGAAAGAAATGCAAGTGCTTGTTTTGTGATAATGCCAGTATTCTTCCATTGTAAATAAATTCCCACCCACCAACGTTTCCAAAAATTATAAAGATTTGAAGTTTTATTCTTCTAAATTGAATGAAATAATCTCCAAAAATTTAAAAGGATATCTGTGGCATTAGACATGTACTGTGGGCAGCTCCCAAATTGTTAATCCATTCACAGAGTCTATGGCTTTAATGGAAACATTATTAGTTATTTCTTTTATACTTTGTCCTCTGTGAAAACAATTTTTTTCTGGATTTAATAAATTTTGTTCAACATTCTTCAAAACATATTTTTCCAAATTTTGAATGAATTTGATTCTTCTTTAGAGAAAATGCATTAGGATTTGTATAGTCCTATTAATCAAAAACTAAAAGCTTCCGCAAAATATGATTTACACTGCACATAACAAATTACATGTTAAATGCTGAATTAGCATTATTGTCATCAAGACTTGCTCCCAGTTGGCTTCCTTTATTAAATATGTAAATCATAATGACAGCATATAACAGTTTTATATTACAGTTATTATGCTTAAACTTACATGGCATGGTCCCTGTTTTGGTAATTACTGCGTTATCATTTGAAATCACTGGCAAGAATTTTCGTATAAATGCTAAGAGACAATTTTGTGTCGTAAAAATTAAATGGATATTCACCAGACACCAATCCTGCAATCAAAACAATCACTTCAGAACTTGTGAAATTTTTAGTGCTCCAGGTAATTTTTTTTGATGGGAGTAAATGTACTCCCCAAGTTTTGAAAACGAGAGTAAATGTACTCCCAGCTTGAAAAACATGGAGCTGCAATCTTGGTCCAGTGATTAGAGTGCTGGACTTATATCCAGGCAATCTGGGTTCATATCGCTGTCACAGCAGGTCATGCCGGCTCCTTGTGCAAGGGTAAGTTAGTACTGGTTAATATACAGTCCCGGAAAACTGGTCAGGTGAACCGGCCGCCATATATAACTAAAAAATTTCAAAAAATGGCATTAAAACTAGTGAAAACATGGGTTTAAATGCACCCTTTATGTATGATTACCAGTGAATCTATTTTTAACATGTTGCGTTGAAAAATGCTTGGTCAATTACACCAGCAGCTGGATTGTGAGTTGAAAGACACTTGATCAATTTCACCGGCAGCTTGACTGCAAAATTCATTCTATAGTATGCTTCATTTCGCCTATAAATTAAATAGAAGTATATAAATGTATGCACATCTGTTTCAATTTTAAGCATATCCAAGTACCAAATTGCAACAAATTATATGTAAATGTACCTGTCAGTACATAAGCTGGCAATATCCTGTGCGGGAATTACGCAAATGCACACTATCTGGAGCACTGATTATACTATAACAATCTTCTTTTAAAAGCATTCAAATCAGAATAATTATTGTTATAAAATCTGATGTAAATCTAAGTGATAATGAGAAATACATAAAATATGTAAATTTGATGTTAGCAACAAATTTCAATAAATGCTTCATTCTTAATGGATATGTATTAGCGTATCAATTGTTGTGTGAAGTTAGCAAAAACTCATTGTGTGTGAATGATAATGATACCACAGTACATGTATGTAGGTGTAAGAGGCTACTCCATTTTTTTTTTACTGATACTTGTCTCATGCTTTGGGTAATTGCATGATTGAGATGTCTGCATTTCAGTTGCAATTAGTTTTCATAGGTTATTTCATTCTTATTTATGCAACCTTGTATAAATTGCATTCATTGGTTCAGTGATCCTTCTTTTTCTCATTCTGAGCAACATGCTACAGTTAATGTACCAAGTTAATGGTCACCTGTGAATGAAGGCTGCTTCATGAACTATAGCCACTCTTTAACTCATATTTATATTTATTGATATAATGGACTAAATAAATCTTGAATTAAATGCCCGATTTTTATGAAAATCTGTTTTTTTTTTTGGGGGGGGGCTGATTTAAAGTGAATTTGGTCCCAATCCCCTGTTGGAATGGTATGTTTTTCCCCTATAAGCATAAATATTCCTTTGGTAGAATTTTATTTTTATGGAAGACATTTCTGGTAAAAAATATCGTGACCTGTAAAATAGCTCTCTGTCTTTAACCATCAAGGTTATAACCAGTGTTAATTAAATGTTAGGAGATTATGTATTCTTTGTCATGTTATTGTTCCCCTATTTCCCCTCATGATACTATTATTCCCCATTGTAAGAGCCTCGTCACCTTCATTAGTTTGCACCAGAAACTTTACAAGGCATGTTTTGTGACTGTTTGGCACTCTTCTTTATCCAATGTAAAGTTCTTGGTGCAACTGTTGCAAAAGCAACAGCAACAAAATATTTGTACAAATTTTTTCTCTATTTGGTGGTATTTAGGCCAGAAAAATAGTATTGTTTACAGTTACCTGACTAACCCTATTATTGGTACAGACCTAAGTTTCCAATAGCAAAGTCCAATGTATGAAAATATTTTGGGACAAATCAAACTGTTGTTCTTACAAAATTATGTTTAAATAAGTTACTGAAATTCTTCCGCATGCCTAGCCAAACCTTTTCAGTTGGGTAACCCTGAACATGACTATTTTGTGACATGGTAAATTTTGCAGAGATTAATGGCTGACAATAGATCTTAAAAGCCATTATCTTAGCAAACACATCACTAAAAGGTGCATCTGATCTGCAGTGATAAATTTTTTGTCTGAAATCATATAATTACAAAAAAACATCAGCAAAAGTTCGGTTATAACAATTTCCTGTCATCAAAAATTCTGTATGAATACTCACTAGACATTTATCATGCAAATTGTATATAATATATACAAATTGTAAAATTTGATAATTCAATTTCAATGGCAATTTTCCGGTGTCAAAAAGATCAGTCAATCCAAACAACTTTTATAGATTAGAAGTTCATATGACATGACATGACATGACATAAATCAATGAAAATAGCTGTTTGAGCAAAGTCCATTTCTGTTTCTGTCGTAATGCTGTGGTAGTATCATTGTTATAATTATAAACATGATGAATATTCATGTATTTCACGTAAAGACTGATGTGCAAACTTATAACTGTGATAGCATTGTTATGATATTTAAAGTTGTTTTTTTTACACAAGTTAAATTCAAGACGGTACAAAAATGTCTTTTCAATGTTTTTTACATGAAAGTTCATCCCAGCAGAATCAATGATACATTAACTTTTTTCTGCGCATGCGTCGGAAAAACTACACAACAAAATTTCAGCGCTCTCATAAAATTTAATTATAAATCACTTTTTTCTGTGGAAAAGTCACGGTATCTCTGGTGTTGGTGGTAAAGTATATCCCAAATTAACAGTATTGATTGTCTAAGTGGAAAAGCTTCGTAAATTTCTCCAACCAGACTGTTAAAAACTTTCCTTTACGATATACATGTACTTCCGGTTATCCGATTACTGGTACACTATGAATTCCGTTTTCTGTAAAATCTGCACCTTGATAGTTTTTATTACTTTTGTCGCCAATTTTTGTTATAGAAACCCATCTGAGGCCCACTCCAGCACAATTTTAAGCAGAAGTATGGTAATGTCCTCATTTGTCAATCATAAATCGCAAAGTCTTAGTATTTTTGCCTCTGTAAACACAGCTGATAAAAGGTACCCCAACAAATGTAAATTGTCTTTTCTGTACTTGTTCTGTTTGTTGGTCCAGACATTGAGCTAAACCCTGGACCAGAGTGTAACACACCCCAGTACCCCTGTGGCAAGTGCGATCAGGAGGTATCTTGGAGCCAGAAAGCCATCCTTTGTGACAACTGTGATCGATGGTTTCATACAGACTGCCAAGGGATAGGTAATTCAACTTATGAAAAACTGTCATACTCCCAATTTAGCTGGTATTGTCAATGTTGCGGTAGTTGTAATTATTCCATGTCCCTAAGAGTTTCCCTAGATTCTCTTAATGATACAAATATCTACTGTCACCTTGAGTCTTCAAACCAATCCATTGAAAATGATGTTTCTCTTCAACAAGTTGGGTCATTCCTTAGCACCTCGGGCCGGAACTTAGATCATCATCCCCTACCTCAAGCCTCATCCACCCCAAAATCAAAAGTTCCTACCCCAAATCCCAAACCTAGAGCCAGTACAAGACCTAAAAAGGTGTTAATCAATAAACAACAACGCATAACTGTCCTTAACATAAATTGTAGGTCGATCAAAAATAAAGTCCCCGAATTACATCAGATGATCGACCAGGTAAAACCTGATATAATCTGCTGTAGTGAAACCTGGCTCAAATCCGACATCCATACTGCTGAGATATTCCCAGACAGTTTAGGTTACACAGTCTATAGGGATGATAGAACTTACAGTCAAGGGGGAGGAGTCCTGATAGCTGTGACAAGGACCCTATTGAGTCAGGAACAGCCTGATCTCAAAACAGATTGTAATATCTGTTGGGCCAAATTGAGTATACCCGGTTCCCGAAATATCTATGTCGGTTCATTCTACAAGCCCCATGAAAATGATCCAGATGCACTATCTCAGTTATGGTTGTCCCTGCAGAAAGTCCCAAAAAACAGCATTATATGGCTTGCAGGTGATTTTAATATGCCGGACATAGACTGGTCATCAGAATCTCTCAAGAACTCCTGTAAATTCAAAGCCCTGTATGAAAACTTCCTTGAAAATATTGTCAGTCTCAATCTTGAGCAAATGGTTAAAATTCCCACAAGAAATAATAATGTCCTAGACTTATTCCTTACTAATCTACCCTCCCTGGTATTTAATGTCAAATCCCTCCCTAGCTTAGGAAATTCCGATCATGATATCATCTTCCATGAATTAAGCATAAATAGAGGTCGTCCTGCTCAACCTCAATGGAAAATCCACTGCTATTAAAAGGCCAACTGGTTAAAAATGAAATCTGAATTGAACAAATTTTCCAGTAAGTTCTGGGACTGCAAACATACAGACCCAAACATGGCCTGGACCGATTTTAAGCACGAACTCCATAGACTCTGTGGCTTGTATATACCAACTAAAATTACCAAACATAAACAAAATCTCCCCTGGGTTACTACTGACATACTAAAACAAATACGGAAACGTGACAAATTGTTTGCCAAACTTGTGAAGAAAAATGTAGCTCCTAAATCCGATACCCAATTTAAGACTTTAAGGGCGATCATCCAAAGAAAAATTCGAAACTCATATTGGTCATACTTTGAGTCAGTTATATTCAACAGGGATTCCCAAACAGGTGTGGAGTAGCACCCCTCAAGTCTGAAGGTCAAACTTATACTAACTCAAAGGATAAAGCAAATATCCTAAACAGACAGTTTGAGTCTGTTTTCTCGCTGCCTCAGCCATTAAGCCTAAAACAGATTTGCAAACATGCATTAAATCCTTCCCCCCACAGTATGCCCTGTATCAAAATAACGGTTGAAGGAGTTGACAAACTCCTATCAGGTCTAAACCCCAATAAAGCTCTAGGTCCAGATCAAATATCACCAAGGGTCCTTAAAGAACTCCACAGTGAAATAGCCCCCATCCTCACTTACATATTCAGGTTATCTTTAGAAACAGGTATCGTGCCCAATGATTGGAAAAATGCAACTATAGCACCAGTATACAAAAAGGGCAATAAATCTAAAGCCAGCAACTACAGACCAATATCCCTCACTTGCATTTCCTCTAAATTAATGGAGCACATCATAGTCTCAAACTTGATGACTTACTTCGATGAGCACAGTATCCTTAGTCCTTATCAACATGGTTTCAGGTCTAAACGTAGTTGCGAAACTCAGTTGCTGAGTTTCTCCCAAGAAGTCTTTGATAGTCTAGATAATGGACAACAGACGGATGTCATTGTGATGGATTTCTCAAAGGCCTTTGACAAAGTCGACCATCACAAGTTAATCATCAAACTAAAAAATATGGGTGTTAATCAACAGGTATCCACCTGGATTAGGTCATTTCTAAGCAACCGCAGCCAAAGAGTTGCAGTTGAAGGTCACACCTCCGACCATTTGCCAGTGTCATCGGGTGTCCCCCAGGGTTCAGTCATTGGACCCTGCCTGTTTCTGGCATATATTAATGACTTGCCTGAAACAATCAAAAGTAAGACCAGGTTATTTGCCGATGACACAATAGTCTACCTGACAGTCAAAGGACAGTCAGATGCAGCCATATTACAAAATGACCTTCAAAAACTAGAACTTTGGGAACGAGACTGGGCTATGGAGTTCAACCCAGACAAGTGTGAGGTGCTTAGGGTTACCCGAAAAAAGAACCCTGTGATCTTCCCATACACCCTTCATGGAAAAACACTTAAATCAGCAGAAATTGCTAAATACCTAGGAGTAACTATCTCAAAAGAACTAAACTGGACCCACCATATAAATAACATCACCTCCAAGGCAAAAAACTCCCTAAGATTTATCCAAAGAAACATCAAAACCCAAAATAGGCAAGTCAAAACTTTGGCATATGTAATTTATGTTAGACCGCAACTAGAATACTGCTCAATAATATGGCACCCTTGGCAGAAACATCTAACCTATAAAGTTGAAAGTGTACAAAGAGCTGCGGCTAGATATGTTTGCAATAATTTTGATTTCCAAAGTAGTGTCACACAAATGTTACACAATCTTGGCTGGCCCTCCCTAGAAAGCCGCAGACTCCATTCCTCTCTTATACTTCTCTACAAAACCCAGAACAACCTTGTTCATGTTGATCATAACCACCTCATCCCAACTAGAAATTCGAACTTCTTGATCCCCCAGTCACGTACCCAGTATCACCTTAGCTCCTATTTCCCTAGAACTATAAGGCACTGGAACAGTCTCCCATACCAGGTCAAATCCAGTCCCAGCCTAAATATCTTCAAGGAAAGGCTGGAGACAGCTCCTTTCTAACTCCCTATATGTTTTTAATCTTAACCTTGCACTCATTAGTCTGTAAACTTTTATCTTTTAACTGAGCACTTAATACTTTTTAACACAGTTTTCCTGACAAGCGCCTCCCAGTTATAATCAGTATTGATTGATCGGGAGTATCATGTAGATGTAGATGTAGATGGATTATCTCTTTATTGAGATACATTCTTACAATATTTTAGATATGACCTACTTGCTCCAAAAACACAGTATTTTGACAATGATATGCATTACATAAGACAAAATGCATTTTGGAACTTCCTTTGTTCCTATTTGTATGGCATCTTACCAAATATACACACAGTTGTGAAAAGAACACTTAATTGATTAACAAATAACCACTCATTTAACTACCTATTATTACAACTTGTAAACAACAATTATAAAATCATTATTATAAAACAGTTCAATTTCACAAATTTGTAACTTCTATTTAAGATATAATCTAAAATTCAAAAAGACAATCCTACTTAAAGGTGTCAGAAAAGTTTATATTGCACTTATCCAAATTTTTTTTTAAAAAAGTATTTTTATGTTAAATGAAACTTATTATTTTTGTTTCAGTTAGAAATTTAGTTAGAAATGATTAGTTTACATATTACATTTTATACAATTCATACACAACAATTGTTAGATATAAATAATTTGACTTACCTCTAGTGGGGTTTGAACTCACGACCTCCAGATTGACAGTCAGGCACCTTATCCACTACACCACAAGTTCTCACATTAAACTTTGCAAAATATTTCATATTTAGATTTACTATTGACTATCACATGGAATAGAATTAGTTGTAACAGCTGTTTTCATTGGTGTATGTTATGACCCATGACCTCTGATAAATAAAAGCTGTTTTGATTGGTTAAATATTTTTTCCATAACAAATATGGCTGATCAGAGTTTACAATATACCATGTGTTGGATTACTTTTAAGATTTATATCTTGTAAGTAGATTTTATATGGCTTAATTCATTTTTGTTGTTTGTTTTGTGCATCAGACAAGATAATGTATACCATCTGCAGGTTGGTCAGTGCTTGGGCCACTTGATTCAAGTAATAACAATGAAATGACACTATTGATTTCTTCATGTCTGAAAATTGCTGGACTGGTCAGACTGGCATAAATATCAAGGACATTTTTATGAGTTTTCAGATTTTATTGGTACAACTCTCCTATGTTGTAAATTTGAACAGATTGTAAATGAAGGTCTATTCCATTCAAAATTGTATTTATTATATATTTTCATGTCACAATTTTTTAAACATTTTTTATATATATTTTTAAACACCAGTAGTTTTTATTTAGACTGTGATCCGTAAAACTTACTTTTATTTGGAAAAAAAACATAACACAAAGTTGAGTTTAATTTTTTGGCATTTTTTTTTGTTATGGAAATGTACCAGCAGTTCTCTTTTTACTGTTACCATTGCAAATGAGAAAATATTGTGTACAACATGAATATTTTTTCTCAGTATTTTTTTTTTATTTTTGTAAAATACATACGGTTGAACCTGTGAAAAATGAGGATAAATAAGTCTGTTATGCTTTCATTTATTTGTTTCTAAAAAATGGATAAAATCAATCCCAGATGTCCTTTAATTAGAGGTTTTAGATAAAATAGACCAAATAAACCCAAAATGGCCACGTCTTTGGTCTGTTTTACCAATATAACCCCTGAATAATGGCCAACTTTGAGTAATTGCCTTTTTTCTTCTCTACTTTTTTTCACAGGTTTAACTGTATGTTTTTTACAATAATAAAAAAAAATTGTCTATTTTTAATGTAATTCTTTTGGAAATGTGCTAGTGGTTCTCCTATACTGTTACTGTAACAATCAGAAGAAAGTTTGGTAAAAAATAAAAATAATATTGTACCTTATGTTCAAAGGGAGGTAATTATTACCTCCCTTTGACCATAAGGTACAATTTTTTTTATTTTTTTACTGTAGTGTGGAGATTTTCTTCTGATTGCAATATAGTATAGGAAAAACTAATAGCGCATTTCAAAAAAAAAAAATAAAAATTAATTTTTTTTTTAAAATAAATTTTTCTGTTAGGATGTAATTTCTGTTCTTGTTACTTGCTTTCATGTTATCCATGTTATGGTGTATGTTATGTTATGTTGTGAGTCAGGTTAGGGTGTTACTAGTGCTCCTGTTAGTATGTGAGTGGTGCTCTTGTTACTTTGCATGTTAGGAGGGTTAGTTAACTTGTTAGTGAACATACATGTCATATTACAATTTTATACAATTTTACACATATATAAATTTTCACTTACCTCTGGTGGGGCTTGAACTCACGACCTCCAGATTGACAGTCAGACAGCTTATCCACTGCGCCACAAGCCCACACATTAAATATCATCTCAATTTTCATATATAAGTTTACTATTGGGTATAGAGGTTGTTGTAACAGCTGTTTTCATTGGTCAGTGTCATGTCCCATGATCCTCTGATCTGTTAAAGCTGTTTTGATTGGCTGTTCATTTTTCCACATGTACTAAAATGGCTGATTGAATTATACAGTGTAGTTTGTTGGATTAATTTCTGGATTATTAGCTTGTAAGTAGATTTTATATTTTAATTTTGATGTTTAATGACAGGAGATTGTTGTCTTTAATTAATATCTGGGTAGTTTTTCTGTAGTTTAATGTTTTTAGGTAATAATTTCATTGTGTATCACTGAAGGTCACCAGTCATCCAAGGTCAGGTACTTGTTTCATTGTTGTTGGCTAAAATAGCAATGTTTTAGCTTTAAAATCTTGTTACCATTAGTTTATGAATATAAAATGCTATATTGGATTGATTGTCAGCTGTTCAAGGTAAATGTCAGTAATATATGCCTTATCTGAGAATTGAGGTACTGTTTGTAAGATTTTTGAACATAGGTTGTGGTATCAAATTGATTAACTTTGAAGTTTGTAATCTGTTTACTGTTGCCCTGTTTTGATGTCTATTTTCTATGATATATATGTATACATATAATTTATAAATAATATATACAGTCAAACCTGTGTTTGAGACCACCTCCGAATAAAGACCCTGCTATGAAAATCCGTCTCTGATTATTTAGAAACTGCCCTCCAAATAAAGGCCACATTCCAAAGGGTGACCATTGTTCACAGGTTGGACTGTATTTTGTGAACATGTTACTGATAAGTTGTTGTTATATTGTGGTATATTTCAGGTATGGCAAGCTAGACAGGAATCAAGATTGTGGTTTGAAATGATTTCCTGCCTACACCTTTGATTTACTCTGCAGGATGAGCCAAGAGATTTGATGGTTAAACATAGTATCCAGTAAAACATGGTTGCAGAGAACTTTGGGTACATTAAATTTTTATATAAGAATCAGATACAGTGAAGTACCTATTTTTCTGAACAAACTCTTCAATGTCAATAACATGGATTTAAACAAGTAATTATTTAGGTCCCAGGAAGTCACTATTACCATGTTTTATTGTATACATTTAGTTTTTAAATCTTCTTTAACTACAACAATTGGCATTAATTTTATTGTGAGAAACATACATAAAACAATTGTAATACATTGGTCTCCAATTTCAAAACATGAAACCTCAAAGACACTGGTCTCTTCACTGAATACTTGTTTTTTGTTTTAATTCTTAGCTATTTCATGAGAAAGAATAGAAAATTAAAGTTCCACAGTCAATGTAAAACATTAAATAATTAAGTGCTGCATAGCCACCAAATCAGGTTTTCAACTAATTCCCTATTTTTAGTACAGGTGACCTTGACCCACAGAACTCAAATCACAAGCCAGACCATACACAAGTATACAGTTACAAAGATCAGATTCTATCTGGTATTAGAATATACACATTAAAAATACAATAATACACAAGAAAACAATTATGTACATTATTAGGCTTAACTTAAAAAATGTTGGTTTGCAGTTTCAAAAACGGCATTCAAAAATCCATCTCTATCCCAAATACTATTTGATCTGTTTTTTTTTCAAAAAATCATCCAAACTTCATTCCGGCTTTTCATTTTCAGTACAAGCATATGATGTTTAAATTTTCAATCTGCCCTTCCCACTATTAAAGGTTTGGATCGAGTAACCACAAACCAACATTTTTTAGGGATGGTCTTAATGTACATAAAATTATGGAAAAATTCAGACACATTTACAAATGAAATAGTTTTAAAAATAGACAGTTTGAGATTCTCAACACCCTGACATCACAGATCATGTATGTTTTATTCAAGTATCAACAACATGTGGAATGGTAATAAAACATATCAACATTTGTTTACAATAACATACATTTGACCAAACATTAACACTAGTTTCCACAAACATCCCACAAAAACATGAGATCAGTAGGTCAACAGAATTTTTTTTTTTTTTAGTTCAAAGATGTAGTTCATATGAACTGAACTTCTAAAAAATCTCAAACTTACTAAATGGTTGAACATTAAAAAAAGACAAATTACTCAAGTTTTGCACCTCTGTTATAACACAGTTAAAAGTCCTGAAGTAATGAAAATATTGGCAAGAAAATAAATTGACTTGACACCATAAAGTAATGGCTCAGCAGAGAGCAATTTTTTCCACATCATAAAGTCTTACACATTTTCATTATAAATTTAGCATAAAATACCCCAAGGTGTAAAGTACATCATTCAAATTCCATTTGCTTTAGTTTAACCAAAGAATCCGCATCCTTGTTGTGATCAAATTTTTAAAGCAACTAAGAACCCATCAACAGACATATTATGTACTCTGCATAAATTAACTATTCTTTATGAATCACAAGAAAAAATCCATGTAAGTACTTGAAAGTAATGGTCAAAAGAAAAAAAAATCAATACAGGTTTACTGTTTGAATCAGACATTACATCACTATTCTCATAGTATGGTGGTTACAGCATGTTAACTTCATTTCAAAAACTTATTACCAGGACAGTTAGAAAAGTAGCATTTTTAGAGGCGTGTATCAATTGATGGATGGAGTAAATACCCGATGAAAAATAACAGCTGACAAACTTGTACACAGATTTTGTTACTGAAATACGGAAACAAACTACTATGGGTATTAAATCTAATAAACAGATATATACCTGCAAGAACATGACTCATTTTGACAATGAGTCTATTTTGATTCATTGATAAGTAAGGGGTAAATCATGTTGACAGATAAAGAGGGTGGTACACAAATACCACAAGTAGAGTGATGTCAACTGCACCCAAATTTCATCAGACAATAAAGGATATGACTACGGAACTTATTGCACAATATATGAACACTGAACATGCAAAAATTAAAAGAATAAAGGACAAAGTAAATTTCACACATGAACAAAGTCACTAGCTCGAAGAACAATCAATAATAAATATTTCTAGCTAAGAACTTATTTTATAAAAGAAAAATGGAACTAAGATAGGTTTGTATCTCTCACACTGAAAAAATTCTTCACCCACAAAAGAGCCAAGCATTCAAATATGAAATTCATGGAAAGTCACCTGACTTGTACCAAAGACAAGGGGGAGTATTTATTCATATCAATAACAAACTACTTCAGTTGTCTCCCATGATCATTAAAATATAAATGGTGGACAAAATTGACATCAAAAAGAACTTGCCCTTAAATATAAAAATAGTAGCATTGAGGAAAAATCGCACAGTCCAGCATACCTGTATGCTTACTTCATGTTGTATAAAAAAATTGATTAATCCATCGTTTATGTTACCATTTAAGTTACCATGGCAACAACCTAACTCGGTTAAATGAGTAAAAAACAACATTATAAACCAAATAAGGAGTAGTCGGACAAATCTAGCCTCTCACACATAATCAAGATTACAATAACAATAATGTGAGTTCAATACAAAAATGCATAACTACAATACTGGTAATAGTAATGTGGTAAGTACGATGTAAACATACGCATGATTACAATAATAGTAATGTAGAGGTTACAATATAAAAATCTTATCCAGTATGTCATAAATGAATATAACTTTAAGACTTATCTGGTTCATATCTGACATAAAAAATCGAGAGATAACACATTAATGGCAATATACAAATTAATGTGCACAATTAATAAATTTGTTCACAGAGAAATTTCTCAGTGATCTTAAAAGAATGGATTTTAAGAAGCTAAGATCATAAACATTAAGTGAGGAACTTCACCATATTCATGCAATATGACGTGAATATTAATTAGATGAACAAACTAGAAGTCACCAAATGGCAACATACCGAGCCCGCCAAGGTTCCCTTTTACAGTTCGGACAAGGTAAAGCATGCAAATTTTTGCCCTTTAAACCTGAAGTGTGACCTTGACCTTTGAGATATGGACCTGGGTTATGTGTATGACACACCATCTCATCAAAGAGAATAATTATGCCATGTTGTTTTAAAACCAATCAATGCTGAAAGAAGTCTGCGCATGGTAAAACATGCCAATATTGGCCCTTTAAACCCGAAGTGTGACTTTGACCTCAAAAATATGGTTCTGGGTCATGTGCATGACACACCGTCTCATCATGGTGAACGATTGTGCCAAGTCATCTTAAAATTCATTGATGTGTAGGGAAGTCCCAGGAAAAAACATGCAAATGTTTGTCCTTAAAACCTTAAGTGCGACCTTGACCTTAGAGATATGGACCTGGGTCTTGCACATGACACACCATCTAATCATGTTGAACAATTTGCCAAGTTATTTCAAAATCCATTGGTGCATGAAGAAGTTATGGTCCAGACAAAGTCAGACATACTAAAACTTGCCAATTTTGACCCTTCAAAAACCCTCAGAGTGACCTTGACATTAAAGATATGGACCTGGGTCTTGCACATGACACATTGTTTCATCAGGAAGAACAATTATGCCATGTTGTATTAAAACATATCAATACTGAAAGAAGTTACAGTCTGGTCAAGGTAAAACATGACAATTTTTAATACTTTAATAAGCTTTAACAGTATATTATTGACATAATTTTGAGTTTAAAAAGCGTTATCTTCGTCCACCAGATGTATATGCATATAGACTGGAAGCCGACTGTATCATCTGAGTGTTGCTTTGTTGTCTTTTAACATACTGTAAGACTTGAAAAAGAGTAGGGGTCCACAATGATAACTGGAAATATAAAGCAACATACATGGTATCTGTGACTCCTAATGAGTGCAAAATTTTGATAAATACAAATAAACTTTCTCTGTGTGATATAATAATACTAACGAAAAGCTATATATAGAATATAACCTAATCACATTGTCTGAATTACAGATGAAGTCTACCTAGACAAGCAGGCCATGATGGTCCTTATATTGCTCACCTGACTAACCTGATGAATTAACAACTTCATAAACGAAAGACTCCAAGGACAGATTTGGACAATCTTGGTAGACATACTGCACACCGAACAGAAACCTTAAAACATGCAGTTTTTGAAAAGATCTTTAAAAGCTTTCCCCGATTAAATGTATGTAAAATCAATGATCCCATACAGGATCGATTTTGACCCCAAGAATATATCCACTCATCAATTAATACTTGCAACAAAAAAGGAAGATTTCACGTAACAGTCACCTGACTGGACAGGAAGTTTCATAGTCTCATTTACCTTACTTTTTGCAAGAAAAAGAAGTTTTCAATCAGAAAATTAACTCAAGCACACAAAATGCTTTACTACCACAAGGGAGGTAAATATGCATACCTACTGCCATTATGACACTCTTTAGTCAGTACAGACGAGGAAAGTGTGTAGACTGATTTGCAGTATCATTGCAACATTTGCCACATTTTTGATGGTACATTTTTCAAACACAGTCAAAGTTTGTTCATATCTGCCAGGTAGTCTTCCAAAAATGTCACAATAAAAGCAAATAATCTTTGATGTAAAAAAAAATTCTATGGAAGTCAGCAAAAGCTGTAAGGATGGCCAATATTTTATATTTAGTCATCCTGCATGACGCCTGCCTTTCAAAAATTTTTCACACTCATGTTAATAAAGGACCAAGCATCAATCCTGTGAAATTTGATTGAAATTAGCAACATGATTCAAGAGAATTCATTTGAAACAATTTGTCATAGTACATAACAGGCAACAACAGACATGGTGATCACAACAGCTAATGATGGGTGCTGATTACTCAGGTGAATTAAAGACTCCAAACAATCCTGATTTACATTACGAACAATTAAAGACGCCAAACAATCCTGATTTACAATAAGAACAATTAAAGACACCAAACAATCCTGATTTACAATAAGAACAATTAAAGACTCCAAACAATCCTGATTTACATTACCAACAATTAAAGACGCCAAACAATCCTGATTTACAATAAGAACAATTAAAGACACCAAACAATCCTGATTTACAATAAGAACAATTAAAAACGCCAAACAATCCTGATTTACAATACGAACAATTAAAGACTCCAAACAATCCTGATTTACAATAAGAACAATTAAAGACGCCAAACAATCCTGATTTACAATACGAACGATTAAAGACTCCAAACAATCCTGATTTACAATAAGATCAATTAAAGATGCCAAACAATCCTGATTTACAATAAGAACAATTAAAGACTCCAAACAATTCTGATTTACAATACGAACAATTAAAGACGCCAAACAATCCTGATTTACAATAAGAACAATTAAAGACGCCAAACAATTCTGATTTACAATAAGAACAATTAAAGACGCCAAACAATCCTGATTTACAATAAGAACAGACACATTCTCAGTATGTTTCACACAGACTACAGGTGTAGTCAATTTAGATTCATAAAACAACAGTTGTATTCAAAAGAAGAAAATCATTTTTGAACAAGAAACAATCAGCCTTTGAGTTTACATACTTAAACTGAACAATGAATAATAAATTATAGGTAACTCTTCCTATTAAAATTAAAAGTATTTGTTTTAAGATTTACTTCCCTCAATCAACAATCAACACATCAAACAAATTCAGACTAAACAAACAAATATACAATGGCTTACCAATGAGGTTTCCTTGTTTTTGTACTAAATTCAACATTAGAAGTTTCACAATCACTCAATGGTGGTTCCTTCGACAACAATCTAAAATAAATACAGCAATATTTCCATTGACAACAGATTTTGAATACTGCAGTACAAAACAATGTATCCAATTGATTTTAAAAAATATGATTACACCTAATTTTACACAGAATTATGCAGACACAAGTCAGAATATTTTGCAACAATATGGCTCACGAAAAACTTGCAGGGAAGAACAAGTAAGTACAGTTGATCATAGTTATAGTGAATTCCTGGGGACCCATAAAATTATCTTCATTATACCCAAATTTCACTTTATCAATAACAGTGAGAAAAGAAGGGCCCGAGCGGGAAAAAACTTTTTGTAGAATATGTCAGCAAGTCAAAGGTGGTTAAGTGTCTTGGAATGCCACATCCAAGCAGCTCCGCAGATACTTCCTAACAGAGCTGTCATTTCAATTAAGCCCTGCATCAATATCTACAATGTAATACAGATAAAATTCTCATTCCTCAACTTTTCAATTTCAATGTATAACAAGAGTGCTGACCATCACAAAATATGCCTGTCAGAATGTATGCCTTGTTACAAAACAGTTTTTGAGGAACTATTTAATATGGTTATGTAACTATTCTAATTTTTCATAATTTTCATTATTAAAGGGATGCAACTCAGTAATGCCCAGACTGATTTGGCTAGATAAGGAGCTTGTCAAAGATATTATGTCCAGCAACACTTCCACAGTTTCATGATGATCAAATGAAAACTGTTTGAATTAGATAGTTAACAAGTATAATTTAAATTAATAATAATTTAAAATTGTCATCATTTAAGTGGCATAACTCTGTAATGTCTGGAAAGATTTGACTGGTTATCAACTTGTCCTAGATACAAACACTTTGATTTAGTTTCATCAAAACTGATCATCAACAGTTTGAATTCAGAGCAGACACCATTGTATATGCCGCCTGCCTGTCCACCATTGGTGTTCCCTAATACAACCATCTTCGATGGGCGTATAAGAATCATACAATAAACACAAAGAAGGCCTGGGTAACAGCAGTTTGAATTATAACAGGCTTAAATGCACAGATGTGTAATTAATTACAGTAGCACTCCAATGATACTACTTGAAAAGCAGTGGTATCAATTTATATGCTAGGGTAATACATCTGATCTGGTAATGCAATGGGGTTGTAGTCTTAATTAATATTTGAAGAACTGGCCAAATCTTTTTAATTAAATACGACAATGAATGATGAAATGAAACTAATGAATGCTCATACTAACTTCATTCATTAAACATTATTGTAGGTAATTGCTTAACTCACAGGAACCCTATAAGACCTATATTATTTTTCTTAAAGTTATATGATGGATTCCTTCAAGTACACTACCAACAACTTAATATAAATATGTCATTTACAAATGAGATTTTTCTTCTTCGTCAAACGCAATGTGAAACTGATGGGCAAAACTGAAACTAGATACAAAACAAAAATTTTCCTTGATCAATATCAAAAAAGAAGTATTCTGGCGATATTTAATTACCAAATTAATTTTAAGTGTCACTTTGTTGTTTCATTAATGTTTTTGGTAATATCTAATGATTTACATAAGTGTCTAAATGAAGGACAGTAAAATTATGGCTGAAGAAAGAAATCTATCAAAATGAAACATCATCATACTAAACATTTGCAGAAAAATGTCTGGCAGCTATAAATGAACGCAACAAAATCTAATTCAATTTAATTTTACTGAAGCAAGCTACAAGGCAAATTTTACAAAATTTTGACATTTTGAGGGTGTTAACTCCAAATCGCCAGAACTGAATTGGCTGGTTATCTAACTTGACCTTTGTATTACGCCAATACATATTGTGACTAAGTTTCATAAATGTAGGTAAAAACCTCCAGTTATTGAGCGGACATTACAGTGTACAGCACCTGCTTGCCACAGGTAAAACTACAATACGTCCCATTTTTCAAATGGGTATAAAAAGATATCAATTTCACTTGTCCTCAGTTTAAATGAATTATTCTTCATAAATTGAGTACTTACTTGTCAGTTTTACCACAGTAGGGACCATTCACAGTTTAAATTGCTCTTCTTCATGGTCACATATAAGCTGAAAAAAACAAAGACATGCCTGACTTTACTTTATAGTCCAATATGCAATACATACATAATTATGAAACTTACAGATAGGAAAAAACATCTTAACAATTATCATAACTTCTATGTATTAAATACAATCATGATTAGTGTGCTTATTATTGTTATATAAACTGGAGTTTTCCCTTCCCTTCCTGAAAGAATATGAAAATAAAGAACATGGTTAACATAATATTAGTACAATACAGAAACTATAAGATGATATGTTATTTTCATGATTATAAATGTCACAGTTATTTCTTTCCTGTAGCATGTGGCTTTATCAAATGTCATGGACAACTTAACATGAATTCCGGTCCTCAAAATCACGTCTGACATGCATATTTTAGATGTTTTATACAAAAGGTAGCACAAACATTTTCAGATGTTAAACAGACCAAACTAAATGACTTATCATTAATAGAGTACTTACTTTGCATTTAATTTTTCATCCTTAATGCTAGATTTTGCAAGTAACATCTGAACACTGTTAAAATTATCATTCTTCACACATACATGTAGTGCTGAAATAAACAAAAAATGTCTTTCATTTGCAAGTTCAATATGTTACATATTTATCAAGCTTGGTTATAGGATAAAAATATCAAAACTTCAATATAATAAAAATAATAAGTGTGCTGATTGTCTATCATTCTTTTTCTCTGTGATGTCCTGAAAAATATGATAGAAGGAGAAAACATGGTTAACAGAATATTGGTAAATTATAGAAACCATGGAATGATAGGTGGTTGAAGAGAAAATCAGATCTACAGTTTGAAACAAATAGGTATGGTTTACCATAAAAAATTGATTGTTTGGAGTTAACCGCCTAACTCAAGAAAATCGCCGCAACTCAACTTTTTTTGGCCTTACAATTGAGCGAATTTTTTTTGTCAAAATGAATTCAAGCACTTATTTTTCTTTCTGTAAGTTTTTAACCAAATATTATCACGTTGAATGTTCACTTCAGTAGCATGTGTGAAAGATAAACGTTTTCAAAAAAACGGAAATCTTAACCTCAGTGCCGTGGAAACAATAAAAACAAGGTTTGGACCTAGGAAACATTTCCCCCCAATTTAAGTAAATGACTTGCCATTAATTGAGAACTTACTTTGCATTGACTGTTTCATCATAAATACTAGATTCTGTCAGTAGCATCAAAACAATGTTTAAATTTCCATTCTTCACTGTCACATGTAGTGCTGAAATAAACAACAACAAAATGTCCTTTACTTGTCAGTCCAATGTGACATATATACATGACACTTGAAGATACAGATAACAAACATAACTTTTATAACTTGTTTCATGACTTCAATATACTGAAAAATAATAACAGTGAGATGATTCTCTATTGTTATGTAAACTGGAGATCTCTTTATCATGTCCTGAAAATAATATGAAAAAGAGAAGACATGGTTAACATAATACAGGCACATAATACAGGTAATATGTAGAAACTAAAATATGATGTTTTATTACAAACAAAATCACAACTGATATTTCTGAAACTAATAAATGATGCTTTTAAGAGAAGTTTTAATAACAAAATCTGAAAGACAAGAATTTGAAACTAACATACCCAAGTATATACTTCAGGATCACATTCCATTGAACAATGTACCACTTGGTCCATATCCAAGACACACGTGTGAAATGTGTTTGACCATCTCTGTAAATTACAAACTATACCATGCTTAGTAGGGTGGACCTTTCTAATTTAAAAAAGTGTTTATAGTAGTTTGTATGCACATCACATCAATTAGCTCAGTTGATAGAGCAGAAAGTCGCCCCTTATTAGAGTCTTTATTGTCTGCCTCATAGTCATATTACAGAGAAAAATAATTTCTGAGGATTGAACTTACATTTATAAGTCTTAATTAGTAAAATTAAAAGCCTGATACTACGTTTTGTTCTCTATCTTGCGACAGGTTTTGAAAAATCCATAAGAATTTACCACGCAATTACTCGTGCAGGTGTAGGCTGTCAACATGCCCACTGTTTCAGTCTCTACTTCACGTGCTTCACTTCGGCAAATTGTGGCGCCGTTTCTCTAGCAGTTCGTTTCATAGCTTTCTGCTCTGCTTTCATACACCTGGTCATTATTTTTTTAGGTATTCAACAATATTCTCCTCTAATCAATCTTCTTATTCACGTTAATTTTAATCTGTCTTTTTATTTACGTTAAAAATCGTTCTCTTCATTTGCGCGAAAAAACAGCTGATTGTGTTTCCGGTTTAGGCTAGATGTAACTAAATGCTTAGATCACGGTCCTATAAAAATGAATGGGATGGTCTCAAAGCGGATGCGGACCTCGATACACAAGGAAGGAACACAGAAAAACAAGCTCATGAGGCCATATTAAGGCATCCGACTACCGACTAATTACCAATAGCACATACATGTTTTGCCCACTATAATTGGTAATCGCTTCTGTGTGGGAAAGGTTGATTTTAATCATAAATCACCTGCACATTCTCCTCGACCACAGCTAACACTTCTGTAATTGCTATGATATTACTGAAATTTCCTTTCCCAGAATTTTAATAATTATAGCGTTTTATTCCTTGGAATGACAATTCTGGTGAACTGTTCTCCCACTTGTACATCTTTAGACTGATTAACAAGGGTTTTAAAAGAATCCAAATGTCACAGTGCCTGGTACCAGACCAAAGCCTTGAATAATAACATATGTTTACCGTACTACGAGAACAATAACATGAATTTGATGACACATTTATTGTATATCGTATATTGTAAGCATTAAGAAGATTCTTGAGTTGGGATGAACAATTGGGAAGGGGGGGAGGCAATTATTCTCCGGTTTCAGAAATTTAGGAATGATAGAGAAAATTAAACACGTGGCTCACTGGTGTTGGTATATACCAAAATACGACATTGCTTTCAAAAGTTAGGTGGGGGGGGCAAAGCATATGATGGCTACCATTTCAAGATTCCAGTTCTGACAGTTTTAATTAAATCAACCAGAGCATGCACTGTTATACATGCAGGATGTCATCCAAAAATGCTGGATTCAGTAATATGAGGCATAGACATATCTGTAGTGTATCCTTGCTACCTAGTTATGTGAATAGCCCAATTCAACCTCCATTTAGCAATTAAAATTTGGCTTAAATGAATAGAATTAACTAAGTTTTGACATCAAGACTAGAGAGCAGTCTCTAGTATAATGAATATATCTCAAGGTGTGTTTTCATTGACAACCAGTATATCATCATTAATTCTGATTAATAAACTAGTACATAAGTACACAAAGGGGCTTTGGTGGTTATGGTCTCTGCATAGTAATCAGTGACCCCTCACCACTGTGAGTTCAAATCCCACCAGAGACCAAATTTCTCAAGTGAGGAAGCTGTCAAGCTAACTTACAGAAAGTCAATGGTTCTACTTGGTTGCACACCTAGGTACTCCTTCATATTAAGCTGGAAAAGCGGCCAGATGACCCTGGCTATAAGTGCAATGTTAAACCACAGTGAAAACAAATACCTCTACACTATGAAAAACATGCATACAATGAAATAAAATAGCAAAATGGACACGTGAAACAGTATATTTTTATTTGCATTTCTTCTCAATTTCAACAGATAAATTTACTTATCACATGAATTAATAGAATTGCAAACAATATATAACATGCTTGTCAATAATGACAAAATGGTTCTATTGAATATGTGAAAAAGTATAGATAAAATAAGGGAAATATGAAGATATTACATGCGATAATATCACTGTAGATGTTAGAAAATTCATCAATCATTTCAACATTCAAATAAAAAAATAACAAAAATCGCTCAGTTATCTGAAGCATTTTAATGGTGATCATTTTAGCTAATTCAAACAATTGAAATAAAAAATGAAGGAAATATTGAGGTAAACACAAAAATTATATGACACGTATTTCATGGTTCTACCATAGGCTCCGTCTTTCCTCGTATTTCAGTAAGATTTTCAGCCTCTATTAGGCACTGCACCTACTCATAGTTTACCAACAATTAAAATATTTGAAAAAAAATGTTAAAAGTTTTTCAGTTGTTTAACAGCCACCAATATCTTTCTTAGACTTTCTAAAAAATCTAGTTTCCTTTGGATCAAAGCCTTGTTCTTTAGCGCCAAACACAGCCCAGTGTGGTGTTTTTGCCATATAATCCTTAGCTGTAAATGTCTGCTTACCACCACTGTCTTTGTATTGTTTGACAAGTTGATGAAACTTGGGATAATCAATCCAAGTCCACCAGTCACCATCTATCTTAAACTAAAAGTAAAATAACAGTCAGTCATTCTCCCTTTTTTACTTTTCTAATAAAAAATAAAATTTACTGAAACATTTACCAGACCGAAATGAAAAACACTGCAGGGTCCTATGTAAACAGCAAACAATCTATTTCAGCTATAACAATTATGAAATAATCCAAATATCAACATAAATTACATCAATCAGACTGGTTACATGTTAAGTCCACACAATACATGAAGTAGAAAATCAGACTGGTTACATGTTAAGTCCACACAATACATGAAGTAGAAAATCAGACTGGTTACATGTTAAGTCCACACAATACATGAAGTAGAAAATCAGACTGGTTACATGTTAAGTCCACACAATACATGAAGTAGAAAATCAGACTAAATAGCGTAAATGAAAACTAAAAGAATAAAGTCTGGGAGTCAAGGACAGCACAAAATTGCTACTTTTCACATTAGGTGTCGAGTAAAATAAGAGAATTTTACAATTTTAGCAAACCAATTTGAAATCGGCCACACTGAATACATACAGTGCAAAATAAGCTAACAAATGGCTGATAGTAAAATAAAACACAAAATATACAAAGAGAAGATACTTACCCTTTTATGAGCGAGGAGAAGACAATTAGAATGTTCATGTTCTGACGCTATCTCGTAGTCAGGAAGTTCATCAGCTATTTGTTTAACAAAACCTACCACTTCTTCATGCCAGGGTATGTTGCTCATGGTAATATTAGAAGCCTTAGAATCACCACAATACGTAACACCCTGAAATCAATAAAATAAAGATAGGAATACATGCTTCTCGTAACTACCAAAATGCTTGCCTGACATTTGGTCAGGTAAAATTAGAAATTTCTGTCAGACCGAATATATTAAAATAAGTGATAAATGCTGTAACATGTGCCTGACTGCCAGACATCTGGTCCGGTACCCGCCGAAAAGTTATTGGACCAGCTCAAAATTTGCTCGACATGTTCGACGGTGGGGCAACTTTCAGGTAGCCTGGGAATAACATTCAATTAATGATTTTTGAGAATATTCAGTGACATCCTCCATAGTGCTATTCTAGGAGCAAAGAAGTTTCCATATCACTATCTACATTAATCGATCTACTAAGAGTGTTAAGAGTGCTTTTATGGCATAGTAATACCACTTTTTGTATTACTTCTATGGAGACTAAAGACTTACTTAACTAATAATACTAAGTTGAGTTTTTTTAGACAATTCGGCACTAATTGATCATATATTGCAAAGTACTGAACTGATTGTTAAAAGGTACTAGAAAATATATACAGGTATTTATGACTAGTATGAACAATAAAAAGGGATTGTACAAATGAAAAATTCAAAATGAAAATAATATTGTTACCTTAATCTCAATGAAATCTGGGTTGCCATGGGAAACCAGTTTTGCATAGTTTTCAATCTCATCGGTATTAAAAGCTTTCACTAATGTTAAACGGTACACAGTTCTTTGTCCCTTATCAGACAACTCTTTCAAACTGTCAATAAATCGTTCCCAGAAATCTTTGAACAATGGACGATCAATCTTTTTAAGACTGTCCTTAGTGCTTGCATCAACACTGACATAAAGTTGTGTCACTGGAGATAAATTCCTGGAATAATCAAACAAGTCACTAGATACTAATTACTTGATAAAACAAAGCAATTAATTTATTGATACTTACATGTTCAAAAAGATTGATTTGATAATAACTCATGTATATTTTATTCCTAATTTGTCACTATCAATAATTTGGTCACAAATGTGTCAAGTTTCGAAACTGGCAAGTCAATATTGCCTGACAAAAATACCTACCACACAAAACCCAAATGTCCCCTCCAAATGAAAAAAAAATCAAATGTCACATTCAATACAACTTTTCAGAGAAAACATATCCTTTACACTTACCTAATGGCCTCTGGAAATTGAGCATTGGTTACTAAAAATGTTGATATATGTTTATCATGAAACATATCAACAAATCTATTTATTTCTGGATACATGATAGGTTCACCAACAAGAGACAAGGCACAGTGTTGTGGTACCTTTCCTTCCTCAAATTTATCAGGAAGTACACCAGGCACCCCTGAAATATACGATCAATAATATATGTATATATACATATGACAGGTATCATAATTTAAAAAGTTTATTTTATGCAAATAATACTAATTACTTTAATTAACTTCACTATAGTGTAACAATAAGTAACTGAGACATAAAACAATCGTCTTCTTCCATGTGAATTGACTAAAATAATGTGCAAGTTACAATACATTCAGGTGACAAAATTCTGAATAGGTCAATCTAAAATTTGCTAGAATTGAGCAATGGGAAGAAATGTCCTTATACAAATAGCAAGAGAGGAGAACGTACCTCTGAACTGTTTGATCATGTTGACATGGTTCTCTAAGGCTCCGTTAAAAACAACTTCAGGATCATCCATCTGCCACCTCCATTCTGTACCAACAGGGTTTGTGTGATGTCTGAAATATAATTTTGTTTTTACTGGAGTTTAATGTCACACTAACAGCCAGAGTCATTTGACAACTTTTCAGCATTAATAGTGGAGGAAGGCCCCAGGCTTACATCTGGTATTTGAGCTAGTGATTACAAGTCGGAGACCATAATTACTTGACTACGGAGGCCCCCATAAAATGTAAACAATAAAGTATAAAACAAGGTAACAACTGTACACGCACTAGACCAGAGACTATTGCTGTCAATATAATATCATACTTCATAATTATATCTATATTCTGCTAGCACAGCATCAAATTTCATGAGTAAATGGTGAATGCTACCAAAACATGAAAAGCTCTTATAAAGCACAGGGAGTCACAGACAAACTCTCAGCTTATGTCTACCTTCTGTTCAACATTTGTTCTATTGTTTACCAGTATCCCCAAAAATGTATTAAACATATTTTACAGGGTAATTATAACTACCAACAATTATGAATGATAACAATGAATAAAATCGAAGGAGTATTTGTAACCATTCATAAAGCAATCAATACACTGCACATTAACTTTGGTTCATTAAGCTCAAAGAAACATTAAACATATGACAGATTCATTCAATTTGTACCTCCAACAGAAGACACATTTGTTAGCACAAGCAAGACTGGGTGTGGTCTCCATACAACGATGACTTTCTATGCCATAAAATGTATGTTTGTAACATCCACCACGTCCTCTTAACATTGACTGAAAAATACATTAGTAAGACTGGTATACAAGAACAGTAAGTAAAACAGCAGATAGGAGTATTACCAGTACATAATGACATAATGCAACAAATACATAATCATGTCAATATTAAAATTAAATAGGTATCATTTCCTAAACTTTTAAAGTGTGATGTTTAATTAAAAACCAAGTTTGTTATTCTCTTAATTAATATAGGAGAAAAGTTTAATCGCTATAAATCTAATAGATAAATTGTACACTCTGAGAAACAACACTGTTCATAGTTTAGTATGTACTTAATAATAATAATACAGAGAAGAAAAGACACAAACCTTAGTCCACCTACATAGTTTAACGCCAGAGTGTGACCCTACAATTTTATATCCTTGTTTTTCTAGAGCTTTCCTCAACTGAGGTGTTACCATTTGTTTCTTCTCTCCACCATCTACAGCAGCATCCTCCTCTGCTTTCCTTTGTACCTAGATAGATATACACACAACACATTTAAGGAAGGTACAATAAAGCCAACACAAATAATACTTCCATGATTCAAGATTGTCAATTATCATGTTTTATGTCATTCAAAAATTAACATCAGTTAAGTAACATTTACAAAAGAGTTAAGCTTTTACACAAATGATGTTTATGTGAGTCAATGAACAATATCACCAACCTAGCACTAATCAACAAGATTTTAAACACAATTTCCCAAAATTATTGGCAACTATTTCTATCATGCAAATGAGTACAATTTCATCATAACATTATATATTTCAAAATATACCTTAGCGGTTTTCATTTTCTTCATGACCTTGCCAAGATCTTCAAGGTCAACCACACCAGAGCTGTTTTGTGTCACACCTTCTTCATTATCAGAATCCTCAACTTCTTCTTCACTAGTTGTTTCATACAACTGTACAATAACAAGACAAATATATGTCACACATAAGTTAACGAAACAAGTCAATAAAATTCTTTCCACATCTTGGTTAAAATCTTCTTGTCATTCAATCTTTATAACGAGATTTGCTATCTAGATGTTCACATTAAGGGGAACATGGTTTAAATCCCATTAGCTGTAGCATTTCAGCACTGTACCAGTTGACCTATCCACTTTTCTCTCAAATACCAATGATGAAAATTTTAGGGGACAAATAACATTGTTTTTTTGTTTGTTTTTATGTGACTTATTTTCACTGGGGTTTAATGCCATTTTTCCACATTTTTCAGTTATATACGTCGACCGGTTCACCTAACCAGTTTTCCTGGACTGTATACTAACCAGTATTAACTTACCCTTCCACAAGGAGCTGGCAACTTCTCCACATAAGGAGGAAAATCAACATTCTTGTCAAATTTTCATAGAAGGGTATGACCTGCCCCGACCGGGATTGACAAATAACATGAACTTAATAATCTTTATAGACGTCTAATCACGGAGATGATACCGAAAAACTCACAACCATCAGCGCCCAATTGTATAAACATTGGTTAATTCAAACATTGGGTCAAATTTTGGATAAGGTTAAAGTATTGTTTAAGTTTGGATATAGTAATTGTATAACAGTTTAGTTAAATTTGACCAGAAATTATTTGTGGTTAGATTTAACCTAAGTGTCTAATACTGGTAAGAAGTCGTCAAAATCCTCAGTTTGTCTGTTTATTGGTCTAAATTGTTTGGATTGTCAAGCGTTTGGTACAAAAAGGGCAGACATTTTGTATCTATTTAACTTTTGGTTAATTCTTAACCTAAACTTAAATTTAACCCAGTAATTAAATTTAACCAAAGTTTACACAATTGGGTGCTGATCATGCTGATCATCAACTTTTTCAACATTTTGTTTACTGAAGCATTACTCGAACAGGCTTCTTGAAACTGCAGGAATACTTGCCTGACATTTGGTCAAGAAAAGTTAGAATTTCTGTCTGACCGAATGAAAATTTGTCTGACTGAATATATTATAAATAAATGATAAATGCTGTAATTCGTGCCCGACCGTCAAACATCTGGTCTGGTACTCACCGAAAAGTTACTGGACCAGCTCGAAATTTGCCTGACATGTCTGATGATCTGGCAACTTTCAGGAAGCCTGCTCGAATCATTTTCTACATTATACACATTTCACAAGACATACATGGCAGCATAAAACACAAAACATATTTTCTCTGAAATCTTTAAAAAACCAAATATGTATTAAAACTTGGTAAACCGAAAAAAAAACAAGTAAAGCAGACCTCTTCCTCGGACTGTTCTTCGTCACTGCTACACTTCGCTCCATCTTCCTTACATTTACACTGTCCCCCGCATTTACCTTTCTTCTTTGCACCACTACTCTGAGGAGTGAGTTGTTTTCTACCGATTAAAATAGGTCCAGCTTTACGCCAAAATATCTTACGCCAAGCCCTGAAATCTTCTTCAATACCTGAAAGCAAAGAGACAGAGAATCATTAATTTGTAATGATTCATTTTGCAAATTAAAAACATTTTTGAAAATTATTCTATCACTATACCATGAGGTAAATTTCATGATGAATACAAGCAGAAGTTTTCCACTCAGTCTGTGAATCAACTTAAGTGAAAATTTTTTTTCCACAAAAACAATTACATCCTAATTGAATGGTGATTATTGAAAGAAAGAATGAAATTGCTTTTACTTTTAAACAAAGAAATAATAACAGTCATCAAAGTGCACTAACATAAAAATTCTGTAACAAAAATCCCATTAACTGTCAATTTAACTATTATCCAATGTTTGTGACAAATAGAGTAAAATAGGGTAAATTGGTAGCCATAAATTGTCTAACTGTACATACCACCATGTTTACTGTTGACAACATCTTCATCTCCTTGACCAAGGGGCATAACTCTCATAGCTGTTAGATTGTGTAGCCATTTATCTATATTCTTACCTATCTGTAAGGTATGATCAATGTGAATTCATTGAAATAAAATGAAGGAATTCAAAATCAAACTGTTATGAACAGTAAGACAAAGGTTTTTAAACACATATGAGGACTTTGCAGTTTTAAGGTAAATCAACAGAGCAACTGTTCTCATAATTACAATGCACTTCTATTTTCCAAGTTTTGTTTTTTTTATTTCAGACAGGTTTGTAATTGCAAGTTGGCATATAACATGAATAATAATAACTATTATGATTATTTTACAATAAATCTAAGGTTCATTATACTTAATGTAACGTACATTCCAGAAAATTTAACAACAACAACAAAACATGTTTAATGCACTACTTTAAAATACAACCAGTCATATCACTTAAGTTTGGTATCACTTGACAAACAAATCACTGAGAAAATAATCATATAATTATTATCAGGACTCTAATTTGATCCTTACAATAGCATTTTGACTCTTCAAATCAGTAAAATAAAGCCTTTGACTCTTGAAAATTTGTATCAAAGGGTTTAATTTACAATAAAGTTAGAAGGAAATTTTGTTGACTCTTCGAATAATCATTAGCCAAAGGTCACTTTGACCCTCAATTTTTGACATCTAGTGAAAACCCTGATTATTATTGTCACTAACTTACTGTGTTATAATGATCACTGTACAAGGAATTACCAAGACCAAATACACAATACTGTAAGTTCTTCAGCAACGTTTTCTCCACACGAAAATCAGTTGACGTCTCCTTAAGCCACTTACAGAACCACTCAGCACCCTCTGGTGGAACACCATCAGTATACGTAGATGTGATAAATACACATACTGTGTCCATTGTCTATCACAACCAAACAGATGTAATTAGACATTTCAGGTATGAACAATTGTACCTTTCATCATGAAAATTTCTCCATACCTACATCATTGTCATTGTTCATTAAACTTGATAAAGTACATAAAAACAATGTGGGAAATCATCATAAAAATGTAAAAAAAATTCTTAAATCTTCCTATAATCAGTCAACATGAGCAAATAGACAATTCCTGACATCTCAAAGCTTTTTTTCACAGTCAGAGGAAGGGGCCTTTCTTAAATTTGGGGGAAAAATAACACTGTATTTTTGCAAAAGGGGAAGAAAAAACTTGATGCAAACTGAATTTTAGGGGAAATCTGAATGAATTTAAGGATTCCTGAGGGGAAGACACCTGTAAATGGCCCTTGCTATAGAAGGAAAAAAAGCCCTGCATCTATACTGCAATAATTGTAGATTAATGGGTGACCAAAAAATTACAATTGACTAATACCGGTAAGTACATTTATCTTAATTCTTATCTATTCATTCATAGTCTAGATTTACAATATGAACCTTGCTATCAAACTTTAAACAAAGTGTAGTCCAATGTTCCACTAAATTCACAATAAGTTATTTCATACATCAAACAGTACTTACTATATCAGCCAAGTCATCCTCAGGGTCATAAGTTTTTAGGTCAGTCATTTCAGTCTCAAATCCCTTCTTTACAGCCTCATCTAATAGGGTGCTGGCAAATCCTTTAGCTTTTCCAGTTTGTGATGCATAGAAAATCTTTAGTTTGAGACGAATAAATTTTGACACGTCATATTTCTTCCTGGGGACTAAATTATCTCCCTTTGGTGTAACTTCATCATCTACTGTTTGCCTTTTCTCTGCAACTAGTGGCATAATGGTCTGAAATTAATGAATTTCAAAGTTAATCCACAAAAATGAAAACAAAAAATGCCTGCAGTAAAATATGATTGTATGAAACTTCATCTTTCATAATTGATTGTTTAGCAAGTTATAGCCATGTTCTGCGTCATAAAAAATGAAGATGTTTTTAACACTTAATCACTTTACTATACTATCAAATCAGAGGTAATAAAATCATTTTATACGGTCAAACACACTAATGGGACACCCAAAGATCATGCATTTCCATTCTCAAGTTGTTTAGACTATTTGTACATGTTAGATATCCAATTTCGATTAGGAAATTGCATAAATAAAATGTCACAAGAGAAATGTAAAATACAAACCAAGAGGGAAAACATACATGCATAATTTTGCAAGTAAATTATTTATAACAGGCCTAATGGTATTAATACCTTTGGAGGTTTCTTTCTCTCCCACAGCAGCCAGACAAGACAGACACTAGCCAGTAATAATGTCCATACTGGAATCTGAAATGTCTCACTGACAACTGATGTCAATAATTTTTCCAGCATCTTGTCCTGAAATAAGACAGTAGGACTGGGTCATGTCACAACACAAATTTACACAAAAAAATAAGTTTTGAATATCACAATGACTTCATGAAAGAAAACATGTCATTTCATCAATACGCCACCATAAAATGAACTCAGAGCAGTACACCTGGATATAAATAAAAGCATTTCAACAGCTAAAATTGGTCAAAATATTCTCTTAAAGAGATGAAAGTTATAAATATGTGACCATTTTCAGCACTTTACCCAAAGATAAAATTTTAGAACAGAGGCACTGGACTGTCAGGTCAGTACAATCTGAAGTGAAAAAATTTAACCTATTACTATGGGACTGTTCCACTCATCAGAACATACATTAAATCCGAGCTACAGCATAGATCTGTAGTGAAGCCTGAAGGTCCATGATGCCCCATGTCAAAAAACTCCAGTGCCAGGACAGCTGCACAGGCCTATATTAATCAATTTAGTATAAGGCCGTGGAATGGAAACCGATAAAATCAGCAATTTCTAAATCAAGTAATAAAATCACCTTCAACATCCTTCAAACACTGTTCAGCAGTAAATACAGTAGATATATTCAAAAATAATTGCACAATTTCATTGAAAGTTGCACCTAATGTGGTGTTCGATACTTTTTGTGACGGAAAATCGCCATAATAGCATTATAACATAATTTTCTTTAAGACAGATATAGAAAATGTAATCTTACATGTTACTCGTGTAGTGTTGTCTTACCTTTCCGTGGACAAAAACTAGAAATACTTGAAAGATAAGTTATTTTCTTGCTTGTCACGTTTTCTACAGCCAGCTGGTACCTGGCAATTTCAATCTCAAAACCGGAAACCGCCGAATACACAGGATCCAGCTTCCAGTACATTTCCGCTATTGTTACGAAAGACAGAGGAACTCCTCAAACATTATTTCGTGCTAAGGTTGTGAAAATGGCTGAACAAATTCATAGTTACGAAACTAAAGGTACCTAAATGAATTTATAAACGTATAGTAATAATTGTTCTTATTTTTTTTTCTTTGATTTACCAAATTTCCTATTTTTATTTGATTCGTACTCAGAATGTTTAGAACACCTGTTTCGTTCTTCATCGGCTATTATATAGCTGACCTTTAATGAACGTGTTGCATGTTGTTAACTGTGGCAAGGATTTAAAACCCCTTGCCGAAATAAAAGGATATTTGTTACTAAGTAAGAAAACAATTTTACATGTAGCTAAATTTATTTATTACGCAAGGAAATATAGACACGAGAAACTTGCTTTAATAGCTGCTTCTTAACAATTTTATTTTAATGCATAATCTATTAGTTCTATTGACATGTATTGATTTTAAGTGAAAATTGTAAAATATTATGTCTATATGAACATGCTCCATGTTATTTGTGTCTTGGCCATATGTCTTATGTCTAAAATTGTAAATGGCCAAAGGCATATTGTAATGCTGAATTTGCCAACGAAGAAATAATTAAAAGTTATAAATGGAAAAAAAACAATTAACAATTCAAAAATTAAAGCAGTACATTATGTTTTGTGAATATCCTTACCCTAAAGAAATATTTATTTCTCATGTATTCCATTTATTTCAGTTGCCTTGGTTGAGAGCAACAGCCGACCAGATGGACACCAGCTTGTTAACACATACATGACTAACAGAAATGCTGATCCTATGGACCTTGTTGAGCTAGCCAAACAAGTACAGAAGGTTAGATTTGGTTAAATATCTTTGTTATGCTGGGTTCCCTTTCTTGATTTCAGAAGTAGCAACAGATTTACCTTCTATAAGTTCTAAGACTACTTGACTTGTTAGTTGTATGGTTAACAATACCTGCTGGAAATGAAATTGCTTTCCTGTTAATTACATCTACATCTTCATGATACTCCAGATCAATCAATACTGATTATAACTTCTTTTTTGGAATTATTCTTTTTTGGAATTTTTGGAATTATTCTTTTTTGGAATTATTGCATGTGAATTTTTTTTCTTGCATGATTACTTGTATTATTCACAGGATTCAACTTTTTCATGTTAAACATTTTAAATAGTTAAAATTATAAATTATTAAACATGAAACCTCATTTATCCTTGTGAGAGTTGTTCATTTGTTTCGAATGCAACTTTTCTTTGATAAATCATCTTTGGGTTATAAAAGAGCATTTTACCACTCACCTAAGCGATCGAAGCTTATTTTGGAAATGTTCATCTGGTCAAAAGTCATTATTTAGGACATGGCTGTTATGCTTACATTTTCATATTGTACACTCACATGTTGTCTGCATGTGGTAGTTAAGATTATATAATTATTTATGTGACATCTATTGAACAACATTGTTATCAGTGTACTCTCGCCAATGTTGGTCAAGGTCTTATCTGGTTTAACTCGGATTATAGTTCAAATTAAAATATTTTTGAAAGCTGTTAAATTATGAGTATAAATTTATAAGAATAAACTAGTTATAAATAGATAATATTTTCATCATTTGTACCTCAAATGTAAACTGATAAGGTTTAGATTCAGTTCCATAATTAATTGTTTTGTGCATACAGTTCAGTAGTGAGTTGCATTGTATGTAGATATTTGCTGTAATCATCTTACCACTGATACTTTGCTTCCCTCTATATGTTACCTTCAGTAATATTTTAATAAGCTGTCAGTGAAATTAATGTAAAAATAACCATCTCTTTTCATCAGATACCGAGATAAACAGGTTTCTTAACTAAAGTAAATACTTAAAGCTTCTATAGTAACATTGGCATTTCATGATTTGTGAAACATACAGGAATTACTTCATTTATAAAAATATACAAATGATAATTGAGACAACATATGAACTTAATGAACCTTAGTAAAATGTATAGTTAATCAATTCTTCTTGTGTGTATCTTTTCTGTATACTTAGCACTCTCGGGGATTTTTCCAGGAGTACAAAGTTTTTTCCTCATATTTCCTTTACTTACTACTGTTCAAAGGAATTTTTTTACAACAAAAATGAATTGACATTACCTTGAGGAGGTTAATTCACCCAGTTTTATCTGTTTTCTATTTTATTTAATTTATGAACTCACTGAAGTATCATTTAATTTCAGGCTGATGAATTCACTAAAGCTACATGCGGAAGTAAATTAATGGTTATAGCTGACCAGATACGTTACTTACAAGAACAAGCTAAGAAGGTATTTATATATGTACTTCAGTTTATTTATATAATGTTGATGTTGACTTCTTTGGTAAATGCAATAAAAATGTCCGTCTTCATCACTTTACATCAATATATAAATACTTATACCCTAAGAATGTTATTCATGTAAAAATACTTCATTTCATTGTGCTAATTTTCAATTATTGATTTTGTTTTTACAGTTGTTTCGTTATCTAACTATGCTGTAGTATGCTGTGGTCAAATGAAGCCATTTCGTTATATTAGTAAAATTTTTATTATTAGCCTAAGGGTTAATCAAACGATTTTATAAACTCAGGTAAAAAATAGTCATGTCCAAAAAATAGGGTAAATTAACCCCAAAACCTTGCAATTCATCCCCAAATAGTTTCATACTTTGGATTTTGGTGTTAGCATTGTTAGGGTCAAAGCCAAAAAAGTCTGTCAGGTAAAATGTTAACACAACCCTTTTTTGTCTGGCCTTATCAGAAGCATTATTCACTTCCACTGGCTTCTAGTTGATGGGTTGTTTGTTTGATAGTATCTATTTTGATTTATCTCAGGCACTCGAGGAAGCGAGACGTGATGCTATGTTACATCATGCTGCATGTAACTTGGTGAAGAAACCTGGTAAAGTATACTACTTGTATGAAAGAGAATCTGGTCAGAAATACTTCTCTTTGTTGTCACCTGAGGTTTGTACTTACAACAACTACTAAGCATTACATTTATTGTTATTATTTCAGATGATTAGCTATGAATAGTTTATGATATTTTTACACATGCAATCCATATTATAAATCTTTTAGTTAATGATTACTTCTTGAATTAAATTTCTACACATAATTTATAACGGATTGTGATTATTAAATATTTGTGTGTATTTCATAATCAATTATATGTTTATTTGCCGTACATTGAATGTGAATTTGAATTTTAAAAAAATAATACCATCAGAAATGTAGAGCACTGAATTCTGCAGATGAAACACATATAATTATGCAAATGTATAGTTGCTGTAAAAAGAATCTGAAAAATTATTCCTTTGACTTGCTGGTGTGATATACTATTTTATTTGCATTCATGAATTAGTTGTCTCCAACTTCCTACTTTTGATAAGAATTGAATATAACTGGTTTGGAATGTTTACAATATGATAGATATTTCTTATTTCAGGAATGGGGACCAAGCTGTCCACATGATTTTATTGGAGCTTTCAAACTAGAACATGATATGAGCTGGACTTCCCATGAACACATAGAGAAAAGATCTCAGGACTTTGCTTTGATTGATAAAGTGATGAATGCCCAGAATGCATTAGTAGATGCAGAAGCACCTAATTTTAAGGGACTAACAGCTAATTCAAGAAATAATTCATCAGCAAAACTGACTGATGTTAGTTAAGCATTGAAAAAATATGCTGCTAGAAACTAGATAAATTGTCTTTTGACAAGACTAAGCTTCAAAACTGTATCACCTATTTATGCATTGATCCTTGTTCTTGGATTTGAGAAATTCCAACTCCAACTTAAGAGTATTTGCCTTTGTGTATAGGTGATAGTAAGTCTTTTGAACACTATTCTGAATTATCATGAATCTAATCATATTAAAGATATTTTTAACAAAAATATATTTTTAAAAATGTACAATGTATTCATCGTTGTGTTATCATATACTTAAATTCAATATTTTTATGACTAGTTTAAGAATAGTTGTTTAGCATTAAGCTTGATTTCTGAAAGTAACATGCTTTTTGAAAATCTAGGAAATTTTATTTTAGGGCATCTGAGTAAAGTCCCCGTATTTATATGACCCGTTTCATATTTATGTTGATGAATTTTACATACCTATTTTGATGGATGAAGTTAACATTATTTTGATCATATTTATCATGTTACTTCATTTATCAGGCTGTATTCTTTGGTCAGTTATTTCCTATTCTTTTAAATGCGTTGGGAAACATATACTTTGTTATATCATGTATTAATGTAAATATACTATTGTAAATATTATGGAAATGTTGTCTATTAAATAATTGATATTTGATTTTAAGTTTTTGCTTTTCAATTTTATTTTTCATTTAGTCATGATGTTGGTCATTTTGTAACAAAATGTATGGGTGAACAGCTATAACCAGATCCTTGTGAAATATGGCCAATCCCCTGGCAAAGGCTTTGTCGGTGCATGGAGGCCAAAAAAAGAATGCTTGGGGAAAAGAATGAACATTCCCTAAATATTCACCATCATTAGTTTTTAACACAACTAATAGAATTATAGTGTGATGGTTATGCTATAGCAATGATAAAAAATATCAATGTAGACACAGGGGGCTAGCACGTTGAAGGGATGTAGTACAATGGCGTATAAGGCCTAAAATGGCCAAAACACGTATATCATATATATACATATACAAGGGTTACAATTTCCGAAATGACAGTTTCTGCACAGTTTGTTTAAAACTACGTAACTTTTTAAGGAATCCCTCAAATTTCTGATAACAGGTGTCTACAAATAGATAATACATTATACTACACACAACCAATAAGCACTTTGTTCAATTCAAAACAATGAAGCAGATATTTAATCTTTTTCCTCCGAAAACTCGCCAATTTCGTTCAGTCGTACGCGACCTCGCAACACCAAAATGATCAGAATTACCATGCTAAATACACATTAAAACAACAGGTACAGTAATGACAACACACGTTTACTATAAATATTACTAAAATACACTGATTCAGCGCAAAAATGTAATCCAGGAACGTTCTATTCACGTTCAATTCACAAAAATCGTCGCATGATTGAAACTTCAAATATCATGATGTAGTGACCTTTGCCCCGTAATTTGTTTGTAAGCAGAGGCCTCATTGGCTGAATCACAATGGCGTAGCGAGGTGGAAATCTATGACGGAGTCGACGATTTTGTTAATTTTACGTGAGTAAACCATTCCTGGAGTATTCTTTTGTGGCAAATAAGTGTATTTCAGACATATTTATAGTTAGCACGCGTTGTCATTCCTCTACCTGTTGTTTTAAGGTGTTATACGATTATTAGAAATTTGTGCGATTCCTTAAAGTTACGTAGTTTTAAACAAACTTAGTGCAGAAACTGTCATTTCGGAAGTTGTAACCCTTGTATATGTATATATATATGGTATACGTGTTTTTGGTCCATGTGGACATTTTAGGCCTAACACGCCATTATATTCCATCCCTTCAACGTGCTAGCCCCCTGTGGATGTAGATAATACAATGAAGGCCTTTGTTTCAATAAAAACAGATTTCATATTTACAAAAATGTTAGTTTTAGTTTTCTAAGTTCAGTTGTAATGTCTTAAGTTCCTTCTCCAATTGAAATTTTGGTATTGCAAATTCCATTTTATCCCATCCTACCATTCCTTTCTTACATGTTTATGACATTTTGATGTCTTACTTCTAATGATAGTGTCGAATCCAAATCAATATCAAAGACAATTTTATTGCCTAAATAAACATAAATGAAAAAAACTCATCAATGAACAAAATCTTTTAAAAATTTTAAGATACAGAATTAACTCCGAAGTATGTAAAAATGATGAAAAACTACAGGAAGAAGCAATTCTTTAAATCGGATTTAACAAAAATTATTATTATACAGGGTGTCCGGAAAGTAAGGTAACACTTTCAAAGCTTCATAACTTCACTAAATCTAGGGTTATTGTTATAAAATTTATATCATTTTAAAGGCCTAAAACAATTTATTATTTGTTTAATTATTATATACTTTACAACTAATTTCATGTTCTGTGACGGGTCGTTATTAGATGTGTGCAGAGGATTCACGCAGCTTGTTGAAGATATGAAGTAAATCGTCGAGGATTTACTTTATTGCTCGACCTATCAATGAATTTTAACATAAAACCTATTTTTTGTAGTTTGAGCGTAGCGGATGAAACAAAAAATACTTTCTCTTGTGATGTCGGTCCCGACTTGTAGATTCTCGTGAAAGATAGTGTTCATATAATTCAGCTTTTATCGTTAGTTACATAACACGTACTATAGTTCATGCAAACGTTAAAACGGAATGCAGTTTAAAGTGAAAACATAGAAGCATGGGGGAACAAACTAGTTCGGTAAATTCATCTATTCAACTATTTGAGGTGTGGAAGCAACGCCGAGAAATAAAAAAATGAAAGCAAGTTCGTAGCTACAATATTTCAGCCAAAAGTGAAGTGACTAGACTTAAAAATGAACAAGGCTTGATATGGAAGTATGAAGGGAACCGTTTGCTACAGCAAGAATTCAACGCAAGTTGACACGATAATTTGGAGCAGGCGATTTAGGGCTTAGAAAACGGGAAACCTGAATAGACAATTCAGATGCTGAATGAAAGCTGTGACCGTCTCAAAAAGCGAAATAAACGTATTCGTTTAGCTGATACACCAGTTCTAAGGCGGCTGGGAAACTTAAGACAATCACGGGATAAAAATCAAGAAATGTTCTAAACTACAGCCACTGTTACTTATGCCGATGTAATAGAGCAAAGGCTGTTCAGTGGCAGTGCACTTCATGTGTTTGTGAAGCAACAACAGCAGCAACAACAACAGCTTTTTCGTCCCTTTCGATAGGGAACAAAGATGCGGCCAACAGCTGGACCCTCTTTGCCTGTGGAGAAACAAAACATAGTACACGAAATTGCCCATGCACATTCAATAGAAACTCATCGCAACCAGACACCCCTGCCAATAAATGAGAATGGTCCAAGCCCAGGAAGTTGTATCGATGTAAGTTTTGCAGATGAGTACATGTATTTGATTTACAATTTTTAGTTCGATGTAACCAGATTTAGATATAACCTTTATATGAGTGTGAACAAGGTGAAAAAGATAAAGAAAAAAGGGACTAAAAGATTATTTTCAGTTTTGAAGATATTTGTAAGATTCCATTTTATATTTGATGCAAGTTCTATTTCTAAAATTAACAGATCTGCATGAAATAAGTCTAAATTTGTGTCAGAAGCTAATAGCAGTTTGTTAGATTGGGGTTGATCATTAAAACAAACATTCTGACGACGTTCGGTGAAAATTCAATCAAAACTATGATCAATGTGTACACCCAGATCACGTCAATCATGAAACTGTTTAACGGCTTGATAATCAACACTGCACATAGTTTTATGAGTGCTAGATTTTCTATACATATATACTGAGTGATATATGCAAGAAAATTTGTCCACACTGAATTGAGTGATATATATATATATATATATATATATAGAGAGAGAGAGAGAGAGAGAGAGAGAGACGGTATTAAATAATAAAAGAGAATGAACCCTGCGGAAGCATTTAGGTGTGCACAGATTTAGTCTGTAGTTGAATAATTGTCTAGTGGTAATTTTAAAGACTTCATCCTACCTCCCCTAACCAAAAAACCTGTATCCATACCTCAAATCTATTATCTAAAGTTTAATTTTTAATAAGACGGAATACACTACAGACTAACGATTAATTTATTTGGTAGTTTGTTTGACCTATCTATCATATTTTATTTGTCAAGTAATCGTAAATATAACTATAACGTTTATAGCCCGAAAATATTGAAAATATAAATAGTAAGCTATTTATAAGCATCCACAGATAGTCTTCTGTCAAGCTTACTCAAATAAAATGGTCGGCCCCTTTAAGGGGCCGATAGAAATAAAAATAGAAATATCTTTAAACATCTTCTCATGAACCAATAGATGGATCATCAATAAACATGGTTTATAGTTTGTAACATCCTGAGATGGTCCTCTGTCAAATTTGCTTACATAAATTCGGTCTGCCCCTCTTAGGGTTGTGAGAGCTAAAAATAGAAATAACTTAAAATGACTTCTTAAAATGACATCACCAAATTTGGTCTGTAGCACCCTTAGATTGTCCTCTATCAAAAATATTTTTGCGTGTCATAACAACAGTCATCTTCCTTGATATCATTACATACCATATAACCATTTTCATACTCAAAATATACAGCACACTGATTAGAATTAACTTTTGGATTTTCAACCGTAAAAATTGGAAATAATGAAACAATTGTTCAGAGGCTTAAACATGATAAATTAATATAGTTCCTCATCGAGTTATAAAAAGGCTGTGCCCTGAATTCAGTGATAATGTAAGAAAATACTATCGTCATCACATTTCACGCTTTAAGATCTTACTGCATGATAATATAGTAATGTTATTTGCATATTTAAGGGACCAATTATAATTATTGGTTTAAAGGACCATCTTTACGCTAAAGGCATTTATAGAATGGTTATCAAATAGTGACTTCAGGGATTCAGAAATATTTTGTACCAATATACGTCGTTCTTATGTCTATCAATTGAACCATTAATGTCAATGTAAAATTGTGAATAACTGGACATGACTTTTATATAGATTGCACTTAATTAGGAGATACAGTGTTGTTTGAACTGCCATTCACTAATATAGTGGCCCTACGTGGTCGAGTGGCTATGGTCTCTGACTAGTTATCACAAATTTCTCATAGCTGGGAGTTCGAATTCTACCCGGTACCAGACAATGTGAAGGAGCTGTTGACCTAGCTTACGGAAAGTTGGTGGTTCTGAACAGGTGTATGCCTTGGGTCTTTCCCCACCAATAAAGCTGAAAAGTTGCTAAGTGTAAACAATGCGCTAAACGCCAACTGTTTGATTCATTTATAGGGTCCATTTTAGGTTCCATTTTAAGTTACGGTAACTCAATAACTAAACAACCTAGGATGATGAAAGTTGGTATGTGAATAGGTGTCAATGTGAAGATTATGCAGATATTTTTTCTCCCATGAGTTAAACTGTAGTTACCATGGTAACGGAAATAGTAAAAATATCCACAAAAGTATTGATTCTGTACTTAACTTTTCACTGTTCAAGATAGGTAAATGAAATTTGGTATCTGAGTTAGTAATATTATTTTAAATATTTTGTTGTCTCCCAGGGTTACAATTCTGGTCGCTATGGTAATATTAATACATGTTGCAAAATCTGGATACTGCCATAACAAACTTTATTCAGGCCATGTGAATGAAATTCTGTATTGATTATTTGATGGTGTTGTATTTAATACATGTGTTTATTATACAGATTAATTAACTTATTGATTCAAGGCGGAGCCAGTAGGGGACATTATGTGTTGCGGACAACACCAGTTACTTGTTGAATATGTTTTGTATACATGTGGTTATTGTCATAGTGTTATAATATTTATGTGAGTCATGATTACAGTACAGCATTATTTGTTTCGTATATTTGAGGATTATAGTTTTGTTTGTGACTGCAAAAATCAGGACAGATGAGCAAAAATGACATTTTTATTTTTTCATTTTTTTTAAATAAACATCCTATCAAGGACATAACCTGAAATTTTCAACTCCCAATTCACAGACATTATGTATATAAGACCACTGACATCACAAAACATCATAAAATGACAAATCTTGAAATATCAAGGTTTCTTTGGACTTTAAATAAGCAAATAACAAACACATTTCTATGTTTTCTTTTTATTTTTTTATACAGTGCTCCCTACAAACAGCAACACTTGTTGGAGTCGCAATAAAGTGTTGTTCTTTGGAGGAGTTGTTGTTAGGAGGGAATTGATACATTCGCGACAGGTGTTTTATTATATATATGTGTGTGTTTTACTGTCGTTTCTTGGAAGGAATCGGTCTTTGGAGGTGACATTATGGGAGGGAGCACTGTAATTGTATGTAAAGTAGTTAAAATGATGTCTATTTTGAAACATCCTGTCTAGGTAAATTACGAAATAATTATTTCTGTTGCCTAGAAACAAAACTTAAAATACTGTAGCAAAATGGACAGAATAGGTAGCGGACTTTAATTAACAAAGAACAATCACAACAAATCAAAACGATTATTTATTAATATTTTAAACATTTATCAAAAGGATGAAATGGTGAAAGAAAGAAAGAAACAAGCAAACAAGCAAACCAACCAACCAACTAAACACATGAATTAAAAGAGAGAGAATTTAAACTGTCTCTTGCTCAGTATAATGAAATTACTACAGTCTACAGCTTGCTACACTTAATGCTGGTAAATACAAAACAAAGTAACTTCCTAATAAAAGTACCCAAAGCTAGGCTACTTCAGCTCTAGGGTCCTCTAGGAGTGGAAAACTGCTCTGTGTAGAACAAAATATCATCCAATCTACATCCAGGTACATCAAATTATCTTCAGTCTACATCTGTGTACAACAAAATATCATTCTGTCTGCATCCAGGTACATCAAAATATCATTCTGTCTACATCCAGGTACAACAAAATATCATCCTGTCAAAATACAAATATTGTGTGTAAGCTTGAAAAAAAAACAGCAACACAAGATTAGTGTATTCTCACATACAACCATCAGACAAAGTGACTCCCTGAAGCACACCAAAGTAAAATTATGCAACTCTCCACATTACCTGCATTTAAGTGTCACAATGTCCCAGTGTTACCGTAGTATTATGGCACCTGTAATTCCATATTGTTAAATAGTAGATCAACTCTTAGTATACATAATCTATTGAGCTTCCATTTTCTGGAGATTACATTATATATTACAAAATTTGGCAAACTTATTTACGACATAATGTCAGTCAGCCAGCCAGCCAGCCAGCCATGTGCATGTATATAGAAAAAGCGGCTTAGAAGCTAAGACCATGCAACATTGAGAAAGACGAACGTTATCATGATTTGGATGCCTGCTAATTTGGAAAATCAGTTACTAATAAATAGATCGAAGGAATAAACTATTTTCAGTGAGAAACTTTATGTGTTCAGGAAGGCTTAAATAACATTGTATGTATGCATCAGAACGGCCTAGGAAATAGGCGCAGAACATTTCTTGGTTATTCCCGAAAAGAAAGTCTGCAAATTTGTGATCAAAATGTTCGTATATAGTCTGAGTATATAACACAAATTTAAATGAATGAACAAATGGATCAATGAATAATATTTATATTACCCATAAAACACTCCAGTAAGGAATCTACCATGGATATATAATACCACAGCTAGATTACTGTTGCTCCGTCTGGGGAAATTGACATACTGGTCTTACAGATAGACTAATAAAATTTCAAAAACGTGCAGCAAGAATTATCCTTGATAAGAACTTTAATACTCCTTTGAATGAACTTTTCATAAATCTAGACTTGATAACAATTACTGACTGAATTAAATACAAAATATCTGTATCAGTTCTATGTAAAGTATCTATGTAAATAAATTGTCTGTGAGAGTACAAGCCCAAATAACTCAATTGGTAGAGCAGCTGACTTGGTAAGCAGAAGGTCGTGGGTTTGAGCCCCACATCGGGAACTTTATTTTCTGCCTCTTATTATATATCTATCTTAATAATTAATCCCTAAATAATTTGTGTCCAACCCATTTCATGAATAAATTAGAATTTAATAGGAAATCTTTGATTATTCTGAACTCTCTCCCTGAAGATAAACATAATGCCCAAAGTTTAGGTGCCTTCAAAAGCAAATATATTTCTTATGGAAAACTCATGTACAGTATCAAGCAGTGTCTCAATCATTAACACAACAAAACAATAACTGCAACAACAAAGTTAAAATATACACACACATATCTGAAGTACATAAAAACTGAGTGTCAGAGACTACAACTAGCCAAATAAAATGTTTAAAATATTAATTCATGTTTCATGTCATATTTAGGTGTAACAAACTATTTGTCAGCAATGTCTGTTCATTCCTCTTTTCATCCACATAAAATTAATTCTTAATACATTAATTGAACAAGGCACTTTTTCTTTTCACTATCATAAAACTTCATGTGTCTCACCATCAAGAATTGTCTCCCTTAAAGCTATACTGGCTTGGGACAAATTTCTTGTCTGCCTTCAATTGTATAACAAAATTCTTTAATTTGTTCAAATAGGTACATTTATCTGGCTGACTTGATTCTGGGATGTGCTAGTTCATTCAGAATAGCTGAAGAGTCAATCACTGTATTTTTTTTTGTATCAAGTTATACTTTACAGCTGGAGAATCCAATTCTGTTTTGCATGTCACTACACCTAGCTCTGAACTTTCAAATGAAAACTCCTGATACTGAGATAGATGCTTCAGTGACTTCAAGTACAGTTGAAGAAACTGCCTCCAATCAAAGAACTGTACATCAAGTCTCTCCTTCATGTTATTAAATTTCATTTTTGGTTTCTTAAGTTTAGCATCATCTGAAAATACAACGTAATCATTTTAGTTTGTTTGTTTATTGGTGTTTTATGGTGCATCAACATGTAATGGTCATGTAGCATGCATCAAAATGATAAGGATAACAATGATAAGTTATAATAAGATAATGTAAAAATGAGATAATGTAAAAATAAGATAATGCAAATATAAGATAATGTAAAAAAGTAGATAATGTAAAAATAAGATAATGTACAAAAATAAGATAATGTAAAAATAAGACAATGTAAAAAATAAGATAATGTAAAAAAATAAGATAATGCAAAAATAAGATAATGTAAAAAAAGTAGATAATGTAAAAATAAGACAATGTAAAAAATGAGATAATGTAAAAATAAGATAATGTAAAAAAAAAATAAGATAATGTAAAAATAAGACAATGCAAAAAATAAGATAATGTAAAAAATAAGATAATGCAAAAATAAGATCATGTAAAAAAAGATGATGTAAAAATAAGACAATGTAAAAATAAGATAACATAAAAATAAGATAACGTAAATATAATATAATGTAAAAATGAGATAAGGTAAAAATTAAGATAATGCAAAAATAAGATAATGTAAAAATGAGAATGAGGGGTGCCCTTTAGCTGAGGGCTGGCTTGACTGAGTGAAGTTTGCTGTTAATGTCAGCATTGGATAATAATTTTAGTGGTGTTGCATTAATAGTTATGATATAATTGAGAACTTAAAAGTATGTCTGTTTGAGGGAATGTATTGTAACCATTAAAATCAAAATTTGTTCAAATGGATACCTACTTCATGAAATAATGAAATTTTAGCTCAAATATGGTGATTCAGAATTGATAAACGTCCAAAATAAAGTTTATTACTGAAATTTACTCACTGTCTGTCTCAGCACTGGATGCTTCACACATGACTTTAGATTTTTCTGTTGGTGACACTGGTTTTGCTGCAAGTAGATAAATGACAACATGTTTCTAACCTGTATACAATGATTATGAAGTTTTGGTGCAACTGAGTAAAACTGTATTTGACATAATTTCTTATTTATGCTGTAAATTAAACTATAAAAATATAGATTCTGGTTAAGATGATTTCGTTTCATTCAACCTTTGCTCACATCCAATTTATTACTCGGATAATTATCATTACTGGTAAGTTGAGCCAATTTCTGCTGTTTTGATAATGACAAAGTGTTGTCTACTTAGTAGCATATGAGTGGATTGCAGAATTATTTGCATGAATATTTTGTTAAATAATTAATCTTAATTTATCAACTGACATTGAGGAATTCAGTTTTAGCTTTCCATGAAAATACTTCAATCCAATTTGGACAAAGTAACATGATACTTTATCATCTACAGATAGATATTAATTAGTTTTGTATTATGTGAGATTCAGTACAAGGTTATAAACTCTTGACACAAACACACCATGTAGAGTTTTCTCCAAATTGAATATGTTTTTGTTTTGTTACAGCAAATTCAAACAATATAATTTTGTTCAACAATAATTTTTAACAATTTACAGTCTGACAGTCAACAAAAGGTGACTTTAGGAAGTTGTAATATATGTTTTCAATATACAGATGGAACATACAGTTATAATGTACAGATATAACATACAGTTATAATGAACAGATGGAACATACAATTATAATGTACAGATGGAACATATATTTTCAATGTACAGATGGAACATGCATTTTCAATGTACAGATGGAACATACAGTTATAATGTACAGATGGAACATACAGTTATAATGTACAGATTTAACAAGTAGATGTCATGTACAGATATCTTTTGGTATAGTCACCCCACACATTACAATTTTTTCTAGATTGGTAAAGTGTTAATTTTGATGTATTCCTTACATGTATTCAAAAATTAATAAACAAAATGTATTTTAAATGATATGTTGGTGAACCCATTAAACTTATTGTAATTTTATACCATTTTGCTTATTTATTCAGAATTGAATCAATCATGACAGCCAGTGTATTGAAGACAGTGATAACATTATGAGAAGATCATGTGTTAAAATCTATTCTCAATGCCTGAATGAAATCAAAAGCACCAATGTCAAATTCAGGGACATTAACAAGTATGACAAATAAATATTTTATTTTCAAATATTTTATAATGTACTCACTTTGTTCTGAGGTAATTAAAATCTCAAAGTGGGGCTTGAACCCACGACCTTCTACTTGCAAGTCAGCTGCTCTACCAACTGAGCTAATTGGGCAGACAGGCATACAAACTACTATAAACTCATATATACAACACTGTTACACTCAGCATTGTCTGTACATGCTGAAAGAAACATAATAATAAGAATAATTTTTTAGGAAACATTTAATTTTCACTTACATATTAATCCTATACACATGTAATCAAGACAAAAATATATGTGAAAATTCATCATCTTGGTGACAACATTTATGTTTGACAATGTTCAGATATAATAACTGAGTGTTTGTTTCTCCTGCATGATGAATGATGAATTAACAGATGATAACTATAAATTTGAAAATACTAAGATTATTGTCTATATCAGCAGTAAAAAACTTCATACACAATGTAATAAATAGCAGGTGATTTATCAGTGTTCAGGCGTCAAAGGTTCTACATTAACTATTGGTAACTTTTATACAATGAGAAAAGTTATGTCATAAAACACAACTCACCATCAGTGTCAAATCCTGTGGTTATGCCAGAGACGCTTGGCCTTTCAGCTACAAGTCAGCAGAGTCTGGTCTGCTCTATTCTTAAAATACTCAAAAAAAACATGAAGACTGTTTATGAACATTTGAAGAATTTTTGAAGAATTTTTTAAGAATGCAACAAGTTCTTAAAATGTTCCTGTTCTGTTTATAAAACTTAATAAAGTACAGTTTATGAACCATTGAGTCTAGAGTACAATATTTGTCTTAAAAGGTTCATGATGTATTCATAAGTCACTGATAGTTGGAAGTATAAGTAAGTCTGCAGAAGACCTGAAAGCTGTTAAACATTCTAACTAAAAAAGGGGAAAATCATGGCCTAGAAGACTGGTAGTATCTTAAATTCACTTTATGATGACTTATAATACCTATACATACCCTACTAAAGAAAAACACTGATTCAGTCTGCCATTCATAAGTATCAACCTTAACCATATTTGATTTATTTTTAAAAGTGCATTATTACAAATATTTGAGCGTTAATTTCCACTCGTATCTTATTATCAGCCTAGTTTGTTTTATTATACATGTGTGTCACAGTAACACTATTGTACACTGTATGCTGAATAGCAGGTATTTGCATATTGTATTCTTCCTTTCTACACTTATGCCATTGTTGTGTACTATATTAATATAACTTGTACATGTACATACAGTTAAAACCGGTTAACTTAGACTTACCAAGACTGTCTAAAATGCCATATGACTATGTATGATGGTACTTCTTTTACAGGATTAACCATCTTAGAATGATCAAAAGAAAAATAATGTAGAAATTAGTATATTTTGTGATTTATTTACCCCTTAATAACCATTTGTAGTATTTTCAGCTTCAATAATCAAAATCAGAGGAAATTTGTCTGACAGAATTGTAACTGTAGTTCTACCTAACGAAAGCACACTCATAAAATATGACTAATTATGGGAAAAATTTGGTTGGGAAAGAAAATAAATAAGACTAAAGCAGAAATTCAACTAAATGTGAGATTAAGTAATACAGTTTCAACTGTACATACTGTATATATCATCATCAGTGAAATATTTCTAACACAAATGCAGAATGTAGTAATCCTTAACCCTTTGTAGTATTGCTTTGCTTTTTCTGTTGTATGCACCAATTGGCTATTAACATCCCTCTGTAGAATACTAACTCGCTTTGTAACATATCTGCATGGGTTATGGTTTGCATGATAATCATTTTAGCCATTAGCCAGGCTCCCAAAGTGTATTGGGCCTGGAGGTTCAGGTTAGTAACAGAATAAGACAGAATGAATCTTGTATTTAACACAAAAATATTTAAAACTAGTGGATGGAACTTTAATGGGATATTCTTTATGCTCAAAAATGTCAGTCTTACAATTACTGCCAATGGATACAAAAACCTTATTAGGACGATCCATATGAACAGGTACAAGTACATACAGACAAAACAACCTGAATGTAATTTCCAAAAAATACAACTTGTCTAACAAAAAATTACCCTGTTGACTGGCTCACTCATATCTTATGCAACTATTACTTGAAAACAGAGTGACCATGTTTGTTTGGTGGAGAAACAACAATTGCTTCATCTGATTTTGTTATAAACCAATATAAAACACAGTACTCTTAAATTGTTCTATAGGCACAACTTTCATTACATTGTTCTGATCACATACTGGTTTTAAATGTTTCCCTGTATCATATATATGCACCCATGAAGATCTGTTCACCATCATAATCTTCATAACAGCAAAAACTGTATTTGTTTCACGGACTAACACAAAGTACTGTATTAAGCCCTAATTAATTAGCAGACTAAAGCACTGCATGACTGGTACGCCTTTTCATTCTGGAGTATTCAGCACTAAAGAATTTCTCATTGTTGACGCATATTCTTTGGGCCTTTCTTAAATTATCAGAATTGTGTACACCTAAGGCTTGTAAAGAATCACCATTAAGGTGATATCCAAGTCTATTTATTGAGCCAAAAATTTCGCAGTTTCATGCAACATGGGTTACTTTCAACTTGCTGTGATCAGTCCTTTTTATGTCTGTAAGAGACTTAATGTATATACAAATTTCCTGGTTTCTAAGAGCCTGTCTGACAATTTCACCAGTTCCATGTACAGATTTTAAAAGCATTGAATTTCCATCCTCAAATGCAAAACAACTCCAACTCCAAATCGGACCCAAGTTCTTAATGTAAGTTGGCATATGTAGGCGAACATTATGTACATTCAGTCCACATGACCCTGGCCCATACAGGGTGGCAAACTGACAGTAGAACTGATCAAGTAATATTCGTGATCTTTCCAATTCAACATCTGTGATTTCATCTCCAAGAAGTATGAAAATAGCCTCAGGCAATAAAGAAAAATGCTGTAAGTATTTGTAATGGAGAATACCATGTAGGCATGGTATTGCATAATATAATAAAACGCCTGAATTTCAGTGGCTTTGAAATGGGCATAATTCTTTTCCAAGTCACGAGGCAATTGTTCCATGTAGAAAGGTGGTTTCACTTTTAACAACCTCTCAAAAACACGTCTAAGTTCCTTACCAATTAAATAATCACTGCCACTCTCTGAAGCTGAAAACCATTTATTCATTAAGGTCTTAACAATTCCAAGAAGCACAGCATGCATATAATCTGGCACTGTTCCATTAACAATATCAAATTTGTCTAAGTATGTCAAACCTGACATGCCTTTGAACCCTTTCCTTCTGTTGTTTGCAGAGGCAGAACCCATTAATTCTATGACATTAGCATGAAATCTGATAGGAAATAAGTTGTCTTGAGTTCGGTAGGGACTGTGGCAGTGTCCACAACCTTGTGCAACAGTAACACTTGGCTCTTCACAGGTAATGTAGGCCTGACTTCCATTAAACAATGTCATATTTAGAACTGCAGCTTTTGCTGGCTTGGAGATGCACTGTAAATAATTCCTCATTCAGTTCAATTTGCACACCTTCCCTTGTCTGAACATTTATTTCCTGGCACACATGAGCAAGAAACTGCTTAAATGGTGGTTTTCCTTTTCCCTGCCATAGTCCTATAACAAGTAAGTTCTCTCTGGAAAATCTCAGTGATGGATTTAATTCATTTATGGCAAGGAATACAGGCCACAATTCTACCTGTGATGAAGAGCAAAGATTCACTCCATCAGTGTTAATAGTAGCTGTTAGATGTATGTTTTCAGTTTCTTGTAAGTGACTTAAGTGAGTTTATACATGTTCCCGCTATGTATGTCTGCAAAGGTATTATTATTGCTCTGACTTATCTGTTGCTTTGTTTTCAGGATATCTTCAAAAATTCCTGGAAATATAATGAAAGAATTTAGTAAGATAAACAGACAAAGCTAATACTTTTTTCATTGTTACTGGATTATCCATGTTAAGTAGTTCACAAACAAAACACCAAAGCCAAAATGATCCTAAATTGCCCAACCGCTATACATGACAAAGTTTTAACCCAAGTTCTTGACCCCTGCAACCCAAATATGAGGCAGGACAGAGAGAACAAATTACTAGACTATTGCAAGCAATACATTAGTCTCCTATCAGATACAAACTTTACCAGTCATATACAAATAACTTTATAATATGGGACTAAACCCTTGTGATTAGACACACTGATCAAATATCAAATATGCATACCCTTTCCATATTTCGGGACTCAGTGATATTGAACCTTTAATCTACTGATCCTAAAATGTATAGCAGTCAACAATACAGTCAAATGTGGCCTCTAGAGTTTAAAAGGCTTCTGTTTATATGACATATAACCTTTTTTCTGACCTCACGTGAAGGGCAATCCCAATCAGTCAACAGACCACATATCCTGATTTGTAGTAAGACATGCTACCCACTAGGCTCAAATCTTACATAAACTTATACTTAAATACACTGTTATGGGAAACCCAATATTTCAAACTTCGATAAATCAAATTACTGCTTAGTAAAACTGAATTTCAGGTATAAAACCATTCTCTATCTGCTTAAGTTCAATTTCAGTGATGTCAAAGTTTATTTTGCAGTCTGGACAACTTTGAGTTATCAAGTTTGACTGTACATTAATTGACAAAAATAAGTTTATTAAGTGAGCTAAGAACTAGTTCTTAGCCATGGCTGTGGTCCAGTGGTTAGCATGCTGGACTTGTAACCCACAGATCCGGGTTTGAATCCTGGTCGCTGCAGGTCATGACCTTCTGTGAAAATTTGACAAAAATATCAATTTTCCTCCATATATGAAGAAGTTGCCAGCTCCTTGTGGAAGGGTAAGTTAATACTGGTTAGTATTCAGTCCAGGAAAACTGGTTAAGTGAACCGTTCGGAGTTAAACCCCAGTGCCAATAAGTCACATAAAACTAAACTAAACTAAGAACTAGTTCTAACCTGGAGCTTTTATCAAGTTGCTCAACAATTCCTTCATATTTACAATCATGAAAGACTTTCTTTTCCCTCTACAGCTTGCTGTACCACACTGCAGAGCATACTCAGTGTCAGCAAACACACATTCACAAACACTGCTAATTTCTCTGTAACCATTTGATGGGACATGAGAAAGTAAATTTTCATAATTCAGCAATGGTCGCAGTTCTGTCTCAGGCAATATTTCATTAACAGTTTTTAGCCATCTTTGCAAGCAGAAGCTGTAAAATTGTGTTTTTTTTAATCCGATTCCGTCTGTTTGTTACAAGGGAGTTCACTTCTGCTTTTCTTGTTTGCAAACATCCATAATAGTGTTTGAATTTGTTTGAATTTGTTTTCCTAAGAAGAATGACTTAAGCAATGAAATGTGTATCATTTTATACAGACCCCACTAAATATTTGTGGTGATTAGTATATGAATTGTTACAGACAGTACGAACGCTGGGTTCTTTAAAATATACAGGAACAACTAGAACAATGATGCATATTTTATAACAACTCATTAACAACATGGACAATTAAGCAAACACTCTGGGTTCTTTAAATATATACAGGAACAAAATCAGGGCCATGGAAATATTTTGGATAATACAGTTTAACCACTCCAGAGCGGCCCTCTCTTGAGCGACAACCTCCCTTCAACAACAGCATGCTTTTTCCCCACTGTACAACTTGACTAATTTAACCTCTCTAGAGCGGCAACCTCTCAACAATGAAAAATTTTGTGCCTCCCAAAGGGTGATGCTTTGGAGTGGTTGCACTGTAGCAGGTATTCAGATAATCAGTTTTCGTATAACCAATGTTTCACTGTATGTTAAGAGATTAAAACTAAACTAATGTGATTAAGTAAAGTTTCAGTAATGCTTCAGTTGTGATATAAATTTGTTCTAAAGAAAAATAATTAAGTGTCAGTAAAAAAAATAACATCACATAAAAATATGTTATTAAATCTATATTAAGAAAATAAAAAGTAATACTAACCTACTCTCCAATTAACATACCAGATTGCAACATTATTCTTGTTTTAGCCCCCATAATTGTCAAAATGGCATGGAGCATTTTTTTGCCAAAACTTTAATGTTTGAGATAATGATGAACTAGACTGACAACCAAGTTTGCTCCCTAACCAACAGATTCCCCTTCCACATTCAAACCTGTGTTTGAGGCCACCTCAGAATAAAGGCCATTCTTTGAAAAACCATCATTGATTATTCAGAACAAACTGATCTCTGAATAAAGACCACATTTCAATGAAGGCCACATTTTATCTTTCCCAAGGGTGGCCTTTGTTCACAGGTTTGACTGTAGCTTTAATGTTTCTTTATCTGAAAATAGGAGATTTAAATATTAGATGAAGATTTAAAATTTACCGCGTAAATAAATAAATGTTTATGATAAAACCTTTCTCAATGTCTCAACAGAAAATGTAAATGTTATAAGAAATGTATAGTATACACCAATGAGATAATGACATACGGTACATGACCTCAATATCTATAAAAATACTTCAGAGTTATATGTAATATTTCTTCTAACAAAGCTTGTTCTAGACATGTATAATATCAAAGTTATCTATGCTAAGAAGTTCCCTATTTATTGTGATACATTTAGTGTTGTACAAAATTACCTGAACCCTCACAGCATTCACCAAATATGTTGCACTTCTGGGGTGTCTTAAAGTAAATTAGGCCTGTTTGCTGGCTATGATGAGGGTAGTGCACCTGCTGTGCAAAATTCCTTGATTAATGAAATGTAGTTTTCACTGTACTGGGATAATTGCCTGAAAATATAAAATGCATTAATATAATAATTCTTCAGTTGAACAAGGGACATTGTAATGCAGGATCCCTGGTTGAACTGACTTGGACCAAAATTGGTACTTCAGCATTACATAATGCAATATTAGAATTATTTTAATATACTAGAATTAATGTGTTGTCAGACATGTGTTAACAACAATTTATAAAACATTCATGTTGTGATTCATCTAATAATTGGTGAGAAAAGTGTTGACTTTACTGACACAAGTCTGTACTAGGTTTACTGATTGTAATGTGTGGACGTAGGTCATTCTATAGTCTTTGAAATGTTCACAAACTGATACTTCTAAAATTTAGTTCTAGTGCATAGGCGGATCCAGGATTTCTAGCAAGGGGGGGGGCAGAAACTGAACAAGTAGGCTGGGGGTCCAGGGCAAATTGTACGTTATATCATTGTGTTACTGTATTTGCAACTTATTGCACACAGAGCATGCAAAATGTTTTTGACATTCATATGAATTCTCATGTAAATATCATATTTAATGATAGCAAAAACTTTTGCTTGGACAATTTTAGGGGAAGGCGGGCGTACACCAGGTCCGCCCCCCCCTCTGGATCCGCCTATATAGTGCTACATTTTTATACATTTGGTGTACATCAGACACTGATTTATCAGATGGTAGCAACAAAACATGGATTGAATCATTTGTAATTAGCATACTGCCCAGGCTATCCTAAAGCGTTATCTTGAGCATTTTGACAAATGCATGTTGTTACTCTTTTCCCATCAGTAAATAATAGAATGTTTGGTGACTTCTTAAATTTTTATTTGAACCATGCATTTGTGGCACTAAATCTTCATTATCAAGACATTTTGGAATGCTTACAATTTCTCCCTATCACTAACAGTTGTAAAACAAAATAACTTTCTGCAGACAGAACGTCCATGAAAATAAATCATCTGAGGTATGTCTGTTATGTAACAAGAGTGGAATATACCTTCAAGTTGACTTTAACCATTTCAGTATTTTCTGAATTCATAATATCCTCTCTTTGCTTCAGTTGTGAAGTCATTTGTGAAGGCCATACCAGGCATCTATGTTTAGCGTAACATTGAGGTTCAAAAACCTATCTAGCTATCAGGAAAAAACAAACAAGTACCTTCAGAAAAAAAACACAAATTCCCTGCTTAATTGCTACAAAATATCAGCTTCTATCAAAAGTTCAAACAGTCACTCAATGAGAATAAATATGCTTCATTTTTTATAGATCAAAACAAGAGCATAATATTGATCAATTATGACGACTGGAAGGCGTTTTGATACAAAGCAAGTCATTCCAGCATGTAATGGTGCAATAAAGGTATTTCAAGAGATCAAATATTCAATATTACAATATGTTTTTTTTATTTGACTCAAGTGATCAAAACCTTGCCGTCCGCGGACGTTAAGCATAGATACAATTTGGTATGGCCTAATTTAAACGCTATTTGGCATATTGAAATTTACAAATTACATTTCATCCAATCAAAATTCACTTTGGCATTATGCTTTAGCAGGAGTTAAACTATTTGTTACTCTGTGACGTAACAACCAATCATTAAAAGTGTAATTAGTTCGACTACATTCTCATCAGACTCAATTATCAGTAATAACAGTAATGTAATAGAAAATACAACTCATCAACATAGTTCAGTTCGTCCACAAAACAATGTTCATTAATAAGGATAAAAAATTTCATTATACACATTGTATAATTTATATTATGTTTCATTTTAATTTCCAGGACTCACTACGATTCATATGTTGCTATAAACACTCAAACCTTAGGCTCAGTCGTAACCACTTCCGGGTCAGGTCACAAATAAATTACTAAATTGCATTTTCGGCATTTTTAACAATTATTACGGTAAAGACAAAACAACTTTCCTGTAATGTTGACTCAGACATTCACAGCAAAATGTAAACCATGACACGTGCGGACACTGTCGAAATCGCAATTTAAAACATCCATGTTTGTAGTACAAACTGAGTCTAACTCACAGGTCAGCATCTTCATCTTGACCCTTGACCCCAACGATATCTGGGCAGGTGTAATCCGCGGAAAGGCATAGGAAATGCGGTAGAATTCGGTAACTTAAATGCGTTATTTTTGTTCCGACCAAATGAGATCACAATGATTAAATTATATGTGTTCTAAATGAAAATATAATCGTACAACAAGATAGCAATAGTTAATTGAAATAATACAGCAATTGATGTTACTGTCAAAATTTTTGTCTAAAGACAAAATGTATACTCCCCGGTCTTAAAGCTAAAACCAAAAAAAAATAGTTGATTTCACGGCCCTAGTGTTTTATTTTTTTTATTTCTAAGCCGATTTTATAAAATATATATAATATTAAAAATAAAGCTCTCAGCTTTCAGATATTGTAAAAATATTAATACATCTTGTCCGAAAATTTGTTTTTGAACCATGTGAATTTCATAAAAATTTCAACAAAAATTGTCGCTTAATTTTAGGTCTGAATTCCACGGCCTTTAGGTCTATTTTTCAGCTCATGTTTATTTTGCATCACGCGAAAGTTAAAGCTCTCAGCTTTCAGAAAATGTCAACTTTTTGAAAATCGGTTCATGATAAATATGTTTTGAGTACTTCACAAAGTTTGCACAAACATTTTAGCTGGTTTATTTACATCAAACAATTAGACCGTTTTATTAACACTACATGTAAATGTTGAAACTATTTCTAAATTCAATACTTTATAAAAACAACATATTTTTAATTCCTTTCCAAAACATTTTTGTCAAACTTTGAGATACAGGATTTTGCGACAAAGGGCGAGTTCGAAGTAAGATTTCCGCAGTTTCAAAAAGTCATTTTATGGGAAAAAAGAGTTACGAAGTTTGGAACCCATCGACAACATATTTTACACAAATAATCAAATCATCTACCAATATATTTATATGATAATCATAATACTTCAGTTATGTAAACTTAGGAAAAATGTAAACTTAATTGAATTCACAGGCTGCCTTATAGGTGACAACATGTAAGAAATATATCTTCAAATACAACAGTGGATACATAGTAGAACTCAAGGGCGGATTATGGGGGCGGGGCCCACTTTATGATCTGCTAAGCATAAGTAAAAAATACATCAGTTATGGCAGATTGTGTCCATATTCTACATAAACATGCTAATACACTAGACTTGACGCCCCCTCCTAACCAAAACTCCTAGCTGTGTACGCGTCTGGAATATGATGAAAATACTAAACTTCAATTTGGAAAGAGAAAGACCGCGACTGCAGTCCAGTTGTTAGTGCGCTGAACTGAATTGTAACCCGGCGATCCTGGTTCAAATCCTGGTCGAGACAAGTCGTACCCTTCTATGAAAATTTGACAAAAATATCGAGTGGACAAGTTTCCGGCTGTTAATGGAACGGTAAGTTACTACTGGTTAGTGTACAGTCTAGGAAAACTGGATAGGTGAACCGGTAGTCGTATATAACTGAAAATCGTTGAAAACCATTAAACCCAATAGTACTTTGTTTAACATCATACTCAACAAGCATTTTCACAAACTCACAAAAATAGCATTTTGACCGACACCATATTCATCAATAGCAGCTTGACTAACGTCATATTTATTAATAACAGCTTGACTAACATTATACTAATTAATACCAGCTTGACTAAGCCTGTCTAACATAATACTCATCAATAGCAGCTTGACTAACGTCATATTTATTAATAACAGCTTGACTAACATTATACTAATCAATACAGCCTGTCTAACATCATACTCATCAATAGCAGCCTGTCTAACATCATACTCATCAATAGCAGCTTGACTAACATCATACTCATCAATAGCAGCCTGTCTAACATCATACTCATCAATACCAGCTTGACTAACATCATACTCATCAATAGCAGCTTGACTAACATCATACTCATCAATAGCAGCCTGTCTAACATCATACTCATCAATAGCAGCTTGACTAACATCATACTCATCAATAGCAGCCTGTCTAACATCATACTCATCAATACCAGCTTGACTAACATCATACTCATCAATAGCAGCCAGTCTAACATCATACTCATCAATAGCAGCCAGTCCAACATCATACTCATCAATAGCAGCCTGTCTAACATCATACTCATCAATAGCAGCCTGTCTAACATCATACTCATCAGCAGCATTTTTACTAACATCATGCACAGATAAATTTGATTTTTCATCAATAGACAAATGATTAGAAAAATCAACAATATATTTTTGATTATCATCACATTTACCAACATCACTTTAAATGACATTATGCTTATGTCCGGATTTTCTGTTTTCTTGCCAATAAATAGTTTGTATCGTTGTTAAGCGTTTAGATATATATTTGTTTTAATAAATTTACCGTGTATGATCGAAGCTTTGTTTGTGCTCTTTGTTGTGCAAGTTTTAGATTGAAATTTTAAGAAACTTTCATTAAACACAAATTTTGGCTTGGTTGATTTACATTTTTAAAAAAAAACTTGTTAAAAACCTAAAGTAGGGAGTAGTGTTGTAATCAAAATGGTTGAGAATGCGGGTTATTTTATGAAAATGTAAACCCAGCATAAAAATCAACTAAAAACAGTTAAAAAAACATTCATAATTATTATTAATAGTCAATATCTTCAAATGAATCACTTTTAATCATATTTGTGGTTACTGAATGAATGCGATTAAGTTTGGTTTAGTATACAGTGATAACATATGCGAGACATCTTTTTCAAAACATATATTTACCTGTCTATAAATAGATAGGGCAATGACCCTTTTCACGAGTCATTGTAAATACCAGACAATGTCTAGACAGAGAATTATTATGAAATTCCTATCATTGTTCTATTTGAGGTGTGATTGACGTCAATACAAGGCATGTATGTCGTGTTTTCATGTGAGTGAAATCATGAACAGTCTACTCTTTTGTGATAAAAATAATCTTTACACCGTAAATGCCGGCCAATTGTAATAACATATTGTTGTACATTTACGTCATCAAATAATTGGACATAATTCGATAATGACCATATCGTAAGATTTGTAAAAAAACTACGTGACCATTGACGTATGTAGCTTCGTGCATTTCATCGAGCACGAGAAAACACGTGAACATCTGCCCAGCCATATGGGCCATCGTCAATTGATGACCTCATTCAATAATTAGTTGTTTTTTAAAGATTTTAAAATAAATGACATTTTTATACAGCAGCATGTGAATATTTCCCTTTTTCGTCTGACATCTTGAAACATGAATAATAGCTTATGTTCTCTGTTTTTTCAGATATCTTGAATGAATATGTTCGCGTTTTATAGCAAGTGGCTTTATCTGTGGATACAGGTTTACCCTGTTTTAGGAGTGACACCTTCCAACATACCTGAAACATTGACAGCAGGGAGTACACGACTTGAATTAGTGAAACAATAATTTATTGTGAGTTTACATGCCCTGAACTTGTTCTACTGTCGTTTGTTATAAACAACATTAAGATATCGTTGCGACAGCTTAATAGAATACTTAAATGTAACAATCTACGACGTCGAACTGGATACACACCGGGTCAAATTGTTCTTGAATATATTTCCAATCAAATTGAGACAAGCGGTCAGTGCATTGGTTACCGTTCGATATGGAAACGCTTGATAAATAAACATAGGTTAAGAGTTCCGAGAAATAAAGTTCTTTCTTTTATGAGAACTATTGATCCTAGTGGAGTTAATATTCGGAAAGCCCACAGAATGAAAAGACACAAGTCAGAATAAAGGGACCAAATTATGTATAGCACACAGACGGTTACGATAAACTGAAACCGCATGGTTTTGTTATACACGGTGCTATTGACGGTTTCAGTAGGAAAATACTTTGGCTAGAAGTTTCACAAGGTAAAAACAACCCTGCAGTCATCGCCATGTATTATCTTGAAGCACTGAAGACGCTTCGGGTTGCTCCACTTGTTCTTCGTTGCGATAAAGGAACGGAAAACTCTGTCTTTACTCCAACCGTCCTTCCGATAAAATGATAAAGATAGTATGTCCGGTCTTAGAAGTTTTATATACGGACAGAGCGTTTCAAATCAGTAGGCAGTCACGAGTATGATGAATTTAATCCTTTACATGTTGAATGCTTGAAATTGGTTTATGCACTTGATTCAGGCTGAGCTTGGCAGAATGGCGGTGAATTAGAACCTACATTCCCTACATAAACAAAGAAATGATGAGGTACCAAATGGAAAACCCGACTTACTGTACTTTGTTCCGGCATTATTTGGTGGACACAATTCTAGAAAAATTGTAGATCATAATGATGTTGATGTTTGTTGCGAAATGTACGGCTTAAGCAGGACTGTATGTACGGCTTACGCAGGACTGTATGTACGGCTTACGAAGGACTGTATGTACGGCTTACGCAGGACTGTATGCATTGAAGAATTTTAAGATTTGGCGAAATTACTAAAGCCTGATCTCCGCATGGATGAACACGGGGCTCTAGAGCTGTACAAGGAACTACTGGAACTTATTGACGGAATCCTGGAATAGTTTGTCTCGTATATACCCGTACTTTGTTCTCCACTAGTATCACTTTTATTCCTTGTCTAACGGAAATTAATGTGTAAACGTGATATTATGTAAGCTTGTTCAACAGTAAAGTGTGCATTGTGAGTGTTTTCATATTGAGCTTATTAAGCAAATTTGTAAAACTCATAAACAGTGAGTGTCTGTAGAGAAACTGATTATATCTTTATATCTATATAATTATCTTATTATCAGATGTTAATCTTAATTGCTATTGAAATACTTCATCAGTTACAGAATTGGTAACTTCAGCCACTGTCCAAAAATCTTAAATATCATTGACGTCACAGTGACATTACAAAAATGTTATAAAATGTACACAATATAATACGAATAAAATACGAAAATAAGGTTGTTTGCACGAAAATAAGATTTACTTACAAAAATTAAGCTATAACTTTTTGGTTTCAACATTGATTTTTATTTTTCTTGCTTTGCTATTAATACTATATAGAAATACACTCATGTGCGAAAAAACATTTTGTTCTCCGGACTGTTACTTGTCTAAACTGGTCACGAGTTTCATGAAGCCATTCAAACTGTAACTTATATGTGGGATGCCTCCCAGTACCCCGCTATTTCAGACACAAAATAGTAAACCATACAGGATTATTTAATGAAAGTACATCAAGGCATATACATGTATCTAGAAATTTGATGAATCTTTAAAGCATAGTATTTACTGCATACATTATTTACTAAAGAGGCCTCCCTCGCCCCTACCAAAAAAAAAAAAAAAAAAAAAAACAAGCCAAAAAAACAAAAAACACAGGGATTAGATGGTTCAATTTATATTTTTTCTCATTTGCCATAAATTATTATTATATGCTATAGAAATTTGTTCAATTTTAAATTTTATATTGTTTATTATGCATTATGTATTGTGTATATGTATTATGTATTGTGTATTATGTATTGTGTATTATGTATTGTGTATAATGTAATGTGTATATGTATTATGTATTGTGTATTATGCATTATGCATAATGTATAGTGTATAATGTAATGTGTATTATGTATTGTGTATATGTATTATGTACTGTGTATTATGTATTGTGTATTATGTATTGTGTATTATGTACAGTATATTATGGGTTATGTATTGCGTATTATGTATAGTGTATTACGGGTTATGAATTGTGTATTATGTATTGTGTACTATGTATTGTGTATTATGTACAGTGTATTATGGGTTATTAATTGGGCATTATGTATTTTGTATTGTGTATTATGTATAATGTATTATGTATTGTATATTGTTTATTGTGTATTATGTATTGTTTATCATGTATTATGTATTGTGTATTATGGGTTATGAATTGTGTATGTACTTTTTTCTTTACCTTCACTTCTGAACTGGGTTAAATGCATGTAAACTGAGATGCTGACAAGTAAGTGTTATGTCTGACAATTGCTCAAATATCATACTTTATTAAATATTATATTGTCTTCTTGGTTATTTATTTGTACATTGTAAACTGGACTACAATGTACATATTGGTCCAGTGTCAAAATGTAATAATTGTGAATATTCACACTGTTCTTCTATAACTGAATCTTCTACATCTATTAATACCTCGAATTATTTTGTATATAATATAAAAAATTTTTTCATGTAATTCTACATATATCATTTTTTAATTACATGTAAAAAGTGTTACAAAGTGTTTGGTCAAACACTGAGAAACTGTTTCAGAAAAATGAATAGTCACAGATTTAAAGCATTTTCCAGAAACATTTACTAATATGTCAGAATATTTCAATTTACCTGATCATTCTGTAAGTGATTTACTTTTATATATCATACATTCAATGATTTTGGCTCCAAACATTGATTGACATTTTGACACTGTAAATGGAAAATTCTTCTTGTCAAATCTGCTTTATTTGTAGTAGTATTACGGCTGAAAAAAACCTTGCATGATCCACAGATTGACATTCAGAAAATAAAATGGAAAATTCTTCTTGTCAAATCTGCTTTATTTGTAGTAGTATTACGGCTGAAAAAAACCTGCATGATGACAGAAAAATCAATCAGAAAATAAAAATATATATTACTTTATATGTTACTTTATCCACATGGAACATAAGTATGTGCACAGAAATTATTTGACATAAGAATGTAAATTTTAAGTTGATGCATGGTGTCAGAATTGATATCTCATTTAAACTATTTTCCAAAAATATTTTTTATGACTTTTTTAACTTAAAATTTTAAGTTGATTTAAAAATACTGCAAATTTACGGCATCTTTATTCTATTTTTACATGTTATTGTCATTAAGCAGCCACTTACTTTTCTCTCTAATTTAATGAAAAATTTCAGAAATTCTTATTTATATTGACATAAGCCTTCAAGCCAATTTGGTGGGATTATAGTATCCAAATAAACAAGATTATACAAGCAATACAAAAGTCCCCCACCAGATAAAGCACTATCAAAAAATGTCATTGACATTGGGAAGGGGCCATGGCTGAGACTGAAGTCACCAATAATCAGAAAGTTGTCCTTGCTTGTCATGGCATAGTGCAGATGTTTGAAGTCTTAAATAATTCCAATACTTAAAGAAAGTAATTGGTGTTGATGGTGCAGCATACACAGATATCACTGACACTAGCAGAAATTTCACTGCCATAACTTCTCTTTTTTTCAAATATATTTTATTACAAAATCTGACATGTTGCAAAAACAATCTGCAAAGGATTTAAATCAAGAGATTAAAGCGATGCAATAATTTCAAAATTTCATGTTTTGAAAAAAAGGGTTATTTTGAAGCAAAACTATAAAGATAGCAGAAATTATCACGGAATAGTTGATGAAAATATAAATGCATTGAAACAGAAATAAAACTAAACACTAATGGTTCACAAGGCAAATAGTACTTTCAGTTTTATTTTGAAGATGACCATATATATATGTTTTTGAGCAATAAACACGTTTTTTTGAGTTTAATGTAATGCTCTTTTTTTTAAAATGAACCCACCATTGAAATACCAACACGTAGATGATTGCATTGGTATTTTGATAATGGGTTAATTTGTGGCTATGCGTGGTATGGCAGACTTATTTATACAAAAACACATAATTTCTATTTACAAAGGCTTGAATCAATTATTATCTTACTTATTAATTTCCAGTGTAATTCAAAATATAGCATACTGAGTCTTTCTAAAAACTATTATGTATTAACATGAATAGTTAAACTTATCTAGAACTTTGATACAAGCAACATCAAAGTTAATTCCATCGTTCACATGTCCAGTCAACTCCTGAATGACCAAAAATTGAATGAAAATTTCACAAAAAAATACAATACCAAAAAGAGTTTCCAATCTTGAAATTGTGATAGAAAAAAATGTACTAAGACACTGGAACGACTGATTGAATGGCCATGAATTACCTACACTAATCCACACAAAACTAATATTGCTTCATACAGTATTATTTACAAGGTTGTTAATACAAACATATTACATGATATTAAACCTAAGATGTTACAGTAAATCTGTGAACACAGGTCACCAAAGAAAGATCAGAAATATGGCCCTTATGCACAGCTGGCCTGTCTTCAGTTGTTTCTATTGGTTGGTTTTATCAATTAGCATCTGCTTAAGTACAGCAAATGTTTACAGTTAACCACTGTTCGCAGGTGCCCATTAATCCTAATTTGAATGAAACATATTTATTTTTACATTTAATTTATTTATTAGTCTTAATTGATATTTTCAATTTATTTTCCTTTATACTTTATCTACAATCCTTCATTTTATTCACAAATTATTATTATACAATTAAACCTGTGAATGAAGGTCACCAAAGGGAGATAAGAAATATGACCTCTCTGCACAGTTGGCCATTATTTACAGGTTTCTTTTTTCTACTGTATCAATAAATATGTGCTTGTTCAGAGGTGGCTTCACTCAGAAATAGGTTTGTGATTGTACTCACTATTGTTTTTATACTGAACAGACAGTCCAGTTTTGGATTATTTAAAAAAAACATTTACTAACTACAGAATTTTAAATAAAAAAGTAACAAATCAACACTAACATTGTTTCTTTTTCAGCTAATTAAACTAAAGGTTGCAAAATACAAACATGACACAAATGGCAATTAATATGTTTTTATAGTAACAAAGTTTATAAGCCAAACAAAGTATGAGAGCAAAGGGGAACAACTCAAATATGTTATAAAGACAATAACAAAATCATAATGTTCCATAAAACCTTATCTACTCCAGAGGTAAATCACTTTTTAATTAATTTATTTACAATTAGAAAAAATATGTACTAACGAATATTCAAACCATTTAAATATTTATCATTCCATTATGATATGCATGCAAAGTGTGAGATAGGAATATATATTCAAAATCATGGAATATTCATGATTATCTATATACATGTACATATGAAGACATACAAATAAATATTCAATTTCTTGAAACACACAAGAATATTAATTAAATTTCTATGGTTATGTACAACTACAATGTAGAATGTAAGACAGGTATAATACACTTAATAAGAAAATAACAAAGTCATTTTACATATTCAGCATAAACAAAGAAATATGATGAGGGTCGTTCAAAAAGTGATTCCATTTAAGACAGATAAGGTAACAATGTTTTCTTACTGCAATAATTTCTAATACTATTTTTGATTGTTCGGATATCAAATTTCCATATTACCATCTATCTATATTTCAAGTTTCATTAAAAAATTCAAAGTACTTTTGGAGTTACTGTGGGATCCAGTTTTTGTCGACAGATGGATGGACGGACAGATGGATGGACAAACAGAAGGAGGGTAAACCTACAGTCCCCTCCAGTTATGCTGGTAGGGGACTAAAACTAATTAAGATTTTCTCATTACTTATAGATCATCCCTCATACTTTGTAAAAAAATAGGTCATATAATTCATTTTCTGTTGACAACAGTGCTTGTTCATGATTTTGCTAACCTGACCTATATGCCATCAGGAAAACAAAAGATATTGGCAATAAAATGTCATATTTTAAACTATAACTTATATTTCTTGTTTTCATAATAAATTTCTCTGTATCAGATTAATGATTGATCAATTTTTAGCCTGTTTTTTGCAATTTCACATATTCAAATATAGCAACTATAATAAGAATCATTTATTCAATAAAACATGTCATTTAGTATCTAGGGATTAGATGGTTCAATTTGTACTGATAAATCACAGGAAATTGGTAAAACCAAATAATGCTCTCCAGTGTATATGTTTGCCCTGAAAAATATGAAAGTTTCTATCAATGATGGGTCAATGTGATTTTTTCCAAGAACAGTTGATAGAGAAGATAATTCAAGAAGGCGCAGGTAAACTAACAGCTGTTATACACCACACACACAATTAATACTCTCTACCACTGTGAAATGTTTGAACACATTTGCTTCATAACTGTTCAAATTAAGCTCCAGACAAAAAAATAAATAAAGGAAGTACGTGGCACCAGTAATAAAGAATTTAGCAGGGATATTGTGTGTATATTTGAGATAATTAATGTGATACATATGTATGTATGTATGTCACCTATTAAAGTGTTATAGAACAAAAATTATCATTCATCATAATGTTATTACTAAACCACCCAGAACTCTCATAATTTAATTTATTCCAAGAAATATTTATAAGAATAGCCAAAGTATACATTTATGTTGTTTTAGTCAATATCAGAAATATTTATGTAAAATATTCTCACTGTGGGCCTGCCCACTTTAAATTTCAACACTTACCAAAGCGTCTTCTGCTTCACTTCCAACGTCAGCCATGATGATTGCATGTTATGTCATTATGATATGTTATATCATTTTGTCGCTTTTTTTGTCAAGTCATAATACTTGAGTAATTAGTCATACGGCAGAACTCCTAAGACAGAATGGCATTAATGGGCTTCCGTATAATTTTGATTACTCAGCAGATTAAACGCACGTGCACGTTATGGCGTATGGGAATTTCATGGAAACCCTTTTGACAACGGTAAATTCAAGTAACCGAAATCGTAAATATTTTTTCCAGCCTAATTTAATAAGAACGAAATTGAGATAAAAATGAACATGAAGTTGATACCACTATACCCGGGACTGAGTGCACGTGATGCATTTTATTTACCGATATATTAGCACACAAGAGTGATTTAACAGCTTTAAATTTAAAATCTTGAATCTATGACAAAATAGTGAGTAAAGTTATATTTTATAACCTATAAATCAACTTATACCATACCCGTTATTTGTGATGGAAAACTTCTAATGGGATTATTTATGTGGACGTTCAGAACCGTCACTTATATTAAAATAAATTTTACCCTTTTGTGTCATAATTCACTTAAAAGATATTACATCGTCATTAACAAATCAATATTATTATAATAATTCTAACTTTCGTTATTTTTAAATACATGTTTTTGTTTCAGAATGTTCATTCAAAGTGAATGGCTTTATATCAGTTAAAACGCTCCGAATTTAATCGAACTGGCTTTTTTATTATCTAGAATTTGATTTGTAAATATCCAGAATACTTAAATGTTCAAAGTTTCCAAGTTTATGTAATACTCAATCAGTGTATAACATGACGATACGAACGATTTAACAATATGTACATGATGAAATAAAGAGGAGTAACTGTCAACTATCAACATGGTGGGAGAGACATGTTATATGCAATATAATTCGCATAAACACAATATTAAACAGAAATCAAACGTGCAGCGTACTCAAATAAAATATCTTATGTTCACTTGTATTTTACCCCCTCCCAGGTTTATTGATGTTTGTTTGGTGTTCGGTAGGTGGGTTTTGGGTCTGGTGCTATTTTGGGGTAGATGGGATTATTTGTACATGCATAATTATGTTTTTTCTAACATGTTATCTTTGCTACTCGGTAGATAAAAAACCAAAAAGTTATACGTCCAGTCTCAAAACGTTGCAGACAAACCTCGTATAACATATATATATATTCATCGAGTTTGTTTTTTTTTTCTACAGAAAACACAACATACAATCTAACATTTTAACACTAACAGTACCCTCAATTGTACGATTACGATCCACAAAAAATGTCATGCAATCAAACCCACCAGATTGTACCATACACGAAATCTGCTATTCCCCGTGGATGGAACGCAAGGACATGGGTGTCTGGAATTGATTTAACAAGTCCGCAATTTGGATTTCATATTTACGATTCAAGAGGTATCCATTACTTTTTTTGAAATATTCAGAACCGATATGAAATATACCGTACACCAATAAATGCACATGTTTGTGGAATACTAAACACACCCATTATATGCCTTACGCGTACCAGTAACAGTGAGTTACAGAAACGGAAGGGGTTCAGTTTTGACAACGAATTGTTCACTGTTTAACTGGAACAATGGGTTTTTACATATGATTCCAGGTAATTACGATAACAACAAACAAATGGAAAGTCTGATGAATTAATAAAGTACACGTAGTTATGATATCAAGGACAGATCAAAGCAAATGAAGATGTGGACAATTTGTTGTTCAATTAACCATAAAAGTACATGATATATGAAACAGTGCACTAACGGGGAAACTAAAGTGAAGATACATCAAGCATGTACGATTTTCAACTTTAATCCAGATGCATAGACTATTGTCATTGTTTTCACTTTTAGTTCAGGTAAAAGTTGTAAGATATTAACTCGTAATACATTTACCATAAAACACACTATAGCTACTGACTGAAGTGGTTCTGAAAACAAATTGTTAAATACATATCAAGAACGTAGACGTACGGGACACAACTCCTTATGAATATTAAGAACAATCAAAATTATTACCTCCCTTGAATTACACATCGACATTTTTCACTATTCGTTTTTGCTTTGCTGAGTCATTTAGTAGGTGATTTTAAAAATCAAATAAAGTCTTATATTGTGTTATGACGTACAATTTTGTCCTCCGTTTTAGTAGACAATAAATATTCATGCGTTATATACAGTTTGCAATATATCTAAAACACCATTCTAAATACATGTAAATGTGCTTATTTGTATGTAGTCAGATAAAACATTATGATTATACTGAGACTAAATCTCATAAAAGAGTCACTGAAGTGGTTTTAAGCGCGAGTTGGTTCACTAGGAAATTGAGAAAACAGCGACCAAATGTAATAAGCTTAGTTGGAGGCATTCGTGTTTGTTTATAAGCATCATTTATTTAGTCAATATCAGGACATGACAGTCAACTGATTAGTGGTACAACATTATATATTGCGATGCAGCGTGTTTAATGCGTACTGCAGTACGGAACTACCGTACCGCGATAATTTCTTTAATATTCGATCACGTATTTTAAGCATTGCCTTGTAAATGTGTACTGTATAAGTGAATATTCAAACACCTGTCACTTGTCATTTATAGAAAACGTGGACGATTTTGAAATAGTAAAGAACGAAAAGACAAAAAGTAGAGCTTGGGATAAGCGTGTTGTTAACAGTTTGTTGGGCATTTATCCCACTGAAATTAAAAATAAACACACGTTTTATAATGTTTTCATGACAATCTATGTATTGCAATATGTATTGCAATACGGGTTGGCTGTATCACAATATATCGCAGTATGGGTTTGACCGTATTGTTGCACCCCTACAACTGGTCGCTTGATAAGTTAACGACAATTGCCTGCCTGCCTGTCTGTTTGTGATTTATTGTCACTGGGGATTAACGCCGTTTTTTCAACAATTTTTCAGTTATATACGGCGACCGGTTCACCTAACCAGTTTTCCTTGACTATATACTACTCCACATATGGAGGAAAATCGAATTTTGTCAAATTTTCATAGAAGGGTATGACCTGCCGCGACCGGCAGGTCATACCCTTCTATGAAAGGGTATGACCTGCCGCGACCGGGATTTGAACCCGGATCGTCAGGTTACAAGTCCAGCGCACTAACCATTGGACCATGGTCGCGGCTCTCGTTTCTCTTAACCGAGCAACTAAGCATGTATTGTAGAAACAAACACAACATCTTGATTGTACTACTTCATTTAATTATTTTCACATAAAACTCGAGATTTCTGAAATATGAATCATAAGCCTAGAGTCTCATCTCTTCAAGATTACTACATGTATGTAGTATTATATAGTATTTATATTACAGTTGTTCATGGGCTGGTGACGCTTGTAGCGCGAATAATTTTACAATCACCCTGACTGACTATGGAATGTGCTACACATTTAATGGATATCATGCTGTTTCTCCGAACACATCTGTCACTGCATCAGGTAAATATACGGACCATGTGGATTGCAGTGAAGACAACAGCTATTTGTATGACATTATCCGTGAGTGTCTGATTCTTCCCATTATTTCTATTTAGTCGGCCTTCCTTGGTCGGGTTTTGACGTCATAGACGGTACATTTTGTTAGACTGTGTTATGAAATGTTATGTCAAATATTTCGTCTGCTACAAAATTTACTACTTAAATACACGTCAATGATATTCAAACCAAACGAATACAAGCATGTGCCCCTGTTTTCACGTGTTTTCAATGATAATTCAAATTCTCTCGACCTAAATAGTTTACAATACAGTAAAACCAGCCAAATGTACAGCATTGTTCTAAATCTAACCTTACCCAATATGAAATATTTATATCACTAAAAATTGCAATTTTCATGCTTCTTTAACTGTAATCTCTGACTGACTGACTGACTGACTGACTGACTGAAAATATACTTCAGTGCCATACACTCAAATACTTGAACACAAGAACTTGGCTCGCTCGCTCGCTCACTCACTCAAAATAGTAGCGACTGAATGTAACCAATTATTACTAATTGAAAATCAGTATTTATTTAGGATTCAACCACGCGTAGAATTTTCTACATGCACGCACATGTAATTTTACTCATCCATTAATTACCTTTTCGGCTATAATTCGACATCCTGTGCATTTAAAACATAGAATGTGGATGTGAATGTTTAACCTTTGTATTGGAATTAAATTAATGCACATACTGATATCATCTTCATCAGTTTTTTTTTTGTTTGTTTCACTGGGTTTAACGCTGTTTTTCAACAATTTTTCAGTTATATACGGCGACCGGTTCACCTAACCAGTTTTTCTGGACTATACACCAACCAGTACTAACTTACCCTTCCACAAGGAGCCGGCAACTTCTCCACATGTAGAGGATAATCGACATTTTTGTCGAATTTTCATGGAAGGGTATGACTGCCGCGGCCGGGATTCGATCCAGGATCTCCCGGTTCCAAGTCCAGCGCACTAACTACTGGACCACGGCCGCGGCTCTCATCTTCATCAGAACGACGGTTTTATTTTGATGAAAATATTTATATGTGGCCAGTCACGCAAAAAGGGCCATTCTGGGTGAAAATTTTAAAAAATGAGTTCTTTACTGTAAATTATACCTACATACATTTAGTGCCTGGAGAAAACATTTTTTTTTTCGAAATATGTTCTGTTTTCCCAGTGGAAAACTATTTTAATTACCCCACCCACATTCTTAAATGGAAAAAATACATCAAAAGCATAAAAATATGATGTTTTCCGGTATGGTTTGAAGGTAATTGTGTTTTGTGGTATACTACCATAACTGATAACATTAAATAATTCAAGTTGTCATGATTTAGATAAAAAAACACAAAAAATAAATAACATGTGAATAGAATGTAATGCTGAAATTGTCACATGTAAAGTCTTACATCATTACAAATATACATAGTAGAATATCAAGTGTAAAGGCACAGGCAAGAATATTTTGTTATAATCTTGCTAACACATTTAAGTCAAACATGCGATTAAAACAAACAATTCAATTAAACAAACATTACATATAATGGTTACCATGGCAACAGAATCATATTCAGCAGATACAGTGAGTCTATTTTGTAGCCTTTTGCTTCTTTTCCTTTGTGAAATGGTACATAGTTCAGATTTCATTCCTATTGGTTTAGGACATGTGATGCCCATGTTATGTTCATCACAATGTCTATGAAGATTTTCATATAAATACCATGGTCTCTCTGCTGATAAGCCAGGAGGTAGAACGACCTCTGGATAAATTGTAGGAACAGGTAATTCCTGGTCAGCTCTTAGCTTTTTGAAACAAACCTCAGCGGATGATGGATACTCTCTGAGATACACTGAGCCCGGGTATATATGTGTAAATCTAAAATGATGGTACTGACTCAGTTCAGGAATAACTTTAAAACAGCCTCTGAAATACTGCTTCCTGTTGTATGATTTAGTCATAATCTCATTGGTTGACAAGTTTCTGATCATCTGAGGAACATTTATATCTTTTTTCAGAGCTTGAAATCAACCAACTGAATACAGTACAATCTGACAGAATACTGGATAAATTTAGACATCAATACCATATTACCTGTGTGGCATAATCTGTAGCATTTAAAGGTGCAGCACCTTTTTCGGTTAGATAGACAGATTTATTTGCGATGCTTTCAACATGATTACAATAACAATAGTATCTTAACATAACAATGACTATCAGAGAGAATGAAACTAGAGCAACGTCAGGATTGTCCATTAAGTTCTTATTTTCAATGGGAACATTGCATATTTGCTGCGGTCTAAGATGTCAATATTTATTTTCCGTACTTCTTCAAAAAAAAGTCATTTTTACTGTTAAAACAATTCTTTTTGCAAAGTTCCAATGTTTTGAAGAATTATAAAGAAATATAGATCTTTCATGGAAGATTTTTATTCAATGACAACTGATAGAAATGCTACTTTCCTAACAGAACTCATTTTCAGAAATGAAACAGCGGAAGGACAAAAATAGACTCTGCAGCTTTAATGTGTCTGTCAAACAATATCAACGAATTAAAACACGAGTGTATGACATGTGAACATTCTAATTGCACCTCACAAAGTTGTAACTCCGAATATATTCTTTTCATTTTCAAAACTGTACTACATATCAGCAAATATGCATGAAAAAACCAACATGTGTTACAATCATTTTAAACATCTGTGAAATTCCTAATGTTCCATAAAACAAAATGAACGATAAACAATAACTCATTTTCAACAACTTTCACTTTACAGACAATGTGCCATCATCCAATCAAAATACTAATACAGAAACTCGCCTTAGTGTAAAACACAACAACAATCCATATGTTAATTCTTGAAAACCACAGGGATGTCAATTAATAAAACCATGAAGACGACAACAGACGTATACTAGTACGTTAACAACAAAATTATCAGTACATGTGTGTATTTAAGAATCACCAATATCCCGTGTTAATGTCATAACTATTCTCGTTTATATAATCACTTTTACATTTGTCAGTATTATCCATGGGCACGCATCTAATATTTCGTCAATGAAACGTCAAATGCACACCAGTCACATTTCACTACTGAATTCATTCTTTAAATAAATTTCTTCCGGACACTACTCCGAATCAACCTTCCGCTGATTCTCCAAGTCAAGTTTACAGTTTACCATCAACACTCAATGTCAAACAGAAATAACTGGACGTCAATTAAATATTTTTGTCATATTGATAATACACAGAAAATACATCCTGAATCTTTGAATCTAAGCACGTGTATAACTTTAATTCTATGTAAGAGTCTCCTCAAATAACAAATGAAGACCTTATTAAAGATAGTACTCGTGATACGAAATGATCAAAACGTCAACATAAGATATCAATCCACAGTTATATTTTGTTCGATAGTTCTTGTTTCCCCACAGAAACTCAGTTATTTTTTCAATGTGGAAATAAATTGAATTATACATCAAGAAAATGAAAACATTTGCGACCATACTTTCATTGAATAAAACTCTATATTTATTCATACATATTCAATACAAAAAGAAATGTTAATATGACAAAGGTATATTTTTATGTATATAAATTGATATATTATTCCAATAATGATTTAGTCTAATTTGATTTTTGTGAGCGATTTCGTTTCTTTTAGTATTGAATATACAGTAAAACCTCGATAAGAAGGAAAAAAATCAAAACTTTATAAAAATGGAGTACGAGTGAAATAATATGATCACGTGACTTTATATCGATGAAGTGGTGAAAATATTTCACTCGACTCGATAAATAATAACAAGGATTCGAAAAACATTGTAAGAATATATCTAGAGCATTTAAACAAGCAGACATGTTGTTAGTTTCCGGTGGTAGGGGGGGCACGTGTTGACTTAACCGGAACTACAATTAAAATGCCTCATCATTCAGAAAATTAGCAGAATTTAACTATGATAGATAACAACGACTTTCAAGTAATAATATAATTAAATATTACTTATGAAACATTTAAATAATATATTTTTTTAAATTATTTAAATACTAAATAGTATACATTTATAATGGTTTTCAACTTAACAACAAGTTATAATTAAAGTTGAGTGAAGCGGCTCCTGTGGTAGAATGGTTATGGTTTCTGACTGGTAATCACTAGCCCTTCACGCCGTGAAAAAAAACTACAAAATGAGTTCTTAGAAAAACAGTTCATCATTTTCAATATACAGTAGAACCTTTCTATTTCGAACTTGCTCAAACAGACAAAATGTTCGGATTAGAGAAGTTTTCGGAATTCAAAGGTACCGGATTCCGAAAGTTTTTTTAGCATTTAATACATAAAAAAGATCGGGACAAGCTGACGTGTTCAGTTTAGAGAGGATTCCGGATTGGAAAGTTTCGGATTAGAGAAGATCGAATGTATTATCAATACAAAAAGAAAGCCGCATTTGTTGCTATTACGTTTTGAATGTAAGAATGTACGTAAGTCGGTATATTAAACAGTTGATTTAAATAAATAGAAATTTTACAACATAATGTCTGTTTCTCTTTGTATTGAATACATGTACACAGTAAAACTTAAACATTAAGACCATCATTAATTGTCTAATACACGACACCTAGTGGTCTTAATGTTAAAGTAGTATTGATCTAAGTGAGGTTTTACTGTTGTTAATTTAATGTGATAAATGACCATTAAAGAGAATAGTGAATGTTACTGTGCAAGGTCGATATTATCCCCGCCTACCTTGATTTCAGATGGTTGATGTTGTATAGTAATCCAAATTTATGAATAAAAACACATTATTCTAGCACTATTATGTAGAAACGCACATATTTATTCCAAAGCATAACGAATACAAAAACACTTCAAGCACATATTTAACACACATTTAACACTTAAACACTACTTTTACTCCAAAACGAATAGAAAAACACTGAATTCCTGAACCGTACACCTGAACTGGACTCCTGGACCGGACACATGAACCGTACAATGAGGGTTCAAATCAAGGCAGCAGCTAACGAGAGTGGTTAATTAAAGTCGTTTTAACTTCTATGACCACTGACTGACTCAGCTAATATAATTATGTACATGCTGTAACATACAAACGTTTTTTTGGAAGAAGTCTTAAACTGACCGTTAATAACTTGGATTCTGTTACATACAAATCATGATAAAAGTCACATTTAAGTTGATACATACATACTATCTACTATCTCTATGTATACAATACATATGTTTGTTCTACATTTGCTTCAACAAAGTCGTACTATGATACATTTATCTAATAATATATCAAAAGCTGTGACATACGTCCGTCAGATTTTCGTTCCTTCCATTAGAAGGGTCCAGAATAGGGTCCATTATAAATGACAAATATCCACAAGTTCTAGTTCTATTCAATGGTCTGTTAGTTTTGATCCACGTTCTCCAAATTGTATGTTACTGAGTTAAAGAACTCCCCATTTGACCTAGCATTCAAAACAGATAAATATATGTTCATTGCCAGGATCAGTAAAATAACGTTTTTATTTTTATAAAATCGAAAAAAACAACTGTGTTCTTGAAGAATAAAATCAATTTTCCCTAACTTCCGATCAAAAGGTTATTTCTTCAAGTGATAGTCTGCTATTCAAGGCTCAATGTCCTACAGCTCTCCCAGATCTCCGTACTGTTGTCATAGCAATGAGCGAATCCATTCCATAACATGTTGCCATGGGAATGCTATGTACACGCAGAAAGAAATGACGAATCCGTAGTTTGATACCAACAACTGAAAAATACATAAAAAATAAATATTCATATTATCGTTTAGATAATTTATTGTGTACAGAAATATGAAGTTGTGACAAAAACTAGCCAATTAGATTGTGAAAACAACAAGGATACTTGTAAAGCTTGCAATATTACAAGACTCTTCATCCTATAAGAATTATATGATTTACGAGTTCGAATTTTACACCGAGCCAGGATTGAACCCTTTGATCCTTGAATTACGAAGCCGAGCACTTAATTGATTGAGCTATCGGACGCTACAATTACCAAAAGTCGCGCAAATAATTCAGATTATGCGATTTTTATCAAAAGAGGGGCCGATCAAAAAGTTAAATCTTTAAGAATATGTAGATTTAGACTAACAAGAAATATACTATGGACATACATTAGTTACACATGTGTCATGAAACACTTACAGCCAATTTCACGACATGTAAAATATAAGTACACCGCAAGTTGTCTTTTTTGTGTGATATTGATGCAGTCATTATGGTTCGACTTGAGTCATGTATAATTCTGTATTACCAATGAAGTATTCGTCATTCATTCAATGTATAATATTCAATGTTGATCCTGAAATATAGTGATTTATATAAGTACATGTATATATTTGTAACTAATGTAAAACGTAATAAAAAAAGAAGCTCTCTAAATGTTTATTGTCATGTATATAAGACAATACAAATTAATAAGATGGATTCTCATTCTTTATTGTATAATATCATGGTGAGTCATGAATCAATGTTAAATAAATAAATCTTAGAATGAGAGAAAAGTTTTGCTATATGGGTAATTGACAAAACTGGTGTAGCTTATAATACATGTATAGCTTGTATGTTCTAAAATAAAGCAGCGTAGTATTAATCACCAGTAAAATAAATGATGGATTATTTTAGACTGTGAAACACGGACAGTTTGACATTTTCAATGGTATCTTAAAGGTGTACTTAGATTTCGTGGATTTGACGAGTTGAACATGTCGGTGTAAGGGAGATAATCACTACATTTTATGTAAACTGAAGAAGAAATATTTTATTTGTAAATAAAGGCCTCCGGCTCTAAATACATGACAATAACATATATGAATAAAGAGTTATGTCATATACATAATTATTGTAAAAAGACCGACAAAGTTTTACTCACAAATTCTAAGCATCAAATGATATATATGTATATAAAATCTACTTTATTATTTTGATTAGTACAGTTCATTAGCTCACGCAAAGAAAAATGTTAAATGATGAATATACAGTGCAACCTCTTCAAAACAACATCCTTTGGGAGAAGCATTATTATGCTGCTGTTGAGAGGTTGTTCCTCTAGTGAGATTAAATTTATGGTTAAATCGTAAGTGGGAAGTCATGCTGTTGTTGAAGGGAGGTTGTTGCTCAAGAGAGGATCGCTCTGGAGAAGTTGCGCTGTACCTATTTCTTAGAAGTAGCCAGTGTGAAATTAACATTCACAATAGCATTGCTGTGCGAATGGATTTTTCATCAACATAACAGTTTCGTAGAAGCTGTACACAACCGAAGAATCACTTTAAGTCTAACCCGAAAGTATGAAATTAGAAATCTAGAATGTAAAAAAATAATTTTAATCACAGGGAATACATTCTAGACGAATGATTTAATTATTTTAGTTTTTTTTTAATTTCTTTGTCAAACAATCCTACAAATAACTATTATGTTTATAGTTTTACTTACAGCAAACAGATAAAATACAGTATAATTCTACAAAATGAAAATACATTTAAAAAGAAGTTCTTTAAAGTTATTTATTATCATAATAATAATTTATAGTCTTCTATCAGGTATGCTAAAAATGGTTGGTACCTTTAAGGAGCCGCTAGAGCTAAAATAGACATACTTTGAACGTCTTGTTCTCATGAACCAATCGTCACAGAACTTGGTTCGTCATGTAAAGATAGATAACTCATGTAGCTTTTTGACATTAGACAAAAAAATCTAAGATTTGGTACTATCGTGTGTGTGGATAGTGTTTCATGCAATGTTGTAAATATGCTTTGATATGATATGATAGAGACGTGTATCAATAGTTTAACTATACAAATTGATAAATTTTAAAATTAACATTTGTTCAATATATTTCAAAATATAACAAAGACAAGCTGTTTAATATATGTATATGTAACAGTAGCGTTCATTTACGTTTAATTGATTTAACCATTTCAGTGTTTACTAAGTTCATATTATCCTCCCTTTGTTGTGTTCTGAAGTCTTTTTGAAAGCTTCGTAGTGATTGGGTAATTTAATCCTACTTTTATGTAAACTATTGAAATATTTACCCAATCACAGTTTAACCAATGAAATTTTACTTTACATTCACCCGCCGATCTGAAGAGTATAAAAGCCGTTACATCCGTCTCTCGGGTTAACTAGGCTTGCTGACCGTCATGTCAGTGAACTTTCTAGGCTTAGGCTTAGACACCCTCTTTGGAAAATATTTTTCCGCTACTTCTAGTGTTTATACACTATATCATTCGTTTTGTTAAGTTTTATATTATCTTTATAAACGGTTCTCTTACCGTCTGTCGATATCTAATTCATTGTATTAGTCGTTTGGTATATTTTGTATAATCTTTATAAACAATATTACAGTCCATGTCCATATCTAAATAATTGAATTATATTGCTCATCTCCTTGAATATATGTGTTTGTCATTTATGTGTATTTAGTCTGAAAGGTAATTTCGGTCTGTGATTGACCAGTACACACGAGAACTGGAATCTTTTTGTATCTATGAAAACACAACGCGAAGTACAAACAAAATATTGAAACATTATACACACACTTGTGAGTCCTACGATTCACAACAGAACTGAACCTGTTACATATATTATAAGGGTACAAAATAGTCAACTTGTACAAGGCAAAGGGCAAGAATTTACGTTTCTGTTTCGATAAATTAATAAATAAACCATAATTTATCATTTTTTTTTAAAATAATTATTTAATAGTTTGGGTAAAAAAGATGATTACTGCGTTGCATATGTATAAAGATTTACGAAGCATGAATTGATCACAAGATATGACTTGTGAAATAGGCCATTCAAATGTATTATAAAGCTTTTTTTGTACTGTTAATAATACCCGTTGCCCCAGTTACCTCCATTGACGTAATACAGACCGATGTGCGTCATACAATCGTGGAAATTCGTGTAATTCGAGAAAGACAGTGAACTCGAAATATCACGTATTATACTTTTATAATAATGGATTAAAGGGTGATAATTGTTGTAGTTTTAGTGTCTAAAATTAGAAAAAAATACTATTAACTCAAAATGAATTAATGACGTTATTCGGATAAATGTGCGTCACGCAATCTGGGAAATTCGTGTAACACTAGAAAAAAGTGAACTCAAATATCATGTATTTCACATTAACAATGGATGGATTAAAGGGTGATAATTGTTGTATTTTTCAAAGTTAGAAAGTTAACTCTTATGACGTCAGACAGAGGCCGCTTCAGATACGTAAATACGAGAAAAAATGTGAGTTCGATAAATACCGCTGGTTTTAACAAAAGATAGATTATTAAAGGCAACAAATAGTGTTTTGTTCAATATTGAAAGAAGTCTCAAATATTTACACATAATTAAGTTTAACTTAATAATTCTAAAAGTTAAAAATGCAATTTATTATTAACTTTTCATTTAATTCTTTCGTTTTAACATCTAAAAGACAATGTATTCAACAATTGTAAACATGCACTTAGTTAGGATATTTGACAGTCAATGATTTACTTGAGAAAAATCAACGAAAATACATATTCGGAACAAAACAGAACAAAAGACGTGTACATAGTACATAATCATACAATATAACCAGCATAAACATCAAGATCAGTAATAATAAAAAAGAAAATCTATACAATTACATAACAACCTTGTAAATACATACCTTGTATAATATATTTATACTATATATGCTGTATATAGGATACTACGAGGGTTGTCCCAAAATAGCGTATAATTCAATAAGCCTAAAATAGCTTGTATCCGCTACCCCGACCGACCCTTTTTTGCCGCCTACCGTATGATTTATTTTGGTCAAATTATAGTTTGGCAAAATAGAAATAATGTCAGTCATATTAACATGTATTTCAGGCACCATGTGTAGCCACCAACTTTGTGTATTGTTCCATAAAACCGAACCACATTGTCATAAAACAATTAAAAACGCTTTATATATCATGTACAGAAATCAAAACATTATACTTATTTATTTTGCGAAACAAGTAATTTTGCGTGTATTAATCCCGCTCGAGTTCGCTTCCTGGACACTACACCAGTACTTCGTTCGAAAAATGGGATTGTGAAGTTCATGAAGGAAACCCATCAATTCGAGCCGGGATTCGAACTCAAGACCTTCGGATGAGAGGTCGGACGCTCTACGTCTAAACCATAATGCCTCCCAAATCAAAACATTGGTATTATTTCGTGGTAACATATACATTGTGGATTAATTGTCCTTTTGAGTGTCTAGATTTCTATGATGAATTTATACAGGTAATTTAAACTGAGACTACATTGTTATCAACAATGATAGTGATAAAAATTCTCCCACTGTTTTAGAGGTAACCCTTTATTAAATATTTACGTAGAAAAATATGAGCAATTTAGCCGGAGATACAAACCAGCCAGGAGCGTAACCAGGCTAGACTGAAGTGGATTCAAGAATATCATACGTTCTGAAAGTAGCTAGTTTAACTCTACCTCAGCCAAGAATTTAATTGATTTTAATTTTTTATTAAAGCCATTTTTGCCACCCCCATTTAATTTATCACATATTTATTTATTACTATTTTTTATTTTTTATGGAAAAGTGATGTGGACTCAGCTGCGTGCTTGCGTACAGGTAGGTACGCGCCTGCCGGTCAGTTGTCTGAGACGACCCAACATGTAGAAACAACTGGATATGTTAAATAAAAACATTGATATTCTCAGAAATCTTGAACTCTTCATACATTATGCTAATAAATTCTCGATAATTTATAAAATACATGATGTGCTTGACTAGAATTATGTAAACGCTGTACCCCTTAATTCAGTAAATCATTTAGAATGACTGATCAGGTATTTATGATTCAAGACGATTTATGCGTTAATACATTTTGTAACATTCTTTTCGACTTTGACATATATGTAGTATAAGTACTGAGTATTTTTAATTTTAGGGACTAGAAAATCGTCCGGATTCCGGTTTTCACAGAATACTTTGCATTAAATTATTAAGAGAGAAAATCGGGACAAAGAAAATCGTCCGGTTTTCTGAATATTCCGGCATTTAGGGAGTCCGGTTTTCTGAATATTCTGTTTTTTTGGTTTTTTTTTCTGTATTTTCTGTACTGGATGATAAACTTAGTTCAAATCAAAATGATAAATATTATTGTGTTAAATTATTATTCATTAATTTACCACATATAATATTAATTAAGTAATCTATTTAACACACATTCACATATAATTGTATTTACATATATATATGTATATTTTATGACTATGAGCTGTTATGCTTAAGTCGAAATAGATTATTTGTCCTTTCATGTTTTGTTCTGTGATATTTAGAGCACAAAAGGCTGGTTCCGTTAAAAAATACCTGGTTGTACAATGATTTAGTGATCACCCTAAACAAGAAAATGTAATGCAACGTACACATTTTACATCAACAATCATGTATTAGTTTATTTGTTGAGGAAAGGCATGTTTTTATTGGCTGACAAATAATCGCACGCACGCGCGCACTAAACCCTAAATTAACGACCACATTGTCACCTCGGGTTCATCGTAGGAATATAATGTTGTCCACTATGCATAAGCTTTAACAGTGGAGGGAGACCACAGCCGTACACCAGGGTACAACCTTCGACCTTCGAAAGCTAACTGGACAGCTTCTTCGTACGTGGATTTTCCGGTCAATTATTATATTGCAACTCTCGACTCAAAATAAACTACTGCAGAGAAGTACAGAAATTAAGTTGAACAATTCTTCTAGGAATTCCCAATTTTCTACTCAATGTTGAATATACTGGCGTAATGTTCGGCCTGAAAACACATCTAAATTAATAGCTGTGACTTTTATATTTTGTTGAAAACACACTAAATTAGAAATATATCAGATTGAAATGACAAAAATCAACACTATGAAGGTCGCGGGATTTGTTGACTCTTTTCAGACAAAAGTTTGAGTAAATGCCCCAATTAATGGGCGCGTGTGATGGGAATAACTTGTAAGGGACTTCGCTTATTTGCTAGTTAGGCATGGTTTTCACTCAAACATCCTAATTTATAGACGTTAATTAAACGATGCACGATGTGATTGTGTATATTTCTAATGAATGTGTACAAGCCGCGTGTGGCGTGTATTGATCTTATATAAAAGTCTCTATTGAAAAACAATCGAAATTTTTGAATTAAATTTGTTCAACATCAGTGTATATATCGCGCGACATGTAGCAATCTATTTTTTAGATGATTTTGTTGACAAAACGCACTGCATTATAAATACTTAAGATCAATTTGAATGGTATGTAGGTCACGAGGTTTGTTTATATATCAAATTATTTCATTTATCTGTAATCATCGGCTTGAAAAACACATATGAAAAGGGTATGTATCTTCACTGAGGGGTATAAAAGAAGCGCCCTCGCCGCCCTGGTCAGTCGACTCTAATCAACTTCATTCCTTTCGGTCAGAATCAGTGAACTTTTTATTGTGCTGGAATTAGCCTTAATTTTATACAAAATTAATATTCTCATTCGGACTTACGATCGGTGATAGATATGTTTCGTTTAATGCAAAATTACGGTCAATATTTTATATGATTTGGAATCCTTGTTCTGTGCAATTAAACACCTGTAACATCAACAAGAGGAATTATTTTCATTAGCAAATACGTCGAACTGATTATGATTAGCTAGTGCATACTGACAGTCTGAGCCCAATAAAACTATACACACATACAACCGGTGAAATCTGAACACGTACACATGTAAGGCCATACCAAATCGTTTTTTCCGTTTACCGTTTAGCACTTGGGGTTGTTAACACTCTAGAGGTCACACTTCTGATTGAATCTTTATGAAACTTCGCCAGAATGTTTCTCTTAATTATATATTAAAAATGTTCGAGCATAGGTCATCTTGGGCCACAACCTGGGTCACCAGGTCAAAACTGTGGAAACTTTTAGAAGTTGCACTATTTACTTAGGTGAGCGAAAAGGGGCCATCATGACCCTTTTGTTTATATCTTCATTTGTGCCAGGCGGTTACACAACAGACACAATTTAGACAAAAACAAAAAGACAAAAAATCAAAGATATTGCAGTCCTCCAGTATTTCTACATATTTCTAAAATCTCTTCCCATCACTACTTTAAGTACTTCGGTTTTCATGGGCTTCTTTTTTCTCGGGATAGCTAGATAGGTTTTCGGACGTAGGGTGGATGCTTAACGAAAAAACAATTTGTTATGGCCTAATTATAAATAGGAGGTAAGTACACAAATAAAAAACGAATAATCTACACTTACGACCTGTTTCAAGATTTTTTTAGGATAGCATACATGTGGTTGAAAGCGCTTCTAAGGCAAATCATGATTTTTTCGTGGACAAAGAATTTGCAATTGCGGGTCTTTTTTGTTTCATTTCAGCGGAAAAAAGTTTTTCTTACGAAGCACGTGCATAGCAACAGGTGTTTCACATACAGGCTTTATGTAATAGATTTGTGCTGAAAACAGTCCACCATGTAAAATAATGGAGTGTCTGAGCCAAAGAAGAGTAGTGATTGGCTTCGAACAAGCAATAGGATCCACTGTCCTAGCATTTTTATGACCAGATAAGTTGATAAAATGGCGTGTAGAATTAACTCTTTAAAAGCCTAGGCACTTTTAAATCAACTTTATTTTAACCACTCTGCTCGTGTAGCACGAGGAATGATCATTGTTATTCAGACCTGTTCGCACTGATTCATTTGTTGATTTAGAGTAGCAGTCTAATATATCGACTACACAACTACATTACAAAAAATCAAAGCGCTGAAAGTACTGAAGGGACGATTTTCTTTAAGGTTAAATAAAACTTAATATCATTGAATGTTCCAGCTTTCAGGACTTCTCAGTTTATTTTAACTTTGATATGTCAATGAATTTGAATGTTATCTACTTGTATTCAAGGAAAGAAATAATCTATATAAAGCATCAGATTTTTATCAGAAATGAATTCATTTCATGAACATAATAATAAGACGAAAGCACTAAGTTATTTCTGCAAAATAATTGATGTTCATTAAAAGGATGGCTAGTGCATCCCTTTGATACAGATATTTTATACGTTAAGTTAGTGAGAAAGTTTTAAAAAAGTTGTAGAAGCAAAATATACATTCTTGCATTCTATCTTATGTGCACATGAATGATAAATGTAGACCGGAAAAAATCATATATAGTGATTTTCTGTCAAATTGCTGAAATATTTAGATTTTTACAGTTATCTTCCCTATAGGTATCAAATAGGCCTTTAGAATTCATATTCATGCTTAAAAGCTTCAAGTGTTGTTTTGTATTTACTTGGTAAAATAGTCTCTAAAGATAAATCAAATGAATATTTATGTAGTATTAAGCCCCCTTAGGACCCTTTGATGGTACATTAGTATTATTGTATATCAACTTTGTAACATTGTAAAATTTATGTAGGCAACCTTTGATAATTATCAAGCCAGTGATATTTCATTGATAAATCAATATAAATAGTTAAGCTTATAGAGACATAAGAATTGGTATGTTACTTTCAAATAAAATCAAAGTTTTTTTTGCAAAATTAAATAACTTTATTTCTTTGAAAAAAAATCAAATATTGATGATGTAATAACACAGTATCTTCCTCCTTTCACATGTTCATGTGATGTAAAATGAAAAACTGAATACAAAATAACCAAATACAAGATTATATACATGTACATCAGACAGTTCAGTTCATGTTCAGACACAAACAATTAACTAATACACAGTATCATAAAACAAGATGTCGGTGGAAATAGTAGACAACTAAATTTATTGATACAGGATTAAATAAAAACATTTTTCAAAAGCAACAATTTGCATCAAAGTGCATCAAAGCATGATTGATGGCAATAATTGTGGAAGATTCCAAACATTCAAGTAATGAGTGTTGGTAATAAAAACGAACTATCAGTAATTATCAGTTATCATTTTCAAAACAATGATTAGCGCTAATGACAGATAACCCCTTAAATAAGGGTGAAACTGTATACAGCTCATAAAAGTAACGGTGCTATCATTACCATCAATAATTTGAAGTACGCAATAACACATAGATCAAAATATACATTTTTCGCAATATGAATAAATATCTGAATACTGATATGGCACAAGTGCAATTTATGCTCAGGTAAACAAAAAAAATGAAATGACAAAAATTAAGATGATGAATATTTATCAGAACTACAGTGTATAAAGCCTATTGTTTCTCTTGTACATTTAACCTATTTTGTTATTAATTAGAAAGTTTGTCATGTTTCATTTAAAATATACTACTCATTGTCAAAGCAAGCAACAACTGCCAGTGAGGCCACTGGTAATCCTGAAAAAAAAACTATCAAATCTCTGACATTTATTGCTGATTTTACCGCGGGAAATACCCAGACGTCCATGGATATCATATCGAGCGAATAAAGTGCTTGCTCTACCTAAACTCTGTCTAAAACCAAAGCCGACTAATCTCAAATTGTTGTTGTTGCTGGTGTTGTTGCTGCTGCTGTTGCTGCTGCTGCTGTATGACTCGGTGCATTGTCCTGGTGTAGTAACACTCTATAGTAATTGTAGGAGTATCGGCCACTATCAACAGCCTTGCTTTTGGGTTAACTCTTCAACGACGTGATTGAGTGTCCGCCTACAATGCTAGGGGTCTTGGGTAAGGACCAAACATTTTTCTGCTCTTAATTTACTATAACTCTCTCTTACTCTAATTCTGGACGCTTACGACTGATGGCTCGAACAAGGTCTGTTCGTAAAACCTGGAATTTACAGAATAAAATTTTCAGTAAATTGAAAGCGACAAACGAATTAAGCTCATTTGGATATATAATGACAATATTTTGTTATGAATCAATATGAACTAAAGAGAAGTATTTCAATTTTGTGCTAGTCAAATAAGTTTCACACTTACTGTTCAGTAATACACCGAATTCAGAGCAGTGTGAGTCGGCACTGACTGCTGAAGGAGCATACCGGATCTGTCCATAAAGAATATATACATCTTTTTCCCAAGGGACTTTGTTTGCCGAGTCGTCTTAGGTGGAGAAGAATCTACTTTCCATTGTCTGGACTGTTCCTTTGTCTCAGGATCATAAAGAAACAACCATGTTTCGTCGGTTGTAATAATCCTATCCAGGAAATAGTCTCCTTCCCTACGAACACGCGCCAGGAACTTCCTCTAAGCGTCCACTCTTCACTCCATGTAGTTTTTCGTTTACAACCGTGGAATCCAAAGAGCACTCAGCACGCGCATGTTGAAATGTTCAGTTGTACAGTTGTACAGTCCCTCAACCAATCCCGGTAAGGTCGCATATATCGCACACTGTGTATCTGCGATCTTTGTCAACAACGTCCCAAATTTTCTGCACTGACGTTAAATCCTTTATGCCGCTTGAATATCAGTAATCTGCCGCTTGTAACAGGTTTCTGGTCTTTATACGTGAGCGATGTTCTTCATCAGTTGACGTCATTTATAACAATTTGCTTTGACGACCGCTTGGATAGTATGTATCGCCACACAACAATTCCGAAGATATGACGTCCATATAATCATGATCAATTGACAGAAATAACGTCCAATGTCGCGTGCATAACGTCGCGCCAAAATCGGTTTATTTTGTTCAAAGTTATGGACATTTAATGAATACAATGACATGCCCCGCCTTGGCGGTGTTTGGTTACTATAGCGACACAAGACACATGATAACATTTCATTTATAATAAATTAATCGTAGCAAACAAATGATATCAGAAATTGCTTTATTTCTGCAAATTTTCATCAATTTCTGTTAGAAGACGAATGGAATAGTGCAAAAGTCCACGTAGCATTACTACTGAGGATAAATATCGGTTTATTACTACCAGTCCTGTATACTCCATTTTCCCAGATTTATATTTTATTTAGTTTTGTACAATTTTGCCACAGAGAACATGTGCCCCCACTGAAGATCGAACCCACGTTCTCGCGCTCAGCAGTGCAAGCAAGCATTACCACTGCGCCAGCCGGCCGAGCTTCTCTGGTTCTAATCGCTGGTATAATATACAAAGTACACGTGGTTTTGACACTTGAAGAAATTACTAATAGACAAGCAGTACAAGCTGATATTAAACATTCAAAACGATTAAAGTTATTTTAAACCTAAAAATATTTGTTTCTGGTTACATGCCCAAAATATATGGGTCGGTAGTAAAGATTTTTTGTATTGTAGTTCATTTTTTATATACATCGGCAATACTGTATGAGAATATGTGCGCCGTAATATTAATGTGTTCTGAAAAAAAAACGATTATGGCGCCATGAAAGCTTCAACCTGCAATATAGGTTCTAGTTAAGTGACGTGTTTTATACAGATTTCTTTTTATTTTGAGCATTTTATTACTATTTTAGTGTTTTTCACCAAATTTTCGTCTTAAAATTAAACTTCTTCGAATGATTTTTTTTCGTACTATAATATACAGTCAAAAACCGAACATTCGAATATTCGGTCCCATCCCAAGCATTCACTATCAAATACCATGACTACTTTAAACCTCAACACAGATAATTTATAACCACATCGATGAAGAATGTTCATCAAGGGGTAAGACATTTGGCTAGTATGCTCTTAGCCTTCATTCAGAAATACTTTTCATATGTTTGCAAAAGGGTTGCCTTTATTGTATTACATTCATGAAGTCGCATTAAAAATTTAGTGATTCTGACGACGGAATCTTTCTTTACTCTAGTTTTTATATGTACTGAGAACATACAGTGTTTAAAAATGCACGCCTACCTACCCACTGTAACATGTATGGATCGCGTAACCGAAAACCAACATTTTTAAGGACAGCCTCGCTTATGAAGATAAGCCATATCGGCAACACAACATTAGGCTGTGGCTCTGTTGTATCTGTGCCGTTTAAATTAAAAGCTTCAAAATAGTCTTATACGTTATTAGATATATTACGATAGTAATGTTTTTATATAAACACATCGTCTCTTGTTTTGTAAAACAACGTCTGTTGACACCAACCTTTATCAATACAAATTAAGTAAAAAAAAATGCTAAATAGGAACTAACCTCGTGTATATAAAGAGAAATACAAGAAATATCCGTCATCTATTCTGTCAAAAAGATACCACGCCTATATAAATTGATCTGGAAGTCTGTTGTGCTGTCAGAAAGACACAAAATTCGCACTCGTAATATGGAACGCCGGGTCTGTATTTTGTAGACATGAATGCCAGTATCCATTTGAATGTTTTATTATACTATTAACTTATTTACATGTTATGCAATATATCTCTGTCATCTAAATATCTGCCATCTATTTTGTCACCAAGACAACATGCCTCTATAAATCTATCTTGCAAAACCGGTCTTGCTGTGTTGGTAGCAAAGACACAAAATTCACGCTCGTAATTTGGAACGCCGGGACTGTCTTCTGTAGACATTAATACCAGTATCCATTAGAATGATTTTATAGTACTACTAAGATATTTATGTGTTCTCTGTTATGTGTGTATACAGTTTTATTGCGCGCTTTGTATTTCATTATGTATTTTACATATTATGTGAATACATGATTAAATCAAACAGATATCTCATGTCGTTATGTGCTTGTATCATTATATTAGGCACATGTCTTGTTATGTTGTTTTCTGAGACACCACGACTCCAAAATTTTGGATAATGTATTACAATGCATGACTTGCATGTAAAATTTCTTCTTAAAATTATTATTTGGAGAAAATCTATATGTAGGATAACGATTAAATTATATAAACTTATTTACAGAAAAAATGAGCGAAGGTATTATAATACAGTGTATGTGGATATCTGTATGAATTTTGCCTATATGCGAGGACCATGAGAAAAACTAGTCTATTGCACGTATATTTCGTTTTCCTACGAGAAACATGCTATGTATCTTTTTATTTTGTGTAGAATTTTAGTCACCTGTACATAGACAAATAGACACACCAGGTCAATATTTTATGGTCTATAAAGCTATATTTTTCTTATCATATAATTAATTTATTCGCTTTGTTTTATATGACGTCGCTTTGTTTAACGCCGTTTTTTAACAATTTTTCAATTATATACGCCGGCCAGTTCACCTTACCAGTTTTCCTTGCCTGTACACTAACCAGTACTACTTCATATGATTTGTATCTTTGAATTAAAAATATATATTTGAAAAAGTTTCATTGACACTATACTTGTGGGTGTTAGTAGAACCAAGGCATGTATTTTTAGCCTTAATATCCAGTAACATTTAGTTCTAAACATTTTCTTCGACTAAACTGGACATAAACTACATGTCGTCTGCTTGTATTCGTAAATCCTACTATCTATTCTCCATCAATGAAATTCCATAGTTACAACCGAATATTTACAAACGTCACATGTTTCTCGTGATTTCAGTGATAATACAAATTCTCCCTACTAAAACATGTGACTATACAGTATAACTCTACAAATGACGACCGCTATACAGACCCATTTTTTTTCTTTGTTATTAAAGTAATTTTGTGTTCAATTAGATTACAAAGTGTAAACGATGGGTCTACCGTATTTATTTTGTATTTGTCTTCTAATTTTATTGTAACTTTTCGATATTCCAATAACAGTTCTACAAAACGTCGCATTAAAATAGTCGCCTTGTTTCCTACTGGCTATCAGTCAATGTTTGGTAACTGGTTGTAAAAATACCCACAATACTGCTTTTGTTATCTCCCTTATCTAACCATAAATTGTGTCTGTTATCATAGTAAATGATCATTATTATAGTTATTGCTTTACAAGTTAATGTCTGTGATCATTTGCTACAACGTTTGATTAAGTTTGACTTATGCATATTAGCCTGCGTGTTCAAGAAAGTAGGCCCTACAGTTTTGTTTTTCTATTTTCTATAGGAGCTTTACCTTGTGAGTTACTTACCAATGTTACAAGATCCTGTCTTGCCTATGCTTGTTTTCAGACAATGAATAAATTTGTCAAGTGAGTCTTATGAATGCATGTGTATTGTTATCTTTTTAACCGGGATTAACGCCGTTTTTCAATAATGTTTCAGTTACATACGGTAGTCGGTTCACCGAACCAGTTTTCCTGGACTGCATACTAACCAGTAAGAACTTACCCTTCCACAAGGAGCCGGTAACTTCTCCGCATATGGATATTTTTGTCAAATTTTCATAAAAGGGTATGGCCTGCCTCGACCTGTATTTGAACCGGGATCGCCGGGTTACAAGTCCACCGCACTAACCACTGGACCACGAATATAGTAAAATAATTTATACATTATTAAAATCACGTTTTTTTTATAAACGGTTATCTAAGAGGCCCGTGAGACGGAAGATGTTCTGTAGATAATCCTAAAACATTGCATACTGTAGGGTCGTAGCCAGGGACTTCTGTCAGAAAAGATTAAGGCTCCTGAGTCCAAATGTCACACTACGACGTCTATTCAAAGGTACATTTTGTCATCACATAACAGTCAAACCCCGATAAGTTGAACGAATCTGTAATTATCTGTCATATTGTATTCATGAACAAACTGTTTTTTTTTGTCCAAGAGGATTGGTAAATATCAGAAACGCATTGAATAAAAAAGTTAAAATAGATTTCGTCGGTCCGTTAGTCCAGTAGACTCGCTTCCAAAATCACATATTTTCGCATTTTTTATCAACTGTTCACTAAATTCAAACTTTAATGGAGCCACTTGTATTTAAGATATAAATTAACGTTTTCTTTTATGACAAAGTTTGTATCTAGCACAGTATATTAATAATTTCAATAATTCCCAGGTTGCCTTTTAGAGAATTCCTTCTCCCGACTTTTCTTCTAAAATACAGTGTAACCACTCTATAGCGGCTCTCCCTTGAGCAGCAACATTCCCTTCAACAACCACATGATTCTTTACGATTTAACTATTACTTTAACCTTTCTAGAGCAAAAACCTCTCCCAGCAACATTTGCATAAGGGTGTTGCTTTGGAGGGGTTGCACTGCATCTTAATAAATTATCATACATTATGACATGATATTAAAATTGCTAATTTTTGTATTTCAATGCACTGTTGTATCAGTTAAATGAATAATCATTTTGTTACGCACGTTTTACAAATTTCAAGTAGTATATATAGCCACTAACATGCGGAATGGAAATTAACATTTTCCTTTATCAGGACACCTTACTCTACACGAATTTGCACGTCGTTAGTACGTTGACCTCGGGCTATCATGGGGCGGGGACAAAATAAAATAGTCATTTTTTGCCAAAAAATTATATGATTTCGACATTTCTGTGAATATCTATTCAATTATTTCTATTTCCGATGTTTCTGCATACCGGTACTATCTTACACTATGATTCAAAATTTCAAAATTAAGAAATTAAGGAAATTACAATTCTGTCGTGAGTCAGAACTCTAGACTGGCTGTAAGGCTACATTCACGCAAATTTCATAAAAATATGAAATATTGAAAACTCATTTATTGGCAAAATTTTTGAAGTATAAAACAAGTCTAAACAGCTCATGTGGCCATACATTAGCTTTGTTATAGTTGGTCTGTGTCTCATTCATCGGCTTGTGTGTGTCTACCAATTTATACATTTATATGTGCTTGTATACAATTAACTGTGGGGAAATTTAAGGGGTCGAAATCCCTTTAAAAGGATAGTGTTGTATAAAGTGCCATGTATGATTGACACTAATTCTGACAAAAATAGCATTACAGGCTACTGATGTTGCCTTAAACAGACAGATATTTATAAGACATACAAAATCATGTATCATACACTACATGTGATAAAACACCAGGACAGATTTAGGGAAGAAATATATTAAAATAGTTTTGCATCAAATTCTACATACTTTTTAACTCTGCATGAAAGAACAGAAAAACCAATCATGTGTATGCTGCTATGTTTTTGTAGGTATGTTCAATATCTGTCAGTATCAATGTGGCTGATATACGACCTGACAAAATAGGAAAGGATACTTGAACTGTTTACCTATATGTATATACAAATGTAAATATTCATAGTACAGTCAAACCTGTCAAAAGGCCACCCTTAGGAGACAAAATGACCTTCATTGACAGATGGCCTTTATTTGGAGTTGATGTTGTTCTATCAGTTATAATCTTTTAAAGAATGGTCTTTATTCACAATGTGGTCTTTATTCAGAGGTGACCTCAAGCACAAGTTTGACTGTATATGTATTCATATTATACATTACAACACAAGATAGTACAAATATAAAAATAACTTACATATCATTTATTTTTCATAATAAGCTACAAATAAAATACAAAATACATGACTTGATCACAGAAATTATAGAAATGAATAAACAGAACTTCAACTTGCCCAAAACTAAGATTACTTATCCTGGGCTTTGGGCAATGTTATGTTACTCAGAAAATTGACATTTAATCAATTAAGTTCATGAAAATATCATACTTGTCCTAGATTTTGTTTCACACCATTGGATGATAGTAATTTTTACCTTTATCATGTAAAGCATCTGCTTTCTTCCACTCAAATGTCCATTCATCATTAGCTAAATAAGCATTAATTTATGTGAAAGTTGAACAACCTGGTCAAATCAGCCGAATGAAAATATAGTGCACCCATTTTGACTAGTGACCTGAAACAGAATAAAATTGAATCAATCAAGCATGAAAATGAACATAATTTTCATACAGAATTAGCAAAGATTTTGTGCTCTGGTGAATTATGATCTATTGTAGTATGTTTTAATAGTGTTTCAAAATGCAACATTACAGGCACATTTAATACATGCATGAACAAATACGTCAGACTTATAAAACATGACCCCTTGGCACATTCAAAACATTTGCGTGTTTATGGTGAATAGATAAGTATATTTTTTGTATGTATATTGGTATTGTTGTGCTGTATATAGATAATTATATGCATATAAAACTACATCAAAATCTCAATATTACAATCATCTTTGGGACAAAAGAACAATCTGAATATCCAGGAGGTCATATCAAGTTAATGTAGAGAGGAAATACAGAAAACCAATCAAAACAGAAGGGATTTTATTATGTACAGTATTGCTTGGGAGTGGTTTAAACCCGTGTATTATTTCACATAAAAAACTTGTGGTTAGTCTAGGCAAATGAGACCAAAAAATATAGTCATACGCAGTGTCAAAATTCAAAGCAGTATTGCAGCACTCCCTGAATAAGACTGGGTCAAAATCAACAATTAAGGTTTATGAGTAATTGCAGAGCATGTATGCAGAGGTTTCCAATAATTTTATCTGCTTCATCTATGTGACAGTGATTCTGATGTCGACTTAGGGGCAGAGCATTTAATGCTAATAGAAAATACAATCTTTATCATTTCTGGCACAACTTTGACAACACAATGTCATAGATAGTGTCCATCCCAAGTACAGCCAGATTCAAAATTTTATGTTTATGTGTAAGCATTGTGAAAAAATAAACATTAGCTATGTACAGCTAATTGTTGACTTTATAACAATAGCATATTACATATCAATTGAGTGCATTTGAAACATATCAGAGGATAAAGGAACACAAAGTAACTAAAATACAAACTGTATTAACAATTAATTACACTTCAATATTAGCACCTAGCAAAGATCCATATAGTAGTATAGATCTTTGCCCATAGTAAGAGTTTATGTTCTCAGTTATTTTGAGTTTAATCTTAGGTAGTGATTGTAACACATGAGAATAAAATACATATTCAAAATTAAAACATAAAATACATACTGCATTATGTAAGAAAAGAAAATATTAATACAAGTAACTGTCTTATAAAACATGTGATATATATATATAGCATGAAGGACTGATACAATGTCTTGATTCTAGTTTTCTCTCTTATATATATATACATTGTATTTATGTAAAATTTATAAAGTCAATTTTTGACAAAGAAACAAAAACTTGCACTTGGACTCTAATCTGTATAGATCTAAAGGTACAAAATTTTAATATGTAAATTTTACAGAACTTTAAACAATCATTTGAAGATTTATATCCAGTTTTTAAAACATTTTCTTCACAGTCAAGATAAAGATTAATAAAAAGAAAAGTTTTAAAGTACACAAAGAAACCTGTAGCAACATCTTGGCTGAGCCTTAAAGCATCGGTAGGGAAGTTTTCATCACTTAGAATATAAAAAGAATAACAAGCAAAAGTCTACAGTATGAGCAGTGGCAACTCTGTCCATCCCAAGCACTAACCAAGCTAACTTGAACAGTAGGAGTTTGTGCCATATTTAGTTGTTCTTATCTGAGGTATATTAAGGGTATTCATATACCTAAAAGAACCTGGTTTGAAATACTTAGTAAGTGATGAATGTAAATATGAAATGGATTGTTTATTAGTACTTTTAGTAGTTTCTCTAGCCATAGTTCTCAAGCAGATTGTAGTGTTTTATATTTCAGTGTGAAATCACCAAATGATGAATTGGTCTGAAAACAGGTGGTCGTATAGGCAGATTAGTGGTGTGGTCGTATTTTGAGACAAACGTCCACTGAACTTCAGAACAAAATATTATGTTCCTTTAAAAATTGGTGGTAATAGCACGGTAGTTGTAATTTTGGGGGTCAAGAGTAGGGATTTTACTGTATTTAATATAAGTGAGAAGAATTACCATGAGTTCTGGTGAAAGGATCTGTATCAAACATGTTTACACTTGGTGTAACTGAAAATCATAATTTTACTCTGAGAGTGTACAAATATCTAATAAATAATACACATAGATATCAAATCAAGGATTAAAAAGATAATTGACATGCATTCTGACTATTATCACATTCTTGCACATTGGACTGTTTATGTAAAAGGTCACATATACATGGAACATATCAGAGTTTAAAATATTATTAATGCTGTTTGTATCACATTAGAAGAGACATCTTCTGAGTCCACATATAGCAGTTTAGGTGTTGATGGCTGAACAGTTAATACATAATTTTAGTTCATATGCACATAAACAGGTGTTGTTTAATATCAGATCTTGGTAAATTATTGCACTTTTTCAGGCTTGTGTTGCAGGTTCGGTTTTATCAAATTGGAACAAAAAGTAATAACTTGTTCAATATTTCTATTGTTTAGAAACAAGCATCTAAAGAAATGTGACCCTACCCTTACTTGATAACAACTACAGGCTTTACTGATGGAAAACCTGTCCATCAACTCATCCATGGCCTCAAAATAGTTCCCACTTTCTTCTCCCTCATCCACTTTTCTCATTGGTATCAACAATGGTCTTGTATCTGAACATAAAACATAAGCAGAAATATGATACACATAATAATATCACACCACAACAGAAAACATAACCTGCTTGCTAACATGTTCACATGGGTTTTGTTAAATGTCCTTCCAAGAAATATTTCACTTATTTTGGAGATGCCAGTGTTGACTAAACAGTGCTACTTTATACATTTAAAGACAATTGAATGTATCATCTTTCTTGCATGTAAGCGTTGATCATTGTCATTCTAAAATGATAATACCAGAATGTCAATCAAAATGATGCAGAAATAGATATACTAATATAACAACCAATCACATAATTTATTGTCCATCATAAGAGCTATTTTCTAAGGTGAAAACCACATGTTTCATTACCATCCACAGAGATGTCTGTCAAGTATTTACCCTTCCATTTATTCACACAGCCATTGTCAACAGCAATAAGAAGTTGAGACACCTAAAATAAACAAGCAATATAAAAATGACAAAAGTCAATTCGCAATTTTCCTTTTAATTATCAACAAACTCAAAAAGGGAGAATAATGTATTCCTAATGAGACTTAATTTGTGATTTAGTTGACCTTGTATACACAACAAAAAATGCACTCCCTGAAACTTAAGATGTAGAACAAGATAAAATCAACAGGTTGAATGAAATTAGCCAAAAGGTTTCAGAGAAAATGTCATTTGAAACTTGTATGGACAACACATGTCACATGACTCGCATCAATGGATGCAGGACAAAGCTCTTAAATATACACAAAAATTTTCTTAACCTTCAGACCATGGACAGTAATTAATATGACAAGCTTCATTTCATTTAAATATCAACATTCTCTTTATTCATTTATTTGGGTTTTTCATAAATTAATGAGCATTATGTGACAAAAAGTATGAAAGTTCCTACTTAATGCCACCCGCATAAATGATAAATACACAACATATATTCTTAAATCTTCCTCAATATCTTAGAAATTTAATTTGAAAAAAATTAAAAATCAACAAGATTTGGTGTAAACAAAATTATATGATTATATGCATAAAACCTACTACTGTAAGCTCCCTCATTGCATGAGGCAGACAATAATTTTGTTTGTGTGTCTGTACATCATGACCATCATGTCTGGCTAAAGAATCTAGTTCACCATCATACATATTTAAGATCTGAAAATTCAACTGAAAACAAAGAATAAAGGCTTATGATTTGACTTTTTGGAAATTCAATGAAATTGACTTCAGACTACAATACAAGACACAATAATCATTCAAATTCAATGACCCAATACTTATCTACATAGAAACAAAACAAGAGAGCCATGTTGGCCCTGCATCGCTCACAAGAAGGATGCTACAGACCAAGTTTGGTGATGATCCATCCATTGGTTCATGAGAAGAAGAGGTTTAAAGTTTTTTTTTTCTATTTTTAGCACTATTGACCCGAAAAGGGGCCAACTGGTATAATATGAGCAAATAGCAGTTAGATCGTCAAAAGGCAGAATGAATGTAGTGAGAGGCTTAGCTGCAGTTCAAAGGGTGTTTAGTTATGTAGACATACATATTTTCGGCAAATTGGCAAACAAACCTAGCATGTGTTTGAAACTTTCATTTTGACCAGCAGCTGGTTTTTCTTGAGAACCCTGAAAATACTAACACTTCGAAATTGCTTCGTAAAACACATAATTCCTGTTCGGAGACAAAATTGTTTTTTACTAACTAAAATGCAATACAAGATGCCACAAGGCAGTGAATTTTACTTTTAATATTATCAGAGGACAGTACGATGTCGGCCAAATGGGCAAAGGCAAGAAAAGTTTAATTCACAGTAAGTAATTACTGTAACATTGCATGATCAGATGAGCTACATTCTCCAAGTATAAAAGGGGCTATAATTTTGTTGAAGTTCGAATGAACTGATTTGATGACCAGGCCCCAAATTTATAAAACTTGAGAACAGCCTCTGAGCTAAAATCTCAACTTTATTCTTGAAGTGTTCTGGTTTGAAAGATACTGAAGATAAATGTTTAAATACATATTCAGATCATTTATACATTAAGTAGTTACTTAATTAAGTAGATAGGCTTTGAAGATAGTAGACAAATGACAAAAGAGCTATACTTTGAATTAATTTTAGCCATCAGTTATCTTATGTGCTCTGTTTAGTGGTTTGATGAGCCCTGTGTGAAGTTTCAACCCAGTACATCAAGAGTTACTGAGATCTACTAATTAACTAAAATTATGAAATGACTTGTCCGATATATAATTTGAACCAAAATTTCCAGGTGAAAAGGGGCCATAGTTCAAATACTATCAAGATTTATTTAATGTGCTTATTTTAGAAAGTGCTTCTGTAAAGTTTCAATAATATAGATAAAGAGGTAACAGAGATACTAACTAAAAATTATCTTAAAATTATACCTGTCTCACTACAGACACTCTTATTTATGTCAGGTGTGACATGTGTGACACTTTTTCAGCCCAATATACATAAGTAGATTTTATAACAATAAGTCCATATATGCATTATCATAAAACCATATATATGTAAAAAAGAATTGCCAAAAACAAAACAAAAGAACTTTACTTTAAAAGCAAGAAATTATGTTAATGTGTACTCACATACATCATAAACCTATAATAACCTTAATACTTGCCTGACAACAAAACTTCTCCTATCAAAGAAAAGGTAATTTAAACTGCAACAAATTTTACATAAAAACATTATGAGACCATAAGTTAGAGTCATAATTAAGTGATGAATTGAACAGGTGTCAAATCAGCAAAAAAGAAAAGAATAAAAAGTCAGAAAATATTTATTTATTTTTATAAGGACTCCCAATATATTGCATACTATTTGTCCAACAAACACAAAATTGACACCGTTAGAAGGGTTATTCTTTATGAACAACTTTGTATTCATGCAAATTTCTACAGAAACCCGTAGGAAGCATGCTAAATACAACGCTTACTCATTATGTACATATGGCAGAGTGTACATTGCACATTATGAAACAAGCAAGTCCGGTGTTGATTGTCCATGCACCCCCAAACCCTAGAATTGAATTGATCCCGGCCCCGCAGACATTGGATCCACACTGGAAGCAATCAATTGTTCTGAGGAAAAAGTGCTGAATGAACTTACGAAACTTCATACTGATATTAACGAGCTCAAACATGACATGAACATGATAAAATCTGATCAACGAAAGCTTTATCATAACAATGGTCAGCCAAAACGCCAAAAGTGGTATAATTGCTATAATAGCATGTCCATGCAAGATAAAGAATTAGTCAATTGAGCTAATATATGCCTAATAATTTTTTAGCAGTCATTTAGACCACCGCTATTTGATAACCGCTATTTGAGGCAGACTTTTTGCTTTTTACTAATGTTTGCTTGGGTCAAAGTCCAAAAAACTGCTCTGTTTTGACGAGAAATAGGCGTCCAAAACTAGAGTTCCAATGGATATTCTGATATCTACATTGTTGCAAATAGTCCGCCATTATATATTTCGAATAAAATGGATATTCTGATATCTACATTGTTGCAAATAGTCCGCCATTATATATTTCGAATAAGAGACATGTTGAACTTCCAAGAAATGGCCATTGAGTGAATTTAGCACCATTCTTATTTTTGTGATTCTATGTTTAGTTGGCATCCAATTTTTAAAGTGAATTATGTATTCACGTAGTGTACGTTATGTATTTTGCAACGACACAATCTTATGAAGAATATCAGATTTTCCGTGATACATTTATTTTGTACATATAAAGGGATTATTAAAGTGCATCAAATATTTAGTAAGTGAATCCCCATTTCCACGGACTATTATGGAAATATAGCCCGGTAATCACAAACTATGCAATTTGATGGTAAAATGTGAATTACGTGTGTCAATTCCTGTAGTAAGACAATACATATTGAACAGAAACTGTTCATTTACATACAAACCTAATATGCTTCCAAATCAGACATGCAGGAAATTATATAAGTTGCAAGAACTTATCAATCTTTCTTTCTCTAGTTTTATGATTTTGTGAATTAATTACGTTACAGTGAATTACATTATGACACTTTTCTAATTTTATCAATGTTTTCAACATGGATGAATTGATCAAGAACACAGCACCGTAATTACATGTCGTCACCACAGAGATATTCATACATCATCACATGCCATGTTTCACTTGTCACTTGACCTAGAAGGTCAACTAAAAAATCATGCTCGAGGTAAGGATTTTTAAGATAGTTTTCTTACTAATTTCAATCTGAAATTTCTAGCATGATCTATGTTTTTACTGAAGAGACACTTTCAAATAGTGACTGTTGTATCACATGATTAAATGCTGGTTTTTGTATTATATCAAAATTCACATTAAACTGGTAACGTAATTCACTTAAAGGCAACATAATTTACTGAACATAACTTACCTTTTTCAGGTACAATGACACTTTCTAGAGCTGAAGTTCAAGAAGACATCGAGAGAGAAAGAAAGCCAAAGAAAGGAAAAGGTATTTAGAGCAAGAGACAGCCTGAGTTAAGAAATATTACATGTATATGAAAACTACCAACTTCATGACACTGAATTAAAACACCAGTTCTACGTTCACAGGTCAGATACACCATCTCATAAAGCAGGAACAGTTTATGCATTTTTCAAGAGTATTAATGAAATACTAGAAAAGGAACTTGACCATATTGAATGTACACATTATATTACAGACTCACATCACTCAATACAGAAATAAGCACACAATGAATGTAGTAGGAAACCACAATAAACTTTTGGGGGCCCGAGCTTCCTGGCAATATTTTGAGGCTGGCCATGGTAAGGGAGCCTGCGATGGGGTGGGTGGAACAGCTAAGAGAAGTGAAGAGTCACGCAGTTATAATACAAAATGCAGAGGACTTTTTCAAATGGGGTACCAACCAATCATAGTGTCCAATTACATACATATATGTACCCAAGTCAAAATGTGACCAAGCTCAAGAAGAATTGACAAAGATGAACGCAAAGCCTATTAAAGGAACAATGGTAACCCACAGTGTAGTTCAAGTAGGTCAAGGGAAAATAGCAGTGCGTGACACATCATGTTTTTGTCCTGATTGTTTCACAGACGGGGAATTCAAAACAGGGTGTGGTGGCTGGGCATCCCACAACCTTTCTTCTGTTGCGGATGACAAAATCCAAATTATTGAACCAACAGTTAGAATATAACCTAATCATCAATGATGCTACTACTGATTTTAAAATCCCTGTTAATACATTTGTGGCTGCTGGATATGATGGGAAAGTGCTAGAATATGACCAATAAGATAATGAATACAAAATTACATTTATGTAAGAAGGAAGTAGCATGGTGTGTTTCACATTTAAATGGCCCATAAGAGAAGACATATCATATGTCCATGAAACGTTTATATTGTGTGCAATAGATGATCCTTCACCATACAGGAAGCGCAAAATGTACAAGTTGTGTAATACTTTGATTGTTTGATTGTATCAAAATTTGAGCAGAGTGATTTAAGTTACATGTGATTTACGTAACCAGACTAGAACAATATTTGCTTTTTATTAAGAGCAAGGAATGCTTTCAAGTGCACATATACAGTGGACTCTCATTGGCTCGAACTCGACGGGACTGACGAAATCAGTTCCTGTTATCCGGAGTTCCAGCCATCCGGAGTTTACTCCATGAAATAGAGTTGTTTCCCTTGTATATATTGTATGCGTAATTTGTTCGTGTTGTTTGTAATTATCATACACCTACATGTACATACATGTAATAGATTATTATTTAAGCCAAAAAACATGCAAAACAAACGTATATGTATTATATTTATATATTTTATTCATAATAATATTCATGTATCATGTTTAATTGCTCTTCCAGTTGCTGACTTAGCTATCCCCCCGTTACCGGGTCCTTCACTAAGTTGTTCAACATTGTTCTTAATAATTGCTGACATGGTTATCCCCCCGTTACCGGGTCCTTCGCCATGTTGCTCAGCATTTTCTGTCAGATTTTGTGATAACATTTGTTTAATCATTTTGATTATGAAAGCAATGATTTTGCGGGGCTTATATTAAGAGACATTCATCATGACATTTTTTACTCATTATTGTTTGTTATTTCACAAATAATTACAAAGAAGTCACTCGATAAATATCATTGCAAACATATCTTCGTTAACCAAAATAATAATTAATAATGCACGATTATAGTTGCAAACAAAATCAAACAATTGTTAGTTGTCATAATTTTGTAATGTTATCTTCACACGCGTGTCAGTTTCACGCACCGTGTCATATCGAGCGAATTTTTGACAGCAAATTACTCTCAAGTTGTGAAAATGCATTGTTCGACCGAGAGGTGTGAATAACAGAGTAAATATTGACCACGGGACCTGATTATTGGTTCGAGCGTTCGAATTTATGTGGTTCCAGCCATGCGGAGTCGAACTATATAAAACATATTGTAAAAACAATTGGGACCGGAGAATGAGTTCCAGTTTTCCGGAGTGTTCGAATTTACCGGGTTCCAGCCAATGAGAGTCCACTGTATGTAAATATAATTTGACAGACAAAGTTTTAAGTGTAAACATAATTTGACAGACTAAGTTTTTAAGTGAGTAGAAATAATTGATTTCATACAGTTTTGACAATTTGTTTTCATTACTTTCTCGGATAGCTTGATCTTAGACCATTGAGTTTGCTTTCCATTTTCAAATAAGATGTTCTTTGGGAGGTAAAGGATTTGTACTTTCTTTGGTATTCAGAGTGTCGTGGAGTACCAGAATACGCTAAATAAGTTAATGGTATCATGTATGAGACTGCGATGTAAAATTGCTCTATTCCCACGTTTTTGTGATTTTCGTTACTTTAGGTCGTTTCACGTGTAGATCTCACCATGAGAAATTATAAACACAAAACCTATTTAAATGATGAAATTTGTACAATATTGACATGCCAGTAATTGAAAAAACACAATTTGTTTTGTTGGCTCACCAACTGTTGATGTCTAGTAAAGTTTGAAAAAGGTTCACTTGGTAAAAGAAGAAATTATTGCTATTTGTTGTGTTACAGGTAGTGGAATCAGACTTAGCATCCTAGAAATATCACATTTGTGGTAAAGATTTTTTACTTGTCTGTCTAGTTCATGCCATGCTCTTTAAATAGAACCACAGTTATGTTGGTTTATATCTGGGGCTGTTGAAATTAACAAGTTTGAAATTAACAAGTTTGAAATTAACAAGTTTAATACCATGAGACCTTGTTTATAACGTAATTCACGCAGATTACGTACTACCCGTTTTCAATGCATGATAAAATTAGAATCCCTCTTCGTCTGGAACTTCGGTAAGTGATATTTCTTTAGCAGAAATCCTAAAAAAATGATAGACCGAAGTTCAGTTCAATTGGAAACCAAAACTTTTTTGGACATTGTCTTAATCACAATTTTACCGTTTTTGCTGATTTGGCTGTGGTACAATCAGAGCATTCTCTATTAAAAAAGGGTCGTGAAAAAAAAACAAAGAAAATATCTCAACACTGCATGAACTATATGAAAATATGATTGAATATAGAAATGAAGCTAACTGTAGTTTCTCAACAACTCTGTGAGAAAGTGTAGAAAAAAAAGTATTGCTAATAACATGAAAGGGTTCAGTTCATTTGTTCCTGTTAGATTTTATCATGATGGCTTTGTCAATCTCATTATAAGTCCTGTACTTAAGGTAGCTTGCCCAAACATAAAATGGCAGAGTGACGACATAATGAGGGTAAAAATGATAAACCTTGATCAATATATTATTGCTAAAAAACAATTTTAAAATCTGTGATCAGAAGAAAAAAACGTTTCTTTAATATTCAGTTGAACGATTCAGTAAGCAGTTCAATGAACCCTAGATCATTTTGGAAGAAATTAAACTATTTTATTAAATGTCCTACTATTGTTAATGATATTAGCACTGACACATAGGAAAAACATTTTGAAAATCTTTTTGAAAATACTGAGACCAGTTTTGATATATGTAGCGACCAAAATGTACATTTCCCTAACATCGAAGATTCTATTCTCAATAGCCAGATAACTGAGGAAGAAATAGCCATGAGTATTCGTGCAATGCAATCCTCCAAGGCACCAGGTCAGGATGGAGTCCCTCCTCCATTTTCAAACATACATAATTATGATATTTTAATGCCATTAAAAGTGAATTTGTTTAACAGACCGTGGTAAATTTCCTGAATCATGGGGTAATGCCATAATAGTTCCTATTCATAAGAAAGGCGACAAAAATTGCGGTCCAATTACCAAGGTATAACATTACTGGATATATTTGGAAAAGTTTTGCTAGCCGCAATTAATGGACGTTTGGAATTTTATTGTGTCTATTGTACTTGGTAAAATTTACGAATCACATCAGGATTCAGACCAGACCATTGCCTCTCATTTCTTAATCACTTTCAAAAAGAGAGATAAGCTTTACGTCGCCTTTATAGACTTTAAAACTGTATTTGATTCTGTGCATCATGATAAATTGTGGTCTGTTTTGTACAAAGCTAATGTCAGAGGTAAACTTATGAATGCCATTATGGGTATGTACAAATATGTTAAATCTTGCGTACTAGTAAATGGTGAACTATCAAACTATTTTTAGTGTCCAGTGGGTTTGAAGCAAATTTGTTTAGCATCGCCTGTACAATTTTCTATCTTTATAAATGAATTGGCAAATCTATTGAACAAAGATAGCAGTGTAAAAGGTGTTCAGATAATGCCAAATGATATCTCAATTTGGAAGCTTATTGCAATTTTCACTATATTTGTCCCCCTAAAAAATGCCCATGTTATACAGTCCTGTAGAAGTATGGTATGGTCAATTTGAAGGAAAACAGTGATTTTTGTTCATGCAGGGTGTTGTTTTAGCTTCGAAACGATACATAACAAGCATATATACACTTATTTTTAAGTAATAACTGAATGAAGTGCCACAAATGGTACTTTTGTCAGTGTTATGTTGTTTCATTTAAAAATCACGAATTTTGAACAACCAATTAGAATACTTTGCTTGGATATTTCACTTCATATACCTATGTAATTATAAATACAATTCATTTTAGTTGTGTATATTTTTATTCATCAATTTTCGACAAAAGATAAACAAACAGTAGAAATATATAGTTAATGTTATGGGACCTATCTGACTATAACAACTGTTACTTGAAGTGTCCGCAACATGTTCATGTACATGGTGTTATATAACAGGTGATATTTTACTTAAGACCGCTAGTACAGGAAAACTCCTTCAGAACAATGTGACCAGGGTATTTACCTGCCCAACAAAAGTGTTAATTTCATGATACACAATACTTCATTTTTTGTCAAAAATGAAACACTTTGGGGACAAATATAGTGAAAATAGTGTATGTTTGCTGATGTGGCTTTACTAGCTTTAAATTATCAGTTAAAAGTTTTACCAAAGTTTTGTACAAGTTTCTGTATGTGTGTCATTACCACCAAAACTAAAGTTATGGAGTTTAAAAATGGTGGTCCACTCGCAAATAATGAAAAATTATTTTACGATGTTGTTGGACTAGAAATCATTAATATGTTTACTTATATAGGTGTCACTTTTTTAATGTCACAACATTATCATTTCATGTTATGTCAAACTAGCTTGCATCAAAAGCAAAGCGCACTCTTTTAACATCGCTGTCATCATGTAAGTATAGACAACTTCTATGTAATGTTGTCTTCAAGCAAAAATATAATACCATTATATATCACCCTGAAATATGGAGTTTTAGCTGTAGGGAAAATAGTGAAAAAATACAAAGACTAGCATGCAGACGATTTATGTGTGTAAACAAATCATCATATAATGCTTCTGTTGTAGGTGATTGCGGACGATATCTGCTTTGGGTTGAAAGCGCAAGACCCAGTCTTAACTATTGTTTTAGAATTACTAAACTGCCTGATACAAGGTTCAATAAAAATGTTATACGATGCTTAGAAAAACAAATTGTGCAACTTACTTCAACTGGGCAAATGAAATTAGATCCATTTTAAACTTATGTAGCCATGGCTTTAACCTTTTACCATGTTTGGCTAAACCAGGGAGTACAAAATGCACATTTATCTTTGAGTCTTTTACCCAGAGGTTAAAAGGCAGCTATCTTCAATCTTGGTACACTACGACTAAAATTTCAAAAGGCTTCACCATTTATAACAAGAGGGCCAAGATGGCCCTTTTTCACTCACCTGAGTGAAGATTGCAACTTCTATGGTTTTCCTGTGATTTGACCTAGTGACCTAGTTTTTAATCCGAGTTGACCCATGTTCAAAGCTGTTCATGATATCATTAATACAAACATTCTGACAAAGTCTGAGGATGATCCAATAAAAAAATTGCCACTGGAGGGTTAACAAGGTATTCCAGTGATTTGACCTGGTGACCTAGTTTTTGACCTGAGATAACCCATGTTCAAATGTAACCAATATATCATTAAGACAAGCATTTGACAAGGATTAGTAAAGATCCAGTGAGAACTGTGACCCCTAGAGCATTGAAAATGTTTTTCTAGGATTTGACCTAGTGACCAAGTTTTTGACCCCAGATGACCCATGTTCGAACTTAACCAAAATATTAAAACAGTCATTTTGATTAGGTTTGGAGAATATCCAATCAAAACTGTGACCTATAGAGCGTTAACAAGGTTTCCTATGATTTGACCTGGTGACCTAGTTTTTGACCCCAAATGACCCATGTTCGAACTTATCCAAAATATTATTAAAACAAACGTTCTGACCAGGTCTGGTAAAGACTCACTCAAAGTGTGACCACTAGAGCATTAACAACCCCCAGTTGTAGACTCAGAAATTAAGTTAGATGAAAGTAAATCTGAATATTTTACTTACTATATACATAAGAAGATATCATGTTAATTATGTTGGTAAAGTTTTATTAAAATCCAACAAGCCATTTAGAAGAAGCGCACACAATATTTTGTCTACAGACAATTTAATAAGGGGCATAACTCAGTGAAAATATATCTGAATTTGTTTTTACAATATGCACAAGTAGACACAATGCATAATGTGTTAATAAAGTTTTATGAAAATCCAACAAGCAGTTTAGGAGAAGAAGTACACACAAGATTTTATCGTCGGGTACAACTCTGCATATATGGGTGTGGATGCCACGTGTTGGCAGAGGTGGGGTCAACAATTATAAAACCCTGAAGGTTTAACTGGTTTGATATGTAATATAATCTCCCACTAGTTCTACAAGATATAATTACATAGTATTAACAATTGTGATTTAACATACTGAGCAATAATATATGAAAAAGATAATAAATAGCATTATGGTCAATATGATACAATATTTAACATTAGCATTAAATAACATTCTTATAACTTATTATTATAAAACAACAATCTACAATATTATAATTAAGCAAAACAACAGAATAGATATTTTAAACAGTTACCTGCCGGCTGATAGAGTATCGCGCGACAATAGGGAAAAAATAATTTACGAATGCATCGTATGATGGTCTGACTGAAAGTGAGGTGTGGGGGAAATCATGTGCGTTAGTCACGTGATGAAATTTAAGCAAGTCTCGTGAAAATCACTGATAGGTTAAATGGTATAAATTTATTGATGTTAGTTTCCGTTCTTTGTGGACTATAAAATATTACTAAAGAAGACTACCAATACAATAAAAATCTAAACTATGACATACAGACAAATAAAAATGTGGCATAACTCTGTGAAAATAACACTGAATATTTGTTTACAATATGCGCAAGTAGACCTAATGCCTAATATGTTGGCAAGTTTTATAAAATTCCAACAAGAAAGAGCACATACAAGATTTTGTCTACAAACAGATGGACAGACATATGTCCGGACATAATGAAGAACAACCTGATTCCAGTATACCCCCCTTACAACTTTGTTATGTAGGAGTATAATAATCTGAAAAGTACAGTAAAACCTTGATAATGAGACCTTCAGGACCAAAAAAAAATGGTTGTAGTAATGAGGTGGTCTCATTATCAAATTGAATAATAAGGGTTATTGAAAGCCGGTCCAAAAATAAGTGGTTGTTATAACAAGGTGGTTGTAACATTGAGGTGGTCACTACTTGAGGTTTTATTGTAATGTTATTACAATTACTTCAGGAGTTTGATTATTATCTTTTTCTGTAGCCTTACATAAGAAGTTTACGCCCATGTCATTAAGAATATAAATGATGTTGGGAAAATGGCTGAATAAAAAATACATCCATGGGTTCTAAATACCCTCATTAAATGGGAGGACTTGACAGAGTAATTGTGGAAGTCATACATCAGTCTCACAATTCTTACACAAAATATAGAGGTATAAACAACCCTATTGTAATTATGACTAATTAAACAGTTAACTCTTTGTATTTGTACGGTGCACTGACCTCTGAAAGTAAACTACTTACCTTATGAAATTTAGGATTTTTGCACATTGAAAAAAAATAAGTAAACCTTATTCTTGCTGAACTGTAATTACATGATTATTAAAAAAAATATAATGTATTAATCAGGTACATGTACTTTATGAGTATTTTAGGAACTAAACAACATTCCTAATAAAATTAAAGTACAAATGCATATTGAAAAAGTGAAACTATATATTATGCTAAGCAGAAATTATACTTGTACCTAGATTAACTTGCTGATATTCATTGTTTATCATTGAATATTGTACTAAAATGTGTTATGGGCTGGTTGCCTAGAAACCATGAATTATTTATCAATGTCATTTAGCAAAACCTGTCATGTTGCTGAATTCTAGGATACAAACATAGTCAGCAAATGTATTTTTTCTGATTGGTGAGGTCATGAGATGCTGATTTTTTCTAAATTAACAGGTAAATCACTATCACAACTTAGGTGTGCAAATAGTTGAACTTGAGGATAAAGTGTGAAATATGAATATGGGTTAGCTGGTCATGATATAAAACACACTGAATATTAAGCTATTTTGCAAAATGTGACAGTTTTTGGGTTCACTAGGGACAAATTTAGCCACATTTTATTATGTAATCCAGTTGAAACTTCACATCAGATGATTATTATTATCAGTCTTATCAACATCTATAAATGACTCCTTTAAACTCCACATAAATAAAGTGAAAGACATCAATAGAAAAAAAAAGATTCATTGAAAACCACCCAGTTGTAAAAATACATAATAAAAGAAATCTGCCATCCATCCTGATCTTGGTTTTGATAATGTGTCTGAGAAACAAATCACTATTTCTTCCCTTAACAATATATAAATATAACAATTTTCAACTCAATGTTCATATTTCCAGGTGATGACTATACCATGCCAGTGAACAGTCCTATTCAACCACCCACTCCAAGGAGGCCCAGAAGGTTTGATCTGAAGTAAGGGTAGTCCGAGGGTGTACTGTGGACAACCAGACACAATAATAGCTTACAAGCTAGTCAAATGTCCATGTCTGGGCAGCAATGGGAAAAGAAAACATTTGAAGAAGATGGTACGGCACCAGATGAGAGGGAAAACCCCTGTAGACATATTAACTATCAGCGACATTCCCTACCCACTCCCCCGAGTACACCAAGCTCAAGGAACAGATATTTTTGATATATGACAGTGAGTCACAGTGTGACAGAGTGTGCATTCACTAGTGACATTTGATTATCTCTATTAAGTGACGCAAGTATATGGTTTATGGATGGTACAAACTTCACAGTTCCCAAACAATTTTCCCAACTGTTTGTCATACTGGGTAATACCCATGTAACAGCAGTGTATGCACTCCTGCCATCCAAGCAAGATAATGTCTGACTGCCATCCTGGACTAGTGTCCCCAACGGTACCTACCACCAGATCCATCAACTGAGGTTGCAGATTATGAGAGATGGCAATCCATAATGCCTTGCATTCCACCATCAGACAAACATTGCAGAACCAGGGATGTTTCTATTATCTTACACAGAGTACATAGAGAAAAGTCTAGCAGTAGGACTACAGGTGCAATATAGGGAGGATGACACAGACACTCTGTGGAAATCTGGATAGACTGGCTTTTCTTGGACCATGTCAATGAGGGGGATGGCCATTTTGAAAAAAAGAGGTGCCAGAGTCTCTGACAGAGGTACTCTCATATTTTTATTCCATATATGTGACAAGCCACTACTGCAGTGTGAGGGATCCAGGAGACATGATGTGGTAGAAGAGAATACCACCTAGATTTCCACCACCAACATGGAACATCCAGGAGTGACAGACACAGAACAAATAGTGTTTGTGAATCTTGGAACAATGGGTTCAAACACATAGCTAGACTTAAACACCTTCCAATCTACACTGCCATTGACTGTTTGAAGAAGACAGTGCCATTGTTGAGAGCATGCCCAATACCACCATGGGATTGAGCCAGCCAAGAGACAAGGTAAGGTGGATGTAAACCACCAATAGCACCAGAAGACAATAAACACACAGATCCTTGAAGGACAGAAATCAGTGGACCAGTTTCTATGTGCTGCCAGGGAATGTATTTGACTACAGTGAGCGACAATAAAACAATAATAAGTCATTGTGCTTAACTGAGCACTATTTCTGTGCTTCTGTCTATATATACAAATGCATGTACATGTATGTTCATGTCATGTGTTTGTATATGAGTGTTACTGTTGCATTGCTTTAGACAAGAACTATGTTTAATGTAAAAGTTTGAATTGAGAGAGATATCAAGAGCATGTTCATGTCAATATTAAATGTTCTACTAGAATGTGTTTACTATTCAGTGCTATTTTCTTTAGTGCATATTGAACATACATGCTATACACAACTTTGGCCACTTTCTTCTGGCATTTATCATTCTAGTACTTGTTTATTGGATCATTTATAATAATATTTGAACATTAATTAGTATTGCATGTCCTTAATACAGCTGAATATATGTCAATCATTGAGTTGTGCATTTTATCATCACAATATTTCATCAAATGATCTAGCTGTTATTTATAATTTGATACCTACATTTAATTTGATTGAATTCATGACTGTGGAAATAAGGTTTGAAAATGTTACAAAGTGTTTACAACAAACTGTCAACTGTTAAAGGCTAAGACTAACAGTGTGGTGTATACATTTTATCTCCTACAATTCCCCCAAACAAACTAGACTTACCTGGAAGTTGACGTTTGTTTGGAATTCTATGTAGTCATATAACAACTGGAGGGATCAAATGAGATGTGCATGAGTGGAACGATATCTCGTCAGTCTTCAACACGATTTTGCAAAAAAGATATGTCCAAATCCAAGGGGATCATATACAAAATTATTTTTCCAAAATATCAATTTTTATGTATTCACCATAATGTGGATAACACATAAGGGTGGTGAGGGAGGGCATTTGATCCCTCCAGTTGTTATATGACTACATAGAATTCCAAACAAACGTCAACTTCCAGGTAAGTCTAGTTTGTTTGGGGGAATTCTATTACGTCATACAACTTCCGTTCTCAAATGAGACTTTAACCCCAAAAGACATAGCCTTTTTGTGCTACTAAGCAATAAATACAAACATATATAACCTGGAAATTTATTACCTTCACAAACGTACATCTAATGAAGCACAGCTGACTGAAAATCTTCAGAAATTTCTACTGGCTTGTCATAAAACTGGGCAAATGTTCTCTCAGAAAACCACCCAGCTACTTTCAATATTTCTTTCAATGGAACACCACTTTGTCTAGCCTTTGAGGTCACAGCACCACGAGCACTATGCGTCTTAAACTTGTTTATATCAATCCCAGCTTTACTCATCATTAATTTTACCCATCTAGCAATGGTAGTAGGTCCTATAGAATTATGTGGTTTAATGTAACTTAAAAACAAATTTCTATTTTCTCCATGTAATGTCCTAGTACGTGTCAAATATTCTTCCAGAGTATAATATACACATAAATTCCTATCTGGAATGTACTTCTTAAAAACAACATAAGGGTTAGATTTACCCTTGCGACATTGCTTCAACAACCCACTATAATACAAGACAAAAAAGGAATCTTCTTGTTTCATTCCGTCTAAAGTTAATACACTTACTGAATGTGAACGGCTTGCTTGAGTCAGCACAACAAGTGTTGCGAGTTTGCAACAAAACATTTTAAGAGTCAGTGATGTCACTGGTGACAACGTCTTCAGGTAACGCAGAAGTATGGCTACATCCCAAGTTTCTGTATACTTTGTCCTTGTGGGACGTAGATTGAAAACCCCTGTCATATATCTCACAACTAAAGGGTGTGATCCAACAGAATATCCTTCTTGTGAATTACACAAAATTGATAAAGCACTACGAGCAGAATTCAATGTTTCATAACTGTAATCTTGATTATAAAGATGGGTCAAAAATTCATTTACTAATTCAATAGATGTTTGAAAAATATCACTTTTCCTTTGGCGACAGAATAGAATCCATTTTTTGATGTAACACTGATATTGCTTCTTAGTGGATTTTCGCCAGGAAGCCATGAGTATTTCAACAGATTCATCCGATAAAGCTCGGCTTTTGAAGGAATTCCTGATATATGACAAACCATCAAGTGCATCTTGTTCACAAGAGTATGTACTTGGTTGGATCCTGGAATCCTCAGAGTATGTTTTTTCACCTTCAGGATAAGTGGATCCTCCACAAGCATTTCCATGACTGGGGTATACCAGTTCTGTGTGACCCAAACAGGCGCCACCAGGACAACATCTGCAGCATCCGCCCGGACCTTCTGGACCAGACGGCCCAACAAACTGAAAGGAGGAAACGCATATATTAGCATTTTTGACCAATCCAATGAGAAAGCATCAATAAATTCTGCCTTGGGATCAGGTTTCCAAGAAACATATCTTTCAATTTGCTTGTTTAATCTAGAGGCAAACAGATCAATTTCTGGCAATCCAAACCTATTGATGATCTCTTTAAACACAGTCTCATTCAACATCCATTCAGTATTGTCTTTAAATTCCCTTGAACTTCTGTCTGCAGTATTAACAACTCCAGGAACATGGGTAGCTGACAGCCAAATATTTCTCTGACAACACCAGAGCCAGATTTCTTTTGCTAGCAAATTCAAATGCTTCATTTTGCCACCCATGTTCCTGATGTATGCTACTGCACATGTATTATCTGATCTAATTTGAACATGGCAGTTTTCACAAGATTTACCAAATGATTTCAAGGCAAGATACACTGCAAGTAATTCTAGGTAATTTATATGATTTTGGGACTCTTGGTCTCCCCAACGACCTCCAATCTCAGCTTGCTCACATACAGCTCCCCAGCCATCATTAGAAGCATCACATGTAATGACTAAACTGGGAGAATCATGAAAAATTTTTCTTTTCTGATGAGCAAGATTGTCTATCCACCATTGGAGTTCATTTTTGATATCTTCAGAGATACTCATAAAGGATTCATAATTTCCTTTACATTGATGTGAAGCTAAGATCTTTTCTCTCTCAATATCTCTATAATGAAGAGGAGCAAATTCTACAGCTGAGACAGAAGAGACCATGAGCCCCAAAACCCTAGCAACCTCTGATTTTTGCAAAAGACTTGTTTTTCAACTCTACACATGCTTGGACAATGCTTGCAACTTTATCTTCAGGCAAAATGACAGTCATAGTAACAGAATTTATTATGTTCCCAAGAAATAGTATACATTGGGTTGGCACCAAAACTGATTTCTTTTCATTAATAATGAAACCAACATCTGTCATAAGTCTGACTGTATCTGATACATTTCTTTCACAATCTTGTTTAGAGTCTGCTATAAGAAGAGAGTCATCAATATACCCAGATATTGTGTGTCCAAGCATGCGTAATGATGCATAAACAGGCTTAAGTAAGCGTGTGAAAAAATTTGGTGCACATGAAATCCCATTTGGGAGTGCTTCATACTGGTAGATCGTGTTTCTAAAAGCAAAACGTAATTTAAGTTTGTGCTCAGGAGCCATAGGCACTGAATAATATGCATGCCTTAAATCAACTGAAGCAAAATAACAATTTGCAGTAACAAGCTTTACAACGGATTCAAAATTATCCAATTTAAAATGATGGTACTCAATATACTCATTCAATTCTTTTAAATTCAAAATCATTCTATGTTCACCATCCTTTTTAGGTACAGTGAAAATTGGAGAAATGAATTCATTTGGATCATGATCGACCTCAGTTATTACTTCCATATCTAATAATTTTTGTATTTCTTGATCAATATGAACACTTTCTTCAATAGAAAATTTGTTAGTCTGACAAAATGTCTTTACTGGGTTGCAATTGTCAATAAATTCAATATGAAATTGTTCAACCATGTCCAAAATGGTTTCATCACTAGTTATTTTTCTCCAATTTTCAATATACTGCTTTGGTCTACCAGCTTTAAAGGTACTAACCTTATTTATTTCTTGAGGCCGGCTGTCTTGCCGTTTTTTGATGCACTACCATCACCTCTACCTCGACCACGGCCTCTTTGTCTATAAGGATGAGGACGACGGAACTCTCTTCCTCTAGCAAGTCCATATGACTGACCAATTCTTCCAATCTTGTTAAGATCATTTATTTCCTTAACATTCTTATTTACATCATTGTCATCACCGTACAGAAAATCTGTGTAAGGTAAAGATGGTGAAGCAAGGTAATGATACTTCGGATCTAAACTAGATTTATGTAATTCTTTTCTCCTAATATTCATATTCTTGTTTGCCTGACCCAACAAGGCAATAGCATCAGTGGACAGACCAATTGCACTTCTACTAACTGGATCCTCAAGATTGGCCAACATATCAACACTCTTAGTTATGTTAGAAGCCGCTTTAACCAATAATTCTTGGATCCCCTGCAACTTGTTATCATCGTACTGAACTGATGCTTTCAGCAGGCGCCAGATGCCCTGATTTACTCTGGTTTTCACTAAAGCGTCGCAGTTTTCAGGCCTGTGTAAATCTTTCAACAGTTCATTAATTTTGTCTTCTGACAGACCATTTCTGAATGAATTATTCACAAACTGAGCCAAATCAGTGTTTACACTTTTGTCAACAATGTCACAGTGTTGAAATTTCTCCATAAGATTACGGAAAACATCATCCTTACTACTACAAATAGGACTGTCACTAGACTGATTTGAATCATGGCCCTGTATCTGAATATCCCTATCAAAAGATTGGTCCGAGGCACCGTCATCGCCATAAAATTCATCGTCTTCATAGTAAGAATTCTCAAGTTTTTCAATTCTTTCATTTTGGTTTTTAACATTTCTATTGAGTTCTTGGAGGATAAGTAAAACCTCCTTTGTTAACCCATCTTTGGAGTGAGGATTTGAAGACGAAGTTTGAGAATGACTTGGGCCCGGTAAACATGGCTGGGATTTACTGCTTGGACCTGCTCTCGTGGTAATAACAGGCAGTTCAACCGCCGAAACGGTCTGTAAGGACGTGGAAGGAGCAAAAGGTACAACCTTGGAGGCCGAAACCACCTTGTTTGTCCCTTTTTTACTGTTCTGGACTTCTTTCTCGGCCATTTTTGCACGTGCGCCGTAATACCGTAAAGCGGTCTCGAAGCCCGGCGATAATACGACAATTAAAAGTCGAAACGAAAATTATATTTTCCGACGAAAATAATTTTTTTTTTTTGCAAAATTTTGTTACTAATAACAATTTTGCAAAAATTTTTAGCTACTAATAGCAAAAAATTTTTGACTGACAAAAAAAATCCACAACAACTATGTCGCGGAGAGAATAAATTGTGAACGAACAAATCCGTTCCGAAATATCGATCAATATTACTACGTCCGTGCTAGTCTAAGCGTCTGCACTGACGAGATATCGTTCCACTCATGCACATCTCATTTGAGAACGGAAGTTGTATGACATAATAGAATGTACATGTATAATCAATCTTTTGTTTTGGGGATTTTTATCCTAGAATCTGTAAAATTTCATGGTGGTTAGCTAAATGAATATAAATTGGGGGTGGTAAGCTTACATGCAAATTAGAAGATACTTTGCACAAGTAATCATTATTTTTTTGATAACCTTCACAAGTTTAATTTATTCACATGCTCATATATCTTACTAACAGGGTAAAATATACATTGATTTATCCAGTTTGCATTAAATAATAGATGTTAATCAAGACCATAATATATTTGTATACTGTTTTTGTCTTATATAGTATAAGTTCTAAAGTAACTATTTATAACATTATAAATGAAAATTCATTGAAGGGGGGGGGGGGTTGTCCACTTTGTTAAGTTCTTGAAGGGAGTTTTGTCCACCTATATACTAATTTTAGTGAATGGGGTTTTGTCCATATTCCTGGCTGGTACAATGTAAGGACATATTTTTATGACATATAGTTGATATAGTGATATGGTTGATGCTGTAATATGATGGATGTAGCAATGTGGTTTTGGTAAAGTTGATGTAGTAATATTGTTGATGTAGTAGTATGGATGGTGTAGTAGTATGGATAATGTAGTACATATAATATGGTTTGTGTAGAAGCATGGTTGGTGCAATAGTGTGGATGATGTTGTAGCACGGTTGATGTTGTAGTATGGTTGATGTAGTAATATGGTTGATCTAGTAATACGTGTAACATAACACAAACTTTTCAAAGTTTTATTGTCCACAGTATTTTTAATTTAACAACAATTAAATTTTAAAATCTAACAATTGTATAGTGGATTTTTAATTTAAACGCAAAATCGTAATATACTAACATTCACACTATGACAAACTTACCAGACTCTCCCTCTAAATCTCTTGAGCAACATATTTGTTAACTTTAATGAAACGTTATGACAAATGGGATGTGGCCATAATTAGCCAATAAAAATCATAATTTTTTATTACTTCAGCCAATCCAAACAGGCGGGCCTTTCCTCCATCATCTCCCCAAGAAAGGAGATCGACCAGTATGGGGTCGGTGAAGCCGTAAAAGCAAAATGGGGAAGAAAACTCAACAGGGGGAAGGTTTACAGTGTATCAGGTAGATGGTATTAACTTGGTAGAGCATACATGTACAATGACTATACTGTAAACAATCTCGTCATTCAATGGAAGAAGAATTATATTAAAGCTATCGTTTATCACTGCATAAACTTCATTTGCAGTATATCAACATTTAAATATCCTTGTCTACAAATATGTTTTGCATGAATTTTTGTTTTTAAAAATCTTGATTAAGTAAAAAACCTATTTATATGACAACCTGTAGCATTTTTCGAAGTTTTTTTTAAGTGAAGAATTTTTCACTAGTACAGTATGAAGTACCGACATGTAATCATCAAAATATTTTTTTATACAGTCCTATGTGTGATACTCTGAGTAAAAGGCGTCAAATTTGTGTGCCACACATAGTCGAGGCTGCCCCAGTGACCCCACAATCCAGCCCTTTTCCCAAGTCAATTTCCTAGTTTTATATACAAATCGTCACAATTTATTATTTTGCTTTATTTTTTTATCATATTTTAATTTACATTAGATTTTGATAACTATAAAATAGTAGGACCCCATTGGAAATAGGTTTTTGGACTTAATGGGCAATCCGGATGATTGTCTAGTTTCATTCTCTGTGATAGTTATGTTAAGATACTGCTATTATTGTAACCATAATTGAAAGCATTGCAAATAAAAATGGAAAATGGCAAGCATCCATGTTCAAACTTTTTTAACCATCCCCAAACCTCACCCCTAAATTCATGACATCATAAATAAGGGACAGTTGGAGGTAACACCAACCCAAAGGTTTTAGGTTTACCCATGGCTCTTTCCCACTACCCCAACATCGCCCTCGGCATTTCTGGCAGTGGGTTTTAAATGACTAGTGTTTTATGGTAAATGTAATTGTTACATGTGCCACACTGTGGAATGTTAAAATACAAACTTTTTTGACCTGTCAGTCAGATGTGACCTTTGAACTGATATCAATTACTTAAGCATGTTTGATTTTAATTATATTTTCAGATGACATAGAAGCACTGAAAGACGTGTTGAATGTCAAGAACTTCAAGCCAGACATGTCAAGTATGGTATGTGATCATTTTGGTATCATTCACTTACCAGTAGATCTCATGCTTTCATCAATTTCAGTTTTTTTTACCATTTTGAAGACTGATTATTCTTAATGTGCAGCCACTTTAAGTAGGCGGATCATTTATTTATTGTAAATATACATAATAATCATAAGAAGTTAGTATTTATACTGGGCATGTTCTTTACTTATTGCACTGAAGTAGTCACATTTGTGTGGTTTTCAGGACTATGTAGTTCTGTGCATCAGTCTGAGTCAGAGAGTGGCGGTGAGCTGTCCACAAAGTCTGCAGAGTCTGGACGGAAGGTGAAGTAGCCAGCAGTCAAGAGTCTGATATCTTCCACCGGTGAGGGAATCAATTGTATCACAGTGTGATTTTGTCTAATATTATGTGCCCAGACCCCTGACTCAGGTCAGGTGCTCCACTATATTAGGAAGTTCTACAATAAAATTTAACTTGGAACAAATGTTTACTTTCATCATATAAAGTGGCATGTTGCGCTTAACTTTAAAAATTAAGGACCATTCACATACCCCAAAGGTCAAGTTCAAATCAGAATCATTTGGTTTCAAATAATTTCTGAGGACATAACTGTCACCACTTGGGGGGGTTTAAAATACCTAAGCACAAACGTTGACCATCATAAATTATACAGCATAGTTAAAGTCAACGTCATGCTTCAACATAATAGTTTAAGTTCATTATTGCCAATTAACAGAATTTTGACGTCAAGTGTGACATTCATACGACATTTTGAGCAGTTTGTTAATCTGCAATAAAGAACTTTTAGCTGTTTTCGTGTTTGAAAGCTTAGTAATTTTGCCATACAATCCAAAATTGACCCTCGTCATTATGACAATCACTTGTAGTTCCACTTAAAAATATTGTTCTCCAATAACTTGAAAATTACTGCAACGGCATTGGACAAAATGTTCTTTGAACATTAATGACACATTAATGGTCAATGGACAAGAGCCAAAAGAAGACGAGGCAAAAGTCTGCTGAGAACACTGCTAACCCAGGCCCAGCTAAATCCACTAACAGAGTTAGGCATAACTCATTGTGTCAAAGTGTCAAGCATTTTATTATCTTAAAACAAGTCTTCACATGTAATAAACTCCATTTTGTATGCTCAAAAATACAATGCTCTATTTGCATAAATTATTGGGTTCCATTTATTAAAAAAACTGAAATACAATAATTATTTATCAGTTTGTACTGTACCATGTAAATCTAAATCTGTGTTGTTATTAGTGGATTTTACATCACATTACATCTGCATGTTATTACACTATTTGATTGTCAGATTTATTCCATGGGTTTATTTCATATTTCATGCTGACAAAATAATCTAGGATATAAAATGATATAGTTACATGGATCAAAGTTTTTAGGCATACAGCTGAAGTTCAGGTAATTCAGTATCTCAAAATGTCACTTTTGTTTAAAATTTACTATTAAAGCCTTAAAATTAAGGTTTTCAGGATTTTGAACAAATTCTACTTTATCTCATGTGTTTATAACATGATTGAAAATTACAGATATCCGGGATCTTGAGATTCTGAAGAAAAGAAGGCCACCGACCACACCCATGCTGACAGCTCCACCACCGACCACAGCCCTCCAGACAGCTCCATTACCCACCACACCATTTAAGACAGCTCTGTCACCAACCATAGCCCTCCAGACAGCTCCACCACTGACCACACCATTCCAGAAGACAGCTCCGCCACAGACCACACCCCTTCAGCAGACAGCTCCACCACTGACCACACCATTCCAGAAGACAGCTCCGCCACAGACCACACCCCTTCAGCAGACAGCTCTGCCACTGACCACACCCCTTCAGCAGACAGCTCCGCCACTGACAACACCCCTCCAGACAGCTCTGACACTGCAACCCATCACTCCATCTGTGCCTGTGTCAGCCACTACAGACCTGCACACATCAGCAGCTCCGCAGTTTTCAAGACACGCTAGCTACCCCTTTAGACAGCAGCTTCATGGCAAGTTTTTTCAAAATAAAACAGCTTGATACAAAATAATCTTCAAGTTTAGAAAAAAAAGACAGATTGATACAAAATAATCATTGCTCAATATTATTTTTCTTTTTTTTTAAGTTAAACTAGTTGTTTACTTTGACAGGAGGCATTTGTATGACAGGTTACATAAATCTATGAACATTTTTTCCTCAGAAATATGCCCCATTTTAACTAAATAGTTATTTTCTTGCAAGTGGTTCTCTAGTTTTATACCAACTGACAATTCATGAATTGAAAAATGCTGTTTGTGCTACACTACCATGATCATATGTCCTCTGCGTACTGTTCTCACAGTCACACTAGTTTCTGTTCATCTTGTCATTATTTTTTTGTGTTCAGTAATGGTTCCAAATTAATTGCATATTTCAGATAAATTATGACTACAGCCCAGTCTATGAGAACATGGACCAGCCGTCCAACCTACAGCCGTCCAACCTACAGTCGTCCAACCTACAGTCATCCAACCTACAGCTGTCCAGCTATCAGGGATGCTACCAGCAGTAGCATCAACCATGCAGATGTCCAGATTGGAATCCTCAGAAAAGAGATTGAGAGCTTAAAGTCTCAGGTAATGTAAGAAACTGATATGGTGGTCATTCGTCAAATGTGCTGCATTTTTTTTCCCACTAAATGCTTGTTTTCAATTTTAAAACTTTGACAAAATAATAATTATTGGATGCCTCAAGCCTGTCCACTAAACTCAAATTTCCGATTCTGATGCTCACAGTTTTTGTGTTGAATGTTATATTTACATAAGCAATAAAACAAACTATTCTGTGGTTTCAGATGGCCCATGCTCCAACAAGCCAGCGTGTAAGCCAGCCAGAGAAGAGGTGTCCACTTACCCCTCTGAAGTCTGAACCAGCCAAAACCAATTACCACTAGCAGCAGATCTCCCCTCAGTGTAAGCATTATATTTTCCTTGTGTAAAAAATATTTTTACTTATTCAGTATATACTTTAAATTCATAATGCATAAGTCCATGTATTACACAAGTTATAAGATTTTTTTAGAAAATTGAGGCTGTGTTAAATGTTCTGGTTTTGTAAATCAGTGTAATAACTTTGTATTATTTGAACACAATATATCATAGATATTCTGTTTGTATATCTTTCAGCTTATGATATGTTTCAGCTTACTGGCAAACTGTATGTTTAACCAAATTAATTGAAGGAATTTATAAATTTAATTTCAGCAACAGATAACGACAGCCATTGGGAGGAGAAGAGGGTGGTAAAGGCAGTAGCCAGGGCTATGACTGCTGTGTTCTCCGTGGACAAGCTGTCCAACTCAACACTGAAAGGACAATACACCAACAAGTCGGTGGAAAGAAGGGCAGGGTTAGATCTACCCAACAGAAACGCAGTTGTTGGTATGTACATGTAAAAATCACGTATAGGTATCAGGTTACTGTCAGTTGCTAGTAATTTCTTCAATTGACTTTGCTTCTAATATAAATCAATGTATTACAATCATGCATTTAAGAATTCTAAACAAAGGTCAAGCATAAGTGACTTGGTATAAAAATAACAACAAAAACAACAACTTAAATCCAATTCCATTCTAATTATGTACACACACAGAATTTAAAATGATTTCTTTTTTTCAAACATCTATTACAATGACCTCTAATATTTTGCACTCTTTACTTCACTTATAAATCTTCACTTAAAGAAGCTTCTATCTATTCTTTATGGTCTAGCATATTGATATACATATTGAACAGGAAACTGTTTTTTTTAGAGACCATCAGTCGGCTCTTCATTGTTCCTAATGCAGAAATCGAAGTTAAGATGCTATCATTTATGTGCTGATTAGAGTCTGCCCATAAGCAGTTCTGAATACTGAAAACTTGTGATTTTCTGTTATCAATGATGGTGCTTACTTGCAATAAGTCACAAAAATAAAACTGTTTTAATTCAATACTATTTTGCTAGATAATATTACTTGAAAGTTTTTAGAAGCATTCTTTGGCATTTTTGAAAGAAGTTCATAAAAAATCAGTTTCTGGTTAAAACAATCAGAACCATTAAAATTGGTCATTAATTGTTCATATTGTGTATTCAGTATGACAGAAATAACATTGTTTTGTTTTGATAGTATTTTTTCTGCTTGAAAATTAAGAAACTGTTTCACTCTAATGCTATTATATCACACTTGTTTACCAGTTTTATTATCATAGATATGTATCCACTATATCTTGAATTTTGTTTTGTCAAGGTAAAGTTATACATGTGTTATATCTGTATACAACAAATGTAGCAATTTTTATATTTTGTACATTGAGTTTTGTAAATCTTGTGTTTTGTTTCGACAAGATTGATTTGTCTCCTGTTTACAGATGATGACGTTTCTTTTTTGTATTTATTTTGATTGCTCTAAAGGCTGTTCTGTTTGTCATCAGATGTTGGAAATATTATGATTCCAGACATGCACCATTTGATTCTTCATTGAACTGTAATACATTATTTTCCATAAATCTGGTTTTGTAGGATCACCTGAGCAAATTACACATAATTTTTGTCCAAATTAGTAGTAGTGCATATCTTGTGTATGGATGATTAATGACCAATTGTATGTCTGCTACAATGTGCAATCAGTGACAATTTCTTAAAGTGCAATTTTCCATTAAATCTATTTTTATTGCTCATGATTCTGTGTACATTCTGTGTATATTCTGTGTATATTTATTTTATCATTTTTTGCATGTTTTATTAAAGTTATCATTTGAACATGGCGGTGTCTTCATGATTTTGTACGAAATGTTCCTTTGGTTTGGCTCACTTGAGTAACTCATTGATGAGTAATTGTGATCATCTTATATCTGACAAATACCCCATTCACTTCAAGTAGTCACAGAAATATTATATAATATGGTTCTCTTGTACAATCATGTGAAGTTTTGTCGCCAATTTGCAAAACAGGTCAAATAAAAAATCTGTTGTAATATGGTTGATGCAGTAATATGGATGATGTAGTAGTATGGATAATGTAGCAATATGGATGATGTAGTAGTATGGATGACGTAGCAATATGGATGATGTAGTAGTATGGATGATGTAGCAATATGGATGATGTAGTAATATGTTTGATGTAGTAATATGGTTGATGTAGTAATATGGTTAATGTAGTAATATAGTTGATGTAGTAATATGTTTGATGTAGTAATATGGGTGATGTAGTAATATGGTTGATGTAGTAATATAGTTGATGTAGTAGTATGGTTGATGTAGTAATATGGTTGATGTAGTAGTATAATTGATGTAGTAGTATGGTTGATGTAGTAGTATAATTGATGTAGTAGTATGGTTGATGTAGAAATATGGTTGATGTAGTAATATAATTGATGTAGTAGTATAATTGATGTAGTAGTATGGTTGATGTAGTAATATAATTGATGTAGTAATATAATTGATGTAGTAGTATAATTGATGTAGTAGTATGGTTGATGTAGTAATATAGTTGATGTAGTAATATGGTTGATGTAGTAGTATGGTTGATGTAGTAATATGGTTGATGTAGTAGTATAGTTGATGTAGTAGTATGGTTGATGTAGTAGTATAATTGATGTAGTAGTATGGATGATGTAGTAGTATGGTTGATGTAGTAGTATAATTGATGTAGTAGTATGGATAATGTAGTAATATAGTTGATGTAGTAGTATGGTTGATGTAGTAATATGGTTGATGTAGTAATATGGTTGATGTAGTAATATAATTGATGTAGTAATATGGATGATGTAGTAATATGGTTGATGTAGTAGTATGGTTGATGTAGTAGTATAATTGATGTAGTAGTATGGTTGATGTAGTAATATGGTTGATGTAGTAGTATAATTGATGTAGTAATATGGATGAAGTAGTAATATGGTTGATGTAGTAATATGGTTGATGTAGTAACATGGATGATGTAGTAATATGGTTGATATAGTAATATGGTTGATGTAGTAATATGGTTGATGAAGTAATATGATTTGATGTAGTATAATGTTTGATAAAGTAATATGGTTGATGTAGTAATATGGATAGTGTTGTAAATGTTGATGTTGGAAGTATTTTTGATGAAGTTATATGGTTGGTGTAGAAGTATGGTTATGTGGTAGATAGAATAGTCTTGTGTAAGCCATCAAATTATAATTAATTATCTTCATCCTTATTATTGCAATGTTATCATCATTATTTGTCACTTCATTCATTGAGAATTACTTTATTTAATTATTCATATGTCTTTCAACTCATTTTAAGTTTTTAATGTGTATATAAGAAATATTATCTTGTTGACATAACAGAAAGTAGTTTCGTTTTTCAATATAGAATGGATTGTTCATTAATTTATTAAAATCATCCTTGATTGTATTTCTTTAATTTGAACTTTATAATACAGGAGTTCTTTCACTCACAATTACAATCATAATTCTATTTTTCAATTCCTTTCACAAAGTTAGAAATGCATAGAATACACATATCTTACACTTAAAATTATTTTTTTCTTATACATTTTGTCTAAATGATAAACAACATGACAACACTAAGACATCAGACCAACCTACCCTGTGTTCCTTCAATCTTTTAGAATTGGATAACAAATACTAATTGTTCCTTTGTATAATTAGAACCAACCTATCTTTATTCTATTAAAACATACTGATTGTTATTACACTTATCTATTTCACTCATGGCTTACCCACATGATTTTTAACAATGCACAGCATGGGTATCATCATATTGTTTCATCTACAGGTGCCTATACAAAATGGTTCAGTGTCACCATGAAAGAAGAGTGCAAAAGAAGTAGTGTATTTCTTATATTTGATCATATGCACACATGGGTGCTTCAAAATCCAAATTTCAGATCAAGGGAGATAATATGAATATCAGCTGAACCACACAAACTGACTGGTGTTGATCACAGAATAACTACAGCATACCATCAGCAGTGTAATTGACTAGCAGAAAAGCACAACTAGACAACACAGGCTATTTTGCTTAAGCACTTACAGGACCAGACAGACTGGGAAGATATTCTCCCAAGTGTTTTGCTTACTGTACTTCAAGACATGCCTCTACCGATTACAGCTGCTTCTTCCTATTGTATGACCATCAGCCATGACTCCCAGTAGAGGTCGTGAAGGAAATGGCTGACCCCAACCCAGATGAGGGTTCACAAAATGAAGCATCCACAGAGGCCAAGATTGAGGTAATGAAGAAAATTTGTCAAACATTGTCAGGGACTGCTATTTTAAACATACAGAAAGCATATGAATGGCATAAGAAAAATTTCAATAAAAGAAATATGCTACAGGGGATGAAGTGTTATTGAAGGAATTGAAAAACACTAACAAATGTGGGGGCAAAATATTCTGGGCCATATGTTGTGAGTTTGTGTGACAAAGGTGCAACAAATTAAATAGTGATGGAAAACTAATAAAGATGACAGTAAACACTAGCCATCTGAAACCATGCTTCAGTGGAGATTGCCCAAATCGTAAATTCTAATGACAATGTAAACAAAACAGTTTGTTCCCACTTGCTAACAGATACAGAAATCAACCATGTACAGAAAACTTCTTAAAGATCAATTTTTGTTAGTGATTTGCAAGATGTGTGCTTGTCTGAAAGACACCTGTTTGACATACATCATGATGAGATTATGCAGATTTATAAAGCAAATAGAAATCACTGGATAGTTATTTCTTCCACTGGATTTGAAGCTGAAACAGTTGCCATATATGACAGCCTCTACAGTGTAATTCATAAGGGCTAAGGTGATTCATAGCTTAACAAATCTAGACAGTACAGATATGTCATAGACCACAGCTTTATTGAATGGAGTTGATGTTTCCACACTGAAACAAAGGCACAAAGACCGCAGCTTGCTAAGTGCTTCTCTAAGAACCAGACTGAACTTTTCCAGAATCTAAAGAAGCACAACCTTGTCTTAAAGTGCCCCTTTCAAGAAATAGCAATGACATTAAGACGGATGAACTCACTGTTAGACAGTACATACAGAAAAATAGATTGGTATATTAAACATGCAGTATAAATAAGATGTATATCCTACATGCTCCTTGAGACTTTTATATCTTAAAACCTAACAAAACAAACAAACAATAACCATTGCCCTGCATCCATTGGTGCTACTACTTGTTCATATCAACTAAAAATATGCACAGATGTTTGAATTATCAAAACTGATGCAAATTAAAAGAGAAGTTCCTTCATCTGTGACCATACTTATTAGTAAAACTCCTAAATCTCAAAATATAACCATATAGATACATATCTATGAAGGCCCAGCTATATAAAAAAATCATAGGCATTTGACTACCTACAAATTTTATTTGTGATGTTACTGAATACTCCAAACATTTATACAAATGTAATTTCTACTCCAGTTGTATACCAGATGCTTAGATATATATTGTACATATATAGTTTACAGATAAGTTCCTTTATGTATTACTATTAAATTAATCTTGATAAAACCAATGAAAGCAAGTTGTTTTTTTTTTGAAGAAGCATATTCAGAATTGTCGGACATTTACACCATAAACTCTTCTCAATGATACAATATTTGACACAAACATACTAATTAAATGCAAGGTGATTCTAATTATGATTTAATGTAGCACCAGCATCGAAAAGTTATTGATTTAAAAATGTTTTATGATTTTTTTCTAAAATATGCCTAATTTCACAACACAGCTTCAAATAAGTCAAGCATGCAGTCACCTCTGACAGTTTTTATTTTTTTGTAAATCTTAACTGAAGGTTTTTTGCACCTCATAGCCACAACTTTTGCAAGTATCCAGTAGTACGATAGAAAAATTCTGTGCTTTAGTTTCACCAATGATATGATTAAACAATAATCACATGATGTGCATAGAAAAGGGTCAAAAACTTGGATTTCACAAACAATGATACGGTTGGCTAGGGATGCACCAAGGGTTCATAGACTGTTTACAGGGGAGGTTCTAAAGGCTCCAAGGACTAGTGTTAGACAATGATTATGTATAGAATCAAGGGCATTTAACTATGACTTCTTGACTAATCTATGTATTAAAAACCAGTGAACTGAAACAATTTTGGAAAAATTTTAAGAAAAAGTCACTGACTGATAAAGACATTCTGCAACATGTTTTTAAGGATTACTTCTTCAACAAGCATTTTATTGGAAGCATTGACATCATTGGTGGTCATATTTATGATTCATTTAGTGCAATTTTAAATTCTGGCTATTATCCAAACATATGGACAGAACGGGCTATTTTGCCATTGCATAAGAAAAGGTTGCACTGGCAACCAAATAACAATGTATCCTGGCATTATTAACTATAATAAATCTAATTTGAAATCACTTTGAAATTTTAGATTTGTACAAAATTTTGTAAAGCCTCATATTGTAGAGTTATCTGCTAATTCAGCTTTATTGTACCACACCCCATTATTGTCAATGGAGAGGAATGGTGACCACAACATGATCAGTGGTTGTGATATTTATGATTTTGATTTTGCATGTATGTTTTCTATATCAACCAGTGAGTATCATGTCACACCCAGGCTTTCAATGTGTGATCATCAGGTTATTAACATCACCAAATCATATCCAGTCAATTTAGCTTTTTACAAAGCTTTTTTCACAATTCATTTGAGAAACACAGTTTTGCTGATACAAACTGTAACATAGCTCTGAATTTGTACACTGATCCCCTACTTAGAATAAAGTTACTGTCAAAAACAACCAGACCTTGACTCCATATTCTTATTTTCCACTATGGATGTCACATTATTATCAACAGTATTTTTATACTGGACTGTTTTCAGGTCCATAAATTGGCTTCAACTACAAAATTTTGCAAAATGTTAGAAATACTGCAGCTTCACTTACAGAATTACCTTCATTCATGAACAAGTCTGATAATAACTTAAACCACGAAATAGATTCTACTTTTAAAATTAATATTTCCAGGGATCAGGCTAATTTTTACTTGGTGAGGTACTACATATAGTTGTCATCATTATGTTTCAGGGTTCGTTCTTGCGGGAATGGTGCTAAATGGTTGGGAATGGTGCATATTCAGTAGGAATCTGTGGACAACTGCACATCCTTTTTCCCCTGGTTTAAGGAAATTACCATAAGCACTGGTAATCACTTGTTTTTTTACATTCGATGGTCTCTGGAAAACAAGTAAATTTAATGTGCCCCAATTTGTCCATTTTTTGTCTGGAATGAAATTGGATCAGTTACCAGTTTACCAATTTTAAATCAACTTAATCAACTAAGAGGAATGTTAGCCCTAATAAGGTAAGAAAATACTAAGTTATTGCTAGGGCCCCACTTTTTCTCCAGCATGATCCATGTTTTTGTTACTAAGTGGGACAAATGTCCCCACTAGATTCTAGAATGAACACAGATGTTTAAACATTTATATTTCAAAAGACAACCCAAACTTTGTCTTGAAATAACTTGTGTATCAATATGTTTTATGTAATTTTCTAAGTAAGGTCAAAAAAAAAATAATCTTGGTTCAGGGAACCCGACGACCCTATTTTTTGCCCCCGACCCTAACGATTTTTTTGGTCTGCGGAAAAAAATTCCAGTGACGATGTTTAATTTGCTGGGACGGGTTTTACCTATAGCTCATTGTATCCGATAACGACAGTTCCATTTGCTTATGCTTTATAAACATGGCGCCGTCCATGTCGCACTCCACGTCGCTGATGTTGGCAATCAACATCGCAAATTGTGAACATAAAAAAGACTGCCAGGTTATGAGGGTTGCCCCAACCTCATCAACAGCAGCTGAGATTTTTGACAAGCTTCATGTGACGGAGGACGCCAAACGATATGGCGTCAAATTTCTTTAACATCGCTGGATGGGACATCTTTCTGGGAGGTAAAGATTGAAACGTTGAATCGTATAAATTTATACCACTAATTCTTGCAGGAAGGTGGAATTGGAGTCATTATCAAACATATTTATTTCAATTTCAATGTCTGATATTGAATCAAATGATATTGGCAATATTTTTACAAAACTTGGCCAATATTAATAGAAAAGTGACTGTCCAGGATTCTCACTAAAGTATCCCAAGAGGAAAAGTGTGTCCACTGCAAGACTCAAACTCATGGTAATGAACACAACACTAGGCGGCTCGTTCAAGCCCCAAACCTTACTCTTTTCCCCCCTCTAATATCCCTTTAAAGGCATCAGATCCCTGCCATTTACTCATAAATTTTACTCGCCAAGTCAGAATTATTATGACAGAATTCGCAAAAGGCAAATATGTACTACAAAACAATCATTTGAATAAGTGATAAATATATACCTTCATGAATATAAAAAGACTTTGTATTTATGGATGAAAAATGAATACACGACGTGTTCTCTTTTGCAAATTCTGTATGCAGGTTAGCATAGTATAGAGGGTGATTAAAAGGCAAAAGGTGCATAAAGAGCTAGGAATGATGAAATGATGAATAATAATAACAACTAAACACCACATGTGCAATGTTAATCATTTGGTCAATGTTTAAACAATCGTGGGTGCATTAACTGACCCTTTTCACACTGAAATCAGTCGACTGATTAAAAAAAAAATAATAAAAAAAAATAAACCTACCTACCCTCCTACATTTTTCTGGCCATGTTCCTTGAACCAAGAATTTATTTGTGGCCCAGTTGACTTATTTGATGTAAATGCAAATTCTTGGTAATAAGTAAAATATTTGAATAATTATCATTTGTATTTATTAGTCTGTCACATAGGCACTTGATTTTTGCATGATTTAACAGACCTATTTTTTAAAATCTGAACTCATCAAACGGGGCCAACCATTTTTAATTGAGCAAATCTGATAAAAGTCCATATAACAATGCTACAGACCAAGTTTGGTAATGATCCATTCATTGGTTCATGAGAAGAAGATAATTACAGGTTTTTCTATTTTTAGCTCTAGTGACCCCTAAAAGGGGTCAATAATATAATATGAGCAAATTGTAGTTAGAACGTCAAAAGGCTTCTGCACAGCAAATTTGAAGTAAATCTGACCGGCAGTTTCTGAGGAGAAGACCATTGTTGACGCCAGACGACGGACGCTGGAGCATCCACCTACCCATAACAGCTCAAACTGAATCTTCAGTTCTGGCAAGCTAAAAACACAATAATTTTTGTTTAGTACCCAATAGGGCACTTACGCTGTCTTAATTAATCTATATATCATAAGGTATATCCCATTTTGTATTTCTACTTTGTCTGTTATGTTGTGTTATCAGATTTCATGCTGTGCTGTAACACAGCGGGAAACAACTAAAGAAACTGGAGAGATGTGTGCAAAAATATTGTCAAATAGAAATCACGCTTTCACACAGAATATATTCAAACAAAATTTCTAACAAATATTCAAATTCATATACAGGGCTTATGTCGATGTAATTGATATCACATTTAACTGGTGAGTAATGTGAAAATTACAGATTTTATACAGTTCGCGTATTGTGTACAAAATCAATATCTAAATTGCAACATCACAATGTAAGTAGTTTAGAACTTTCCTAGTATGAAGTATATAATTTTTGCATGTAATTCTCAAATATCTATTTCTATTATGTGTTAGAATGGAAATAGTCAATTTTAATACACTTCTAACATGAAAGTGTGCATTACAAAGCCTGTATGCAGTCATGATCCCTATGTAGTAAGAAATCTTATATTTTTTTGTGTTTTCTGGTTATTCAGAGGTTTTCAGTTTTTCATAAATTCGTTCTAAATTTTTAATGTCACTATAATAATAAAAGCACCCTATACAGGATTATCGCACACTGTCAATGTAGCATTTGTTGACACTATGTTGCAATATCACAAAAAATGAGAACTTAACAAAAATCCACAACATGAAGTATGCGGTTTTCAGACGCAAGTGATTTTGGCCCATAAGTAGGTCCCTTAAACGTCTGTTTTAACAACATATTAGGATGAAAATATTCAATTACAACATACATGCATAACACGAAGTAGACGATTTTTGAATTCAAAATGGTTCCTCAAAAATCTATTTCTACCACATATACTGGATGAAAATATTCAATGTTAATTCGTTTCTAATATAGAATGTGAAATTCCAATGCATATTTGTGAACTATGAAAATATGTAATAAGAAATCATGTGTTATTTTAGTGTTTCCAGTTATTTGGAGTTTTTTGGTTTTTCAAAAAATTCTGTCACTGAGCGCTTAAAGTCACAATGAAAATAAAATCGACTATAAAATTCTCTTATATATGATTATCACATATTGTCTGTGTAGCTTTTGTTGAATTTATATTGCAACATTAAATTAAATACAATTGATAACTTGAGACATACATTCCCAACATGAAGTATACGATTTTCGGACGCCAAATTTCGGCCGAAAAATGGTTCTTCAAAAATCGGTTTCGACTGTGGGTATTAGAATGAAAATATTCAATTTCAATTCATATCTGATATTAGAATATGCATTTCAATGCATATATGTGCATTATAATCAATATATATTAAGAAATCTGTAGTTTTATACACGACTGTGTCATATACACCGTTAAATACAGTAAAACATTAGGTCTGATGTGGAATATAAATCATGGAAATTAAGTGCCTATGGTCTGTCAGTGCAATTTTCAAATTGTTTGTAAAAACATATTTGCATGCAATATATATGTTCTTCATGTTAATTATCAACTCATGCTTATCGACTTATCCCCTCTCACAGAATTAAGCAAGTGTCTCCTAAATTTTACTAAATTACTACATTAATTCTAGAATTTTCCCTAGATTTATTAGATTTTTTGAGTTTATATTCTTTGACGATTGAATTAAACGTACAGTAAAACCTTAATAATGAAACTGCCTTTTGGACCCCAAAAAGTCAGCTGTAATAATGAGGTGGTAGCATTATCAAGTTGAATTATTGGGGTTATTGAACATCAGTCTGAAAATAAAACATCACTTCAACAAGGTGGTTGTAATACAGATGTGGTTGATATTTGAAGAGATACTGTACTTAGTTGATTAAGTCATTTGGACATAATTATGTTTTATATTGTTATATTTAGATGGTAAAAAAATACTTGTAATGCCTAATTAGTTGATCTCACTTTTATTTGAGTGTGTAGATTTTCATTAAGTCTCAATTTTATTGACAGTGCGAAGTATTGACAGACAAACATGGTAGTCATTTTTCATATTTCAATTTGTAGTAACACATAGAGACTGACCATACTGTGTATACATTGTTTAATGAACAATTATTATACATGTATTATGTTCATGCATGTTTTTTTGTTAAAATGAAGTCGCAATCAAACTGAGTGCTAAAGGATCACATTCATTAACAAAGTTCTTCTACTTACAAGTACCTGGATTTTGTTGTTTACAGAAATACTGAGAGATGAAACAAAGTCATGCATAAATCAACTGCATAACAGTAGATTACCTTCCCATGCCTTGTCATCAACAAAACCATTTCTTTAAAGAATGAGAATTATCCAGAGAATGTCATAGTCTAGAACACATGCCCCTGACACTACATGATTGGGTCAGGCATATGGACAGAAAATGGCAGTGCCCAGAGGTAAGTATTTTTCATTGATAATTTGTAAATTTAGGCCTGACAAATGTAGTGAGGGGAAAAGTGTGCCCTGTACAGGACTCAAACCAACAACTAGTATGACTCTTTACCGTCTGAGCTAACTGTGTGGCTGATTCTTACCCATGCACATATCACTTCTTTTTTACCTTTTTTGCCAACCCTGGGCAACCATGCCTGTGTAAACAAGAAAAGTGCTCCCTGTATGAGACTTGAACTCATGACTACCAGAACACTAGCACAGTGCTCTACCAGAGCATAACAGGCAGTTGATTTGTACCTGGTCTATGGAATAATGACAAGAATATTTTCAGAAGCGACAGACAACTGTTACAGTAGTAAAACTAAAGAAAGGTGATCATCCATATTTTGGCCCGGAGGGGGGGGGGGCACCAACATGACTGCCCCCCCCAAAGACCCACCAGTATAAGAGACCAAGAGGAAACCATCTGGCAATATGCCTCAAAAGTTGTACATATAAGTGTACTTTATTTATAAAAGCTGTGTTTTAAAAGTGAAGAAGGCCTTAAATTAAATGTTTTACCCAATTGGGTTTAAACTATGCTGTATTTGTGATTCTAATATAAGTAAACTGGAAGATAGAAAAATAAAAATCAATTGAAAAAATATTTTGTATAACAAGGACAATAATTGAAATGAAAGAATATTTCATTAAATTGTCAAACTGTTTCTGGGGCAGATGTCTCTGGCCCCATGAGAAGAGGAAGATTTTTTTTATGTACTGTATGTGAAAAATACATCAAGGGGAAACTGTGGAGACTTTGGTGTACCATTGGAAACAAGACGCTACATTCAATAAACTCATATGCCCCCAGTGGCATGCTTGACAATAGATTTTGAATCTAAATGAGGTCAATATGTAAAGCATAAGCGAAGTTTCAAATATACATTACTATCCTATATATTCAAATATGCATTACTGTCCTGTATACTCCAAAGAGGAAAAAAACAAATCCCATAACAGTACCAAATATATGTGGTAACGACCAAACAAAACATTCAGGCCAAACAAAAAAGGTTTGTTTCCAGTTACATGCCCCCAAAAAATATAGGTAGGTAGGTAGGGACTTTTTATGTTTTTAGGCCTCAGTACGGATAAGCAGTGTTGATGCAAGACGAAGCAGTAAAATGTAGTTAACAAAGAAATAGCCATTGATATTAGATGAAGGGCTTAATCTAATATAAAAATTCTGTACATCTAATAAAGGTCAAGGTCAATTTGAGGTTGGGTGATATGGGTGAATTACTTTGGGAATGGTCCAAGGCAACAACTGTATTGTATCAAACCATTCTAGTGCGCAGTGTTGGTGGTAGACAAAATGGTACAATCTAGTAAACCAAGAAATAGCCCATGTAAAACGTTTTAAGTCCAATCCTATCAAAGTCAGTTTAATGGTGTTTAATGGCACATAGACATCTTATGGTCATGTAGCACACATTCAAATAAAAATGAAGCAACAAGTATAAACTGTGTAGGATAACATATTAATAAGAATGAAGAATAACTGATATAAATTGGTAAGTATATTTTAATAAAACAAATGGATGAGAGGCTTATCTCATTTACATTGTATTATACATATGGTATAAACATATATTTATCTGTGGTCCGGTTTTTATACTGATAGTTGAAGTTTATTTGTTAATTGGGGAAAGTCAAAGTTAATACAACTGAAGGATAGTGTCATTCAACAGTCCAACAAGGCAAGTATTTGTATCATGATGATAATATGTTTTATGTTCACATAATTGGTAATTTTTTGTACCAACTGGATTGCATATATGAATACTCCCAGGTATGAGTGATTGGAACAGTGGTGATGGACAACATTATGTGTTATTTATTTTTTATTGTTTTAACTTCATGTTAAATGACAATTTTGCTATCAGTGACCTATCAGATATATAATTACTTATATATATATATACACAGTAAAACCTGTTAACAAAGGCCACCCTTGGAAGACAAATGTGGCCCATATTGACAGATGGCTTTATTTGGAGGTCAGTTTGTTCTAAATAATCAGCGACGGTGTTTTAAAGAATGTCTTTTATTCACAAGGTGGTCTTTATTTGGAGGCGGCTGAAAATAATGCTTGAATGATTTATTTAAATTTGCCTTGTTGAGCTACTCCTAAATGTAGTTAGTTATTTATTTCAAAAATATAAGTTAGAAGATAAATACTTTATGTTTATGTTTACTTTACAAATGAAAGTAATTTTGTGTGTTTTTATATGACTTATTGTCACTAGGGTTTAACGCCATTTTTCAACAATTTTTCAGTTAAATATGGCAACCAGTTCACCTAACCATTTTTTCTGGACTGTATCCTAACCAGTTCTAAGTTACCCTTCCACAAGGAACAAGAAACCTCTCCACATATGGAGGAAAATTAACATTTTTGTCAAATTTTCATGGAAGAGGTATGACCTGCAGCGACTGGGATTCATACCCAGATCTCCAGGTTACAAGTCCAGCACACTAACCACTGAACCACAGCGGCCATGGCCTAAATGAAAGTAAAAAATAAACATACTTAAAGGGAAGTGTATAAAAAAGTATTACAATTTACTGTTTAGTCGGATTTTCTGTATGTAGTCAATAATTGTTTCAGGCCTGACACTTTCAGAATGGATTCGAATAATTCAAATATTTCAGGTACACATTGCAGCCCTATTACACCCCAAGTAGCTACAAATCATCCCAAGAGAGGAAAGTTTTATCCTGCTTTTTTGTGTGTTCCTGTGCTAGGGGAGTTTCCAGCTGTGAGACTTGGAGGAAAGTGATATATTGGGGAAGGTGGGATGTTTTGTTATTATGGCTATGTGGACAAATTGTATGCAGTTATTAAGTTAACACAATCAATTATTTATGTATAGTTCTGTCCTTTAGACTGATATTTCCCAAAGAAAAGTGGTGACTTTGTCTATATGAATATATATGTCATTACTTTAAGAGTGATAAACCTGTTATAGAATTGTACAGAGATATGTATTTTATGTACCTTGTTTATTGTCCTAGGGTGGTTTGTTCGCTTTTTTGACATCTTGATCAAAAAGGAAAATCACTCGTAACATCACAAAGTTATTACAGCCACTGTTTTATTCATGTTACCTATGAGCAGCAATTTATCAGTGAAGGTAGATGTGGCAACAGCAACATTAAACTGAATCTCATTCCATGCTAAAGTCCAGCAAAGTACAGACAGAGTCAACAGGAACCAGATTATAGCAATATTGACATCATCTACTTTTATTACAGTGTTGATGATCTATCCTTTTAACTAATGTCTTCAGACATATGAGGAACTGTTTAGCGTTACTTTAATACTTACTTTAATACTTGAAAAAAAGTAGCCATGTTTGGGGTCACTTGATTAAGGCTTGAAACAAGTAGCCATGTTAAGGATTACCTGATCAAACACATTTGGGTACAGGTAGGTAAAACCAGACTCTTAACATACCTTACAAGAATAATAGGTACAATTCATACCAAATATTTGCGTACCTTAGATAATGCAGATAGAAACTTAAGGGTCGGCACCAAAAATTAATTAACCTTTACCTTTAGGCATAAGTAAGCCAGTAATTTATGTCACTGATGATGTTTTGTATCATTCTTACCTTTTACCCTCAGTTAAAACATGGTATTGGTGTAGATCAGGGGTTTTTCATGTTATATCAATGGCAAAGTAAAAATATACAAAATAAGAACTAATTTTAAAGATTGATTAGCCTGGCAGATACCTGTCTTACTTTTCTGAAAATTTTAAGAGGCTAGTATAAACCATTCTTAAGATATGAACTGAAACATGCTCCCAAAATGGCCATTCTTTAGCGTTGTGCAATCTCACTTGAAAAACAAATACATAAAATATGAAGTGCTCCTGACAAGAAATGATGCATAAATTACAAGTACAGGTACAGTTTTAAACAGACTACCGTCCTGTATGTTTTGCTGCATGAATTAATGAAATCAGTCATAAATTATGGATTTTATAAGTAAAATACTATCAGCAGTGGTTTTGTTTAAACACAGAAAATCACACTTGTTACATTCTAATAATTGATATGAAATAACAATCAATTCAATTTAAATCAACATTAACCATTCAGTTATTTATCATGGTAAGTAAAACAAATCATGTTTCAGGGCTTTTCATGTTTTCAGGTTTTCACAAGAATGATTGTTTTTTCATAAGGCCTAAACAAAAAAAGGTTTGTTTCTGGTTACATGCCTAAAAAAATATGGGTTGGTAGGTAGGGATTTGTTTTATCGTTTTTTTTACATATCAGCAATACTGTATGGGAATATGTGCGTTGCAATATTTATATTAATGAGTAATGAAAATTATGATATAGCACTAAGATTTGGATGCCATAAAAACTTATGAGTCAGCAAGTAAAATATTGTGTTGGTCAGGTAACTGGAAACAAACCTTTTTTAGGCCTAAATTCAAAATTCTGTAATGTTAATAATCATTAAAAGTTTTGTTGCAATAGTTTCATGGTTTCCCATTTTAAAAGCACAAATCCTACATTGGTTAATGTGTATTCATTTTATGTCTAAGTTTGCCAAAATTTGTATTGCTATATGAATAAACATCATTGAAAATTACTAAAATGTTAGACATTACACATAAAGGTATAAAAATGGAAGAAAAAAATCTTTTGCAATATCATAAGACGGAAATGGTGGATACAAAAATTATGCATGCATGTTCCCAAAAGCTGAACTTGATTTGTGTAGTGGATACCTGCTCCTGGTCCTATTGGCAGTTCTGTACCACCTTCCTGGCTTCATAAAAGATACATTTTCATGGGATTTGTACGACAGAATGTCTTTCTCACTCTTCCAGACTGGATTATGAGGGAAGAGAGTTTTTACGACTGAAACTGAGTGGTATATTATTACAAGTTTTGGAATCATCGTCCGGGCCCCTAATGAGAACATTTAGGACAGATGGGCCGTTTTTACACTTGGTTCTGTGATGGATGTACTGCTGGCATCTAAAACAGGGCAGCAGGTTAGGCACGTACAGATCAACCTTGACAGAATGGAATCTATTTTGATTGTGGATGGAAGGTTTGGAGTTGAAAAGGTGAGGATAATACATGCCATTTCTGCTTATACTGATGCATTTAACATTAGAAACAGCCTGTATCTTCAGATTATGTTGTGAGATTTACAGTAGGTGAGGTCCCTACGACGAATTACTCCCATACAGGAGTGAAGTGTTTCATGAACAAATACTGCAACCCTTCCTCCAAAGAAGTGTTGAATTGAAAGAAGCTTTTTTGATTGTTGCTTAGTGAAACACTTCACAAGCAACGTTTTTTTCTTTTAGTTTTTTACTGACTTAGATGTGCCAAAAATGGAGTTAACATACTTTTCAATGACAATGGGAGAAAGGTTTATAATAGGTTTATCATGATCCACTGCTGAAATGACAATGAATCTCAGGAAATTCTGCACATGAAATGGTGAAGATGTTTTGGTGTTGATATGGAGTCTGACTCCACAAGTGTACACTTGGCTGTTTTGGGAGTGCCATGATAGTTTAGTGATTTTCATCAATGATGCTCCCCATTGACCATGGAGTCAAACAAGGGGACATGACTGACACAGGTCATGACAGGGATACATCAGTGATATAATCTGAGTGAAAGGCTTACATTGGACAAATATATTCCTGCAGAATGTTTTCAAACTAAAACTGCCTTGCAATTGGGATAAAACACACTTTTTGCCATTTGGAACACAACCGGAAATCAGTCATAAAAATAACCCCAGGGCCTAAATTGTACTTTATTAACAACATGTATTTAAAGGATATGAATATACAGGACTGATAGTTATATAAAACTAATAATCATCCTCTGTGTAGTACCGGTAGATAAAACATTGGTTAAAATAAATAGGACATAAAAAATAATATCATTGGGTGAACTTGCTTGAAACTTTCTAGGGCCATAAAAATGAAAAGGGACAAAATATAATAGCAAGTAAGAGCAATAATATATAGACAAGTTTTACAACTAAAATACTTACTACACAGAGGTGTGAATTTTCTAGAAAACAATTGTTTTTAAACATCCTTTAATACTGAGATATGCCATTGATCAGTGATGTTGTTGAGTCAGACAAAGGCAACTATGAATAGAAGGGCCCAGCTATTACATGGAGTTAAAGGAAAAAATGACTGCCCATGTTTCCAAAGACTATGGGTGTTATGGTCTTCTAAGTACATTATTCATATAATGATATATTATGGTGTTTACACAGTTTGAAGGTTTTAAAGGGACAGTTATAATGTACTGATGGTCTGCTAGTGACCTTGCACTTTGATCAATCCAATTAGTTTTGTGAATAAGAGTTTAATAAAAAGAGCTTGTCATTGAATATTGAATATATAGTGATGCCAATGTATGTAAAAAAAACATAAAATACAAAATCCCTATCTACCGACCCTTATCTTTTTGGGTATGTAACCAGAAACAAACTTTTTTTGCTTAGGCCTGATAGTATATATTTCAATAAAGTTAACTTTTTCTGTAGTTTCCACTCATTTATGACGTATGCAACAAATGCTATTCTTCTTTTTTCAAAAATAATTCAGCTACAGTGGAATTATATTTTGAAAATTTCCTTATAAATTTTTCAAAATACACATTATTTATTGTTGTTTTAATTTTCTTGAAAAAGCATGTGATGAATGTATATATTTTGCAATTACCTGTATATATCTGATTATTGAGTGCTTTGTGTAGCTATTTTTATGTGCAGTCAGTGGTAATGGTTTGTGTAATAAGACCATAATTTGCTATTTTTTGCTAATTTTTCTAAATTCAGTTCTGATAAAGGACTCTTAACTTATAATACCAATATATATTAATATAACAGAACTCGACACTTCAGATTTTGATTTTGTCTGTATCTTAAACTAGAATACAAAAAACAATCTAAGAATTAAAAACAGATCACAATTTAAAATAAGTCTCCTTAAAACATGATTTGCGAACTATAGCCATTAATCTTGGAAGTAGAATCTTAGAATACAACCAAGTAACCGTAAACTTGATAATATGGTGGCAGGCTGTCAACCCAACTTTTTCAAAATATAGGACATTTCTTAGGCCAAATTTAGGACAAATGTAGGACGTTTCCACAATTTTGACTATAATTGTAGGACAAATTGGCTAAATATAGGACATTTCGTACTCATGTTTTGTTTTATATGACACTGTCACTGGGTTTCTATGTCATTTTTCAACAATTTTTCAGTTATATATGGCAACCACTTCACCTTACCAGTTTTCCTGGACTGAATACTAACAGCACTAACTTACCCGTCCATTACGAGCCAGCAACTTCTCTACATATGGAGGAAAATTGACATTTTTTGTCAAATTTTCATAGAAGGGTATGACCTGCCATGAATGGGATTCAAACCTGGATCTCTGGGTTACAAGTCCAGCACACTAACTACTGGACCACGGCCGTGGACAGCATTTCATGCTGTTTTATATATACAAAAAAATGAAGTCCAAGACTGCTTAGAGTTCAAAGTATTTCAATAAAAACATACTTTACCGAAAGCTATATTTATTTTAAGCTTTTATACCATTATATACAGATTGATCCCACCAATTTCCGTATCTTGAAAATCAAATCTAACTCAGTCTTGGATCTTTGTCACACACACTGCCTGTTCTGGAGGCAGTATCAAAGAAGACACTTATTAAAAATCTCCCAGAAATGGTGAAAATATAGGAAACAAGGCCCAAAATATAGGATTTTATAGGGTTATAGGACATGATTGACAGCTTGTGGTGCATTTGTTTGGCTGACAGAGCTCAAAATTTAGGCACGCACAGACACTTAACAAAATGGCATAATTGCTGCCAGAAGAGGCAATACATACTGAGCAGTCTTGTTAAATTTCTGAAAAAGTCATGATGCTCAATGTTATAGTGTTTTTATATTGTTGATATGGTGGTATATTTATGAGTCAAATGTTTTTCATGTTCTCTTGTTTTTGAAATACTAAACATACACCTAACAAACATTTCAAGTTTTGATTTTCTTTTAACATCATCTTATGAGTTAAACATTGGCAATAATAGTTCATCCAGGGACTTTTGAAAGGTACTGTATATAAATCATTTTAAATATATTTCATCTTTTATTGAATTATTAAAATTTTCTTTATAGCTAAATATATTTTAAAGCTACAGGACATTTTTTCATGAAATACTTTTTTTACTGGAATGACTCCATAAAAATACCTACCTAATGAAATTGTACTTTATTTTATAAAAGAACAATCATAAATACAAAATCCATGTATGAAAGAATCTGAATTTTGAGCACAAAACACGGTATTGGGGCAGATCAGGTTTTTTTTATGTTATATCGGTGGCATAGAAAAAATATACATGGTAGGAACTATTTTTGAAAATTACATAGCTTGGCAGTTACCCATCCTACTTTCCTGAAAATTTCAAGAGGTTAGTATTCGCCATTCTTGAGATATGCATTGAAACATCCTCCAAAAATGGCCATTTTTAAGCGTTATACAGTCTCACTTGAAAAAAATGTTTTTTAAAATCCAAAATACTCTGAATTTCAAGGAGAATTGGTGCATACATTGGTACAGTTTTATTCAGACTTCTGTTCTGCAAGTTTTGTTGCTTGAATTATTAAAATTGGTAAAATATTACTTATTTTACACCTGAAATGCTATCAGCTGTGATTTTGTTCATTATAATACTCAAATAATTAGTACAAAATAAGGGCTATTTAAACTTAAATCGACATTAATCATTTAGTTATCGATTATGGTCAGTAAAAAAATCATTTATGGTTCAGGGTAAGTCCTGGTTTTAGCATGAATGATTGTTCTTTTGTAAATATCAACAAGAAAAATTTCATAGTGTCTGTAACCGTGAAAAGTTTATGTTGCAATAGTTTCATTGTTTCTTGTTTCATAAGTGTTAATCTTTCATTAGCTAATGTGTATCCATGGATTATCTAAGTTGGACAAAGTTTGTATTGCTATAAATTAACATTTCTGAAAATTTCTACATAGAAAAAGTTACAGACACTACATGAAAGGGTATAAAAATGAAAGAAAAAAGTCACTGTTGCTTTTGGACCTAAAATTTTTTTTCACTCTAGAGAAATACCTATTTTTTATGGTGTAATGTTGCATCCTACTTTTAACTACTTAGTAAAGTGCAAACAAGTGATGTAAGAACTCTTATTATGAAATATTACATCAGACTTGTGGTATTGTGTTATGAACAATTCGAGACAAAACGAGGTAACATGGATTTCTTACCCTAGAAGAATTGTCTTACCTAATTTCTATGATTTTTACCATGGAACAACCCTAAGGCATGGAGAGAAGACAAAAACAGACCTCCAGTAATGACCCAGGTATGATTCTGTTGTTCAGAAATATCTGTACTGTATTTAGTAATGTCTGTAACCGAAATCTCCATGTTAGTGAAAGGCCTTTTCCCCTGTATGTGTATGAAATGAAAAGAAATGATGTTCCCTTCTACATTTTGGATGTATAAGGCATACAACTGAAACATTTTTGGTCTGACAATTTTTGTTTTAATGTAGATACATGCCTTTGGCAAGATGTTCAAAAATATCTTTAAATGTACAATGGAAAAATATTTTTTTAACAATAACTAGCATGGGAATAGTAAATTATAACATAAAAAATCTAAGGATTCAAAAAGATGTAACAAAAATAGGACTATTTGTTCTAATAGTCAAATGGTTACAGACACTACGAGGCATATGTATTAAACTGACGTTTGTTTATGATACTAATTAATATGTGCAATCATTTTAAAAGCTATAGCATTGACCAAAAATAATGGTAGTTTGAAGTGATTTCTGTTTCTATCAGATACTTTGCTTTTAGAGATAGCTAATTTTAGAGCCACATGGCAAAAACAGCAGATGAGAATTTGTGTAGACAAAATCAGTGAGGGTTCTTTTGCTATGGTCATGGACTTTAGTGAGAACTATGGATGTGTCTTTCAAAGTGAAGTACAAACAGGATTCTTTGACAGGAACCAAGTAACAATACATAAATAATATTCATGAATGGACAGATGGATGTGCGGTGTAATATAAGGGGAAGAAAGCCTTTGCGGACATTAGTCTGAGGAAAAACCCAACAGTAACACGGAACTATTTTGAAACATCCCATGGGAAGAATGTGTGTGATGGGCTTGGTGCAATTGTGAAAAATGCCTGCTACAGAGCTGTAGTCAGCAACAGGAAAGTGACTGTTTGTGCAGACGATGTGTTTGACTTCTGTACACAGAAACTGACAATGGACAATACAGATATAGAAGCAAGCGCAGTTTCAAGAAGGGAGTTCATCCTTGTTACAGGAGCAAAACGAAGTAGAGATGAAACAAATGTTCAGACACTTGTGGGTACAAGGAAATTACATGCTGTAAAGTCTGTAGGAAGTGATTATGAACTGAGCACTAGAATTCATAGCTGCTATTGTGAGCAGTGCATGGAGGGTAGTGGGATATGCAGCTTCAGGAAGCATGTTAATGCCTGGGAGATGCGGAAGTTGACAGTTGTTAGTGACACTTCAAATCAGACAAAAAAACAAGACAGCAAGCAAAATGATCAGAACCAAGCAAAAAACTAGAAAAACTTCCTGAGAAAAGAAAATCAACTAAAATTCAAAACACTAGAGCAAAGACGAGTAGACTTCACAACAAGGTGTCAACTGAGACAGAAGACCAGCAGAATAAAAAATAATACAACCCTGGTGATTTTGTAGCTGTTGGGCTAAAGCCTAAGAGGGACCTCTCTGTGTTTATTTTGCAGAAGTAATGGATGTCTTTGACACGGAAATTCAACTGAAATACATGAGAAAGTCAGGCAAATGGTACCTGGCCTGATAAAGAAGATTGTTCACAGGAGCCCTTACACGTAATCTTGTGTAGTGTGCAAGCTCCAGAAATAGTGAGTGGAAGGAGTCATTTCCAATTCAGGGCCAATGATTTGTTGAAGCTGAAAGCTGGTCTGGAACAGAATTACAAACATTTCTATCTGAAGTGAATACCATAGAGCAAGAACACAGCTTATCTAGAAAAAAACACAAGATCTCTATTCCTCAAGACATCTATGTAGTGTCTGTAACCAAGTGTGTTATTACGTATATATGTCTGTAAAAGTGGGCAATTTGGAGGAGTACTTACTTAAAATGACTATGGTTTAACACACAATCATTAACATTTAATATTTTACAGTTTTCCATTACTGTCCAGGTTTAAACTTGTTGTTTTGTTCACATTTTATCATTTTAACCTGCAGTTTGCATATAATCCTTCTGAAACATGTTTGCACTATAATTTTTAGTAATCAAAAATCATTTGGTATAATATTCTAGTCAATATTCTTTATCCTGCCATGCTTTTGTATTGAATTTTATCATGATTTAAATGATTCTTCAACTGCAGTGAAATGTTATAATTTGGTAGAGTCTGTAACCAAATGTGTGTGCCTTGTAATTTTACCTTTCATAGAAATTTGTCATTCTTTAGACCAGTATTGATGGTTTTGTTTGTTTTAATACTGTTCTTGATGTATTATAAATGGCTAGATAACCTTCTGGTAGGTCTTTTATGAAGGTGAAGCAGAAGTTTCTAGCTTACTTATTTTTGGGTCTGATACCTGCTGCTGAAATGTTCTGAAATTCTTCACTTTCAGTCAAGTTTTTTTACTTTTAATGTTCATATCCTGTTTTAGATGCTACAGTTGAAATAAAGTTTTGAAGTTTTTGCTGGTTTTTCATGCATGTTATTGACCAAGTGCAGTGTCTGTAATGTTTGTTATACCATAGGATCAAAATGGTAGATAGAATAACAATGCATGCATATGTACATAAAAATGAAAAGAAACTTGATCTGTGTAAGGGATGCCTTGAGCTTTGTAATTGAGTCAATATCAAATTTAAAACAAACACTTGTCCTATGGCAATTTCTTCGAAAATGAAATAGATTTGAAAAGATTTTGAACTCTAAGACATGAAAGGCATTATAATCTACATGAATGTGTATAAATATAATGCAATATTCAATAATAAACCAAAAACAATGACATAAACATCCCCCAAACAAGCAGCTTTTTGTCGTCCCTATATATTTTTATCAACTTTAAATCAGTTTTATTTGTATATTTGTGCATATGTTTCTTGTTGTGGTGTCCAAGATGTAAACTAGAAGGTATAGTCGGCTGCACAAATAAACAATCACTATAATGCACTCTATTTTACTCGAAAATGTTGTCCCTAGCTTTTGCAATGTTATTGTCCTTCAAGTAACAAATGGTAGAATGTAACCTTTTCTTGCTGTGAATTTTCACCTTTGGACTCATTACTAGAAAGTTCAACCATCTTAAAATGGTGACAGTGGTGACTAGCACATGGTAACCAATGATTTGGAGAATTATTGCAAAATTAAGGTAAGCAAATGGAACCGTGACTTGTAATTGCGTCCTTAATGTTACACATTTTGTCAGATAACTACATTGTTTAAGGATAATGCAAAATATGTATATTTTACAGTTAATTAACCAAGTTGAAATTGTGTTTTTAATATTGTGATACCTACCCGATATTAATACAATTATCCATAAATCTGTGTGTGACTCCTTCCAGTAACAATCCTTGCAGTAAAGACTGATAGTGTTATTGGAAGGACTGATTTTGTTATCGCAATGACACTAAAATGATTTCTTCGCTTTGAAATGTTTATGTTTGTAAAATATGTCATTTTTTGTGCATAATAATTTTTGTTATTGAAACACCTATGTAAGAAACTGACAGAAATAGCATTCATTCTGGAGTTTTTTTAATATCAAGTATATTTTTTATTTGGAAGACATAAAACATTGCTGCGAGGACGTTGACATATATTTTTGATATTTTTGTCATAATAGAATGTATCAAAACTGGTAACCTTGTTCAAAATTCCAGACATTGTACTACACAGGGCTGTTGGACATTTTTGTGAAAAGAAGTTTGCATATCTAGCTTGAGTCACTCTTGATATGTTTGCACGTTATTGCGAAGACAATAAAGCATACAATGGAGTAACTTTGCATATTAAATTTCTAGTTCTCACAATACATGCGTGTACGGCATACGTATTTAGGTAAAATGTAAATCATTATAAATCTAATAGATTTGTTTAGACATTTAGATATATTTAAATTAAACCAACATCTGTTAAAATGTAAAACATTAAATCCTGTTATTGTAAGGACCTCAACGCATTGCTGCAATTGAAATATCCATTGCTTAACATTTCCTGCCATTTCAGAAAATGGGCATGTCAAATGCGGAACGACAGAGACGGTACAGGCAACATCGAGATGCAGACCCCGAAAGAAGACAGAAATATTTGCAGAAAGGGAGGGAAAGATACCAAATAGATTGCAATCAAGGAAAGGTCAAACCAATAGCACAGGGAAAAAAGGGCCATCAGAAAGCGATGGAGATTACAGAAACGAAAAGATAGGCTGCCAGAGAAAGAGATACAGGATAGACTAAAAACAGTTGAATACGCCTCCCTAAACACCAGAACATGAACACCACAGCAGTAGACAAAAGGAGCAACACAAAAAGAAGAAACGAAGAGAAGAAGCAAAGACATATAGGGAAAGAAAAAAGATGGAACTCAAGATTCAGAAATTGAAAAGAAAGGTAGAAATGTACAAAAGGAGAATGTCCCAAAAACATTCAGATGTAAAAGGCAATCAACAAGATACTCCCAAGAAGATGAACACGAAAACTGTAACGGAACTTTACACAGAAAGAAGTCAAAAAGTCTCTGTTTGGGTATCAAGTCTTGATAGAGGCACTTAGGCAGAAATATAAAGAAAAGCGTAAGACAGAAAAAGCAAATTATGCTACAATTTTATGCAACAAAACACTGAAAAAGTACCACTTACAGAATGCAACATACAGACTTATACGGCTAAAATCACGAAGGAAACGTGAGAAAAAAGGATAAGACTCACTAACAAAACGCATTGCTGAAAGAGTGCATGCATTCTATACCAAAAATGACAACTCAAGACTAATCACCGGAAAGAAGCAAACTAAAACATACAAACAAGTGAGAAAACAGAGGAGGATACTACTTTCAAACCTGAAATCCTTGTACAGAAAGTTCTTATCAGAGGGAGAGACCCAAATCAGTTACTCTGTGTTCTGTAGACTAAGACCATTCTATGTGGTATTTCCTAGGATAAGTGATCGAAATACATGCTTGTGTAAGACTTGCAACAATACTGAAATAATGGCAGATGCATTGAAGAGGGCAAAAGCTACTGAATCAGCTAATTTGAATGTGTGCGTAAGGCATATAGTATGAACAAAAATGTATGTACAGTGGGTGCAATGATTGTAAAGACAGAACTCTTGAAATAGATAAAAGTGTACTGGACAAAGATATTACATGGTCTGAATGGGTGGCAAAACGAGAGGTACGAAAAATAAAAAGAGGGAAAGATACAGCAGAGAAGCCTATTTATATAACTGTGAAAGAATGTAATGAAGGAACAGCGTATGACCTAGCAGATCGGTTCCATGAACAGGTAAAACGGTATCAGAAACAAATATATCGCACATATTCACAATATGATCATTACGGTATGCGAAAGAAAAACTTAGAAGATACTGAGTGCGTTATGCATATTGACTTTTCAGAAAATTATGTGTGCGGGTATAATGAAGAAGTACAAATTGTACATTTTGGAGCTTCAAAAAAGCAAATAAGTCTTCAGACTGGTGTTATTGACTTGAAAGGGCAGTCATCAAAGACCTAAAAGCATAGAAATATTTAGTGAAGGGCATAGAAATATTTAGTGAAGGGCCTGTCACCCAATATAAACAAAAGGCTAACTTTTATCTGGCATCTACAAAGGGAAAAGAATATAACTTTGAAAATTAATATGAATATAACTTGGTCATTTTTTGAAGCCAGCCATGGAAAGGGTGTACAAGATGCTGTCGGTGGTGCAATGAAACGACAGGCTGATAATGCAATCAAATATGGACAAAACATTACAGATGCCAACTCATTTTGTAATGCGATTCCCAAAGATTCAAACGTCAAATTATATTTAGTGCCCAAGAAAAGCATTGATGATGTAAAACAGGCTTTAGACAAGGTTGCTTAAAAGCTGTTCCTGGGACATTGAATCTCCATCAGGTTATCAGCAAGATCCAGGACGGCAAGATTGCATACAGAAATTTGAGTTGCCATTGTGAAATAGGAAATGAACATATGGGGCATGAATTTCATCTTGCATCAATTTTAGATAAGACTGATGAAAAAGACAGCTACATAGATGAAAACAACAATACTGTAAATCAATCCGATGATCAGTCTGAAACTGTGTGTGAAGGTACTAATGAACAGAATGATTTTAGTTCCCAGTTTTGCAAGGTAACTGCAATGAAAACCAAACATCCGAACACAAACTTACAAACTAAGAAGATGACGTGTAACAGAAAGAGAAAAAAAGACAAAAGTCAACAGAAAAAGAAAACAAAAGAAAGTGTTGCAATGAAACCAATTATGAAACACTATTAGAGACATTTGAAAGATGTGAAACGATGGATGAGTTGGTACAAAATGTTAACATTATTCCAGAAATAGCAATCACTGTTAAAGCAGATGAATTGAGTCTGAACAAGAATGACCTTGACATTGAGTATGATAAGTGACATACCAACTGATATAAAACTTCCAGGGGATACTGAAGAATTGTATCCAGTACAAGTAAATGCAGATGGAAACTGCTTACCGTCCAGTGGAAGTGTATTTGCTTTTGGTACTCCTGATAAAGGTGAAGAAATTCGAGCAAGGATAGGTCAAGAAATGGCAACGCATGAAGATTTGTACTTAAATGACGAATATCTACAGAAAGGGATGTCTGAAAGTCCTAAGTCTCTTAAATTACAATATGCTCAATACTCAGAGTATTACATTCCTGGTATAAACCCTGACAACAACAGCATAAAAGAAATGTATAGAAAGGAAGTTTTATCTATAACAGAAAATAAGACATTCATGGGGATATGGCAGGTATTTGCCCTTGCCAGTGAACTCAAGTGTCCAATACACTCAGTGTATCCAAACAGAGGAAATGCAAATGTGTGACATGATTTAAACAGGCTCGTAATGCCACAAATGGAAACAGATTCTTGTCCAGTTCATATTTTATGGACAAGCACAAGAGAAGATATTCCCAATGAACATTTGGTTCCCAATCATTTTGTTGCTCTTGTTCCTTTGAAAAGCAAACTTACAAGAGTAAAGCGAAAGTTTGACTCAACTAATGTGAAAGATAAACAGACAGAAGACAATGAGCAGCAGAAACAAGCAACGGAACCAAAGAACACTGGCAACAATGGAACTGAGCCCAAAACAGAAGAACCAATCAACACTGAGAAGAATGGCAATGAGCACCAATCAGCAGAACCAAAGAACTCTGGCAATAATGTAAATGAACACCAAACAGCAAAATCAGAGAAAAGAGAAATATTCAACATGGAGACGAAACAGGAGAACCAAATGAATCAGGCCACAACGACTGGATGAACCACCAGCCACAAGAGCCAAGAGCCACACACAACAACAATGGAATAGGCCACCAGATGACAGATACCAAGAACACAGACAACGATGTGATAGAGAACCAAACAACACAGTTAAAGCACACAGACAATGAACAAAATAATGAAAACAAAACAAAAGGAACACAGAACAGCAACAAACACAACAGAAAAGAGAAAGCGAATACAACAACAGAACAAGGCAAAACCACTGAACAGGTTTTGGAAAAGGAAAACTCAAAAATATTCAAATCCCATGAGATAGAAAACCTCAACAAGTTTGTAGGCAAGCACGTGATGGTGCAATTCAGAGGGAGGCCATATCCTGGTTATGTCCTAGATATTGACAAAACAAACCTATATATATTCTGCATGCACCAGGTTGGTCGGAAAGCAGCAAATTGCTTTTACTGGCCAAAAGTGATTAAAGACATAGCATATGCATTATACCAGAGTCTGTAGCGATTGAAAATTCAAGGCACTTGAGAGTCGATGAAAACACCTGGAATGCAGCGGTTAAACAATAAGAACATAGATGATTTTTTTATTACAAATTGAATATCTCAGCATAATTATTATTTTTGCTAGCAATGGCTATGACTTATTGCATTAAGGTAATTAAACAATAATACACTATTCTTCTGAGTGAAATATATTAATTGGTGGTCTTATTATGCTGTCATGTTAATGTATGCAGTGAAAGCATAATTGTATATTATTTAAAGTCGAACAATCATAACCATTCTTACATTACAAGTTAATACAATGAGAAGGTAGCTGGAAGTTAACTCAATAACTGTTTTGCTCAAAGTTAATACTTAATTGTTCTAAACATGTTAATGTTTGTTCTTCTTATACAAGATGCATTATATATAAGTGTATCATGTCAATTGAATTGCAATTACATCAAAAGCATTGTTATATTTAAATAAGTATACTGAACTGAAACTATAATTATTGTTCAGAAATTTATTTTGTAAATGAACCGTTCAGGAAAACGTAGGACATGTAAAAATCTGTAACTGATGTCCATTAACTCACTTGTTCTTTCAGTAACATGCAGATATTTTAGTTCATAAATGATGTATGAATAAGTACATGTGCTTTGGTTCCAAAGGATAGAAATGTACTTTGGATTAAATCATTGTATTTCATTTGATAATGCCAACACAAAAAACAAGTTTAAAGGAAATATCTGGAGGCTTAAATAAGTCCTTAGTGTAACAAAGCAGTCAGTGCAGTAACTTACTAAGTTTTATTTGCAGTAATTGTAGTGTTTCTTTTTCAAAAGATCTTGTTAATGTAATTTCAAGTTTAAATTGTTCCAGTCTGTTGAATGTTGATATTTCTTTACGTTTTGTTTGTTTAAATAAACTTCTAAAACCTTATGTTGTCTTTGCTGTTACATTTCCATGTCCTTGCAGCTACGGCGTTGTCCTTGATGTAACACTGACAAAATTGTTTGAAAAAAAATAGATATTCTGTTAAATTTTCAAATTAAGTGTCATGTGAACTATGTTTCAATACAACAATCAATGAAACCCTAAATTTTGTCAGAAGCTAATAAAATGTGTGGAATAATATAATATGAAAACGAAAACTTTTCTGATGCATTCACAATTTTTCCAGAACATTTTAATAATAACAAGTCACACAACAAAAATATGTTGTATCACTGATAACACTTGATTAAGTACTACAGACACCACTTAACAGTTATTCATACTTGTTAAAATTACTGACTTTTCTAACATTTTTGTTGTTGTTACATAAAGGACATTTTAATGATGGTGATATATTTTGAATAACATTATAAACAATTTTTGACTTGAATTAAGGGATGACAAAGTCTTTTTTGAGCTGAAGATATATTGCGAAAAAATAAAATATCGCCAATACACAAAAGAAAAAAGTTCTGTTTTTCAATTTTTCACATTTCAGAATGTGCTGAAATTTGATATTGACTCAATTAACTCCAAATTAATGTGGAATCTAAATTTTTTTTTTTGAGTACTATCAGCACCAATACCATATTTTAGCCGAAAGTATACCTATTTCCTTACTTAAGAAAAGAAAACAATTGAAATAAAATTTTCTTTCATATTAGAAGAATATTAATTGATTTGTCTCTTCATTGCATGGCAATTGTCATTTTCAAAAGGATAATGCTACCCAAGTCAGTGAAATGGTCAAAGGGGATTGTTGTACATGGATGGCCAAGAGAAAGGCTGAATGAACCAAGCTCTTATATTCAACTAGGTCAAAAAAGCGTGAGAAGACCAGACAGAATGACCAAAGTCTACACTGATCTTATATATGCATTCCATACTCATCAGACACTGGTGTGAAGATAATTGTAAGATGACACTTGCCATAATCACAAGTGGAATGACTTTGGTTTTACAACCCCTAGTAAGCCGATGAAAGTAAACCTGAGCTAGACAAGATCTATCAATGGATAATTAAAGCCTGGGATACAGTCATAATTGTTAACAAGCCTTCGAGAAATGTTGTACCTCATTATCTTGAGAAGTCATCTGAACAGACTAAATGCTCTAGATAAGCCACATACTTGTAATAATGGGGAACTTGTTCGTTGATTGAAATAAGTCTTTGATAATAGAAACTGACTGTAAACTTGCATCAAATGATTAATATTTCATTATCACAACATGTGAAAAACAAAGTACTCGATTAAAATTCCGTTCTTTTATAGTGCAACTCTGATACTGAGATAATGATGTTCATAATAAGCATGAAAAATGATATATGACTACGAACAAAAATAGACAGGACTTTAAAAACTCCTCAAGATAAATTGGGTGTGCCTGATAACGATGCTCATAATAATGAAGTTTTACTGTGTATCTAACAACCTTGATGGTACTGAAGATGACATACTGTATGAAGACTGTATCAGCAATACATATTACATTAGTACCAACCCAAACATAACAAAGAAACATAAGTTTGATTTGAAAGTTCTGATAGGCAACTTTCCACATATCTGTAAAATAGATGATCCTTTTCATGGCTTTTCAGGACTACACACATTTCAAAGTATTATCAGTACTTCAAATTGGCACACATAAAACAAATTCAAAATTCCCTAAATAAACTGATTCATTTTTGGAACCCTTGTTTTAATAATCAAGTTGCCTTATACCACAAGTAAATCTCACATTTAGTAGCATTTATGAAGACACAACAAGATTTTTTATTTTTCATCTGCTTTGATCATTTTCTTTGTCCAAAAAGAATAATAATTTCATACATAATTTTTTCCCAATATTTCATCTGACTTTTTATCTGCTTCTTATACACAGGTGACACCTACATATAGGTGTTTATGGTAATAAAAATATAGATAATATCATATTAGATAAATCTGTCCCAACAAGAAAAAACTTTACAACTTTCCTAAAAAATCCATAATATTTTAAACAGACATCTTAGAATAAAAAATATTCATATCACCATACAAAGATAAAACTCCATACCTATGGAGGCTGATTGTTAGGTCTGAATGTTAGAGAGTACAGTACAGAACTATTGTTTTAAAGTAGTGACCAGACATATATAGTATGGGATGGTGTTTTAAAACTATGGTCACCACATGGAATTAAGCAAATCACTGGGTGGGTGTGGTCTTTATACAGGGATATTTTGCAGGAACCATAGAACAAGCTAAAATTAAAAAGGGAGACACAATGGTATGTCCTCATGATGTTACATTGATAATATGACAACTGTCCTATACATGCATACTATTTAGGTATTTGACATCAGTAAACAAAAACACAACTATTACAATTCTTAAAAATGACAGATATAGACAACTACACATGATATATGTGCAACAGTACCCGAAGATACACACCAGGGCTCTCTTTCTCTTATGGGGGACTGGGGCCAGGACCCTGGGAGGGGGGAATTTTGCGCCATTTTCAGTTTGTTTAATCGAAAAAATAACAAGACTATGTATGTTTTTCAGTTTTTATTCTTTTGTTGCTAGGCGGACTCCAGGTTTATCTAGCCATTTGTTTAATGGAAAAAATAACAAGACTACATATGTTTTTCACAGTTTTTATTCTTTTGTTGCTAGGCGAACTCCGGGTTTATCTAGCCATTTGTTTAACAGAAAAAAATAACAAGACTACGTATGTTTTTCACAATTTTGATTTTTTTCTCGCTAGGCGAACTCCAGGTTTATCCAGCCATTTGTTTAACGAAAAAATAACAAGACTACATGTTTTTCACAGTTTTTATTCTTTTGTTGCTAAGCGCACTCCAGGTTTATCTAGCCATTTGTTTAACGGGAAAAATAACAAGACTACGTATGTTTTTCACAGTTTTTATTTTTTTCTCGCTAGGCGAACTCCTGGTTTATCCAGCCATTTGTATAACGAAAAAATAACAAGACTACATATGTTTTTCACAGTTTTTATTCTTTTGTTGCTAAGCGCACTCCAGGTTTATCTAGCCATTTGTTTAACGGAAAAAATAACAAGACTACATATGTTTTTCACAGTTTTTATTCTTTTGTTGCTAGGCGGACTCCAGGTTTATCTAGCCATAATTATGTTTAACGGAAAAAATAACAAGACTACGTATGTTTTTCACAGTTTTATTCTTTTGTTGCTAGATGGACTCCAGGTTTATCTAGCCATTTGTTTAATGGTAAAAATAACAAGACTATCTATGTTTTCCAGGTTTTTTTCCAAAAAATAGAGGTTCAGAGGTAGGGGAATAGGGCCGAAATTTGGCTCCAAATTCGGGAGATCGAGAGCCCTGCATATGCAACATTATTTCAGAAATCACATGAAACAATTTGAAATAATTTATGCTTAATAAAAACAATCATTCAACAGTCAAAATTCTATGGACTGTTAGGAACTAAAAAAATTTCAGTACACTAAATGCACAGAAATCAACAAATAAATTAATTAATTCAATCAAGATAATCAAGTAGCAGTAAAAAATAAAAACATCTGATTATAATTGTTAAATAAATATTATATATTATCATTAAAAATGTTGGAAGGTCAATGCTTCAAAGTGATTTTATGAAACAAAAACATCTAATAATAATTATTATTGAAATATTATATGTTATTATTAAAAATGTTAGAAGGTCAATGCTTCAAAGTGATTTTATGAAACAAAAACATCTAATAATAATTATTATTGAAATATTATATGTTATTATTAAAAATGTTGGAAAGCCAATGCTTCAAAGTGATTTTATGAAACAAAAACATCTAATTATAATTATTATTAAGATATTATATGTTATTATTAAAAATGTTGGAAAGTCAATGCTTCAAAGTGATTTTATGAAACAAAAACATCTAATTATAATTATTATCAAAATATAATATGTTATTATTAAAAATGTTGGAAAGTCAATGCTTCAAAATGATTTAATGAAATAAAAACATCTGATTACAATTATTATTAAAATATTAGATATTATTAAAAAATTGGAAGGTCAATGCTTCAAAATGATTTTATGAAATAAAAACATCTGATTACAATTATTATTAAAATATTAGATATTATTTAAAAAATTGGAAGGTCAATGCTTCAAATAATTTCATAAAATAAAAGCATCTGAAAAGTTCCAAACATGTGGCTAAATATACACATAATTTCTTCTAATACACTGATGATCATAATAATCATCTATTGCACATCATAGCCAAAAAAATCATACTCCACCATTTGGACTCTGAACATTGCCAGTATCCAAATACTAGGATGTCTTTAGGCCTAGCGCTTTGTTGATATATATAGTCATTGATATATAAATATATATATGGTCAATGATACTTGTACTATTAGATGACCATCACAGATAATTCTAATAGAACAAATACTAACCATTCAGCATTATATATAGTATTCTAATGAGACATAGTCACATGGTTTAGTGGATCCTTTCAGTGCACAGGGCCTGGCTGATTTTATTCTGTACTGTACATGAATTATAAAATGAGAAGGCATATGATGAATGTCTACAACAAAAAGTTATGTAAATTGCTCATGATACGGAAAAAAAAAAATTCAAGAAATTTGCTGGTCCCTCTGGAGGGTCATATATCTAAAAAGTAGAATAGGTAAATACATACAGCAAAAAAAACTGGTTAATTTCTTAAAAGTGACAGAAATGACAGCTTTACATTCAAATCCAATGTTTCATTTCCAAATACAAAAATGTGTGTCTCCAGGGTACAAAACACATACAACTTTTTTGAACACTGATTTAAAAATACTGATAGATGTACCATTGTCAGCATAAACTTATTCATGAGGGACTGTATTTTGAATAAATAAGTTTTCAGATTATTTCCAGTCAACCATATTGTCAACCATGAGACATTTGAGTAAAACAAGCCTTCCAATTATTGATATCTGTTTTTTCACCAGTAGGGGAAGGGGCCTTTTCTTTAAATTTGGGGGAAAAATAACATGGTATTTTTGCAAAAAAAAAATGGGGAAAACTGCAAGATTTTAAGTATTTTTCCTGAGGAGAAGACGCCTATATAGGCCCCTGCCATAGAAGGAGAAAAAACCCTGGATATCAATATTTATAATTGACTGCAGAAGTGGTTTCCCTTGATAACAGTCTGGCTCCTGCATTTGAGCATTAATCAATAGTCTATTTCTATTTATATAAACAAAACCAGAACATTGGTAAAGTTCAAAACTGAAAATAAATGCTGAACAAAAAAAGGCCATAATCTGTTGATCTTTAGACCAAGCTGGCACAGGGAAATCTTCTGGTTTTAAAGGAAATACAACAGAAATTGGCTGAAAACTTTAAAGTAACTAAAATTACATGCTCCATACATGAGAAGAATTTGCACTTCAAAGATGTTGATGAAAACCTAAGAAACAGTAATTGCCTAATTATAGGTGAATGTTCAAAGATAGATAAAAGAAATTAGATTCAATTGTAACAGATGAAGATCAGATCAAATAATAAAAACCATTAAAACCAATCTTATTGTTAAAAACAGATATTACTTCATCACAAGCAAAAATGAATTTTGTTTCTGGGCTAGATGAATAGAAATAATATAACTGTTCATAAAAAATCTTTTTTTTAAATGAATGAGTTCATGTAATCAATTTGTGACTCTAATAAACCAATTGCCAAGGGAATCCAAGAAAGTAATTTGAATAAACCTTACTGACTTGTTCATGAATATAATACTGAAGACGAGTATAAACTGAATTTTATTATTATTATTATTGAATATTATTGGAAACAGGATAAGATTTGATGCATGGATATCTTTTTATATGTTAAAAAGTCCTTCAGTCAGTTATACTGTATTGCATTAAGAAAAGAGTGGATTTGATTTCCTAAGAAACTATCTGTTGAAACTATTATTCAACAGATCAAAGCCCATCAAACTTTCGTAGCTATTTATTCCAAATATACAAAAGGAATTTTGATTTTTGTCCTTTGAGAGACAATTTGAAGCACTGGTAATACAATAAAACTTCATTATTACAAGCATCAATATCTTGAGCACCGACTTATCTCAAGGAGTTATTAAAGTCCCGTCAATTTTTTAGTAACTAGTTCTGTAGAATTTATTACGAGCCCCTTGTTTATCACAAGCATTTAGTCTGTTCCAATGACCCCTCGAGATTTACAACAAGGTTTCACTGCACTTATGAAATCCTGTTACCAGCCCTGAAAAGGACCATTTTCCACATTAGAAAGTAACTGCCAAAACCTAACTTTTCAACACATGGGTGCAGACCTTTCTCATCATTGAGCTGGTATTCGGCCCTGTTCCCCTAGTAAACAAGAGGGCCATCATGATCTATCTTGATTATAAGCCTTTGATAGTTCCCCAATTCAGTGTTTCATGACACAATTTTCCCCTATCAAAGAGACCTGATACATGTTCCCCAAAACCATAAACAAGAGGCCCTTTTTCGCTCACCCGAGTAACGATTACAACTTCTATGGTTTTCCTGTGATTTGACCAGGTGAGCTAGTTTTTAACCCATGTTCAAACCTGTTCATGATATCATTAATACAAACATTCTGACAAAGTTTGAGGAAAATCCAATCAAAACTGCAACCTCTAGAGGGTTAACAAAGTTTTCCAGTGATTTGACCCGGTGACCTAGTTTTTTATCTCCAAGATGATCCATGATCAAACTTAACCAAGATATTATTAAGACAATCATTTTGACAAGGTTTGGTGAAGATCCAATTAAAACTGTGACCCCTAGAGTGTTAACAAGGTTTTTCTAAGTCACCTGGTGACCTACTTTTTGACCCAAGATGACCCATATTCGAACCTGTCCAAGATATTATTAAGACAAGCATTTATATAGTACAATAATCCCTTTTGGCCATTTCAGTGTCTTGGGCAGCATTATCCTTCTGAAAATGACATACTGTCATCTCTGAGCAACAAGGTTGTATCTGACATTTTTTGTAGAAAAATTAATATACCTAAATACATATATATGATGTAACAATATTAAACATTTACTATAAAATTGAACATTTCAAAACAATATTTGCCAAAAGGTTGAATCTCAAAATTGTTTGTTGCAATATGGTTGTATCTCAAATCATATCACAAAAACATAAACAGAATTTTATTCTATGTTTTAGTAAAGATGGTTTGAGAGTTATAAAGATTTATGAGAAATGTAATAATATCTATAATATTTGATAACATCATAATGTATAATTATAAGGATTCAATTTGTTTGTATGTTTTATAATTTTTCAACAATTGATCAACATTTTTCAATGTAGATCTGACAAGTAAATAAATGCTCTTAAAATACATCCGTGAATGAAATAAACAATAAAATGATAATATATAATTTGAGTGAATCTTATTACTGGAAAAAATTTAGGTGTTTTGCAACACTGAAAAATTTAGTCATTAGTTTGTAGATTATTTCAGAAATTCATTTTTATGTTGAAACCATATTAGACATAATGTTTAATACTTACTATATCATTTTTTCTTCATGATAAATATATCATAGTAGTGGTACACTAAATTATACGAAATATATATAAAAACCACCTTGACATCATGGCAATTGTAAGACGTATAACCAATTAACAAGTCACTGTATTTTTCTATAAGTATATTAACTGGAACATATGGTTTTTATATTGACTTACAGAAGATGAATACCTTGAATTTCATATAGATAAAAACTAAAAAACTAGAAAAAATAATAAAAATCATTTCAAGTAATCCAAAACAGTGTTTAATAAAAAAGAACTGTCAGCAAGTAATTTAAGTTACTGTTTGCCTTATTCATATTTTGTGATAAAAACTAAAACAGTCCAACTTTCCTGACAATTTATGGTATTTAGGACTAATCTCAAGTAAAGGTGATCAAATTAAAGAGATAGTTTTGTTTTCTTAGACAATTTTAATCTTGTTATTTTGAATAATGCAATTATCATGTTGAACATTATTTCACTTAGTTAAACAAGATAAAACCTTGTTGCACCAAATAAATGGAAAGAAAATGACTTTTAATAGCAATGCAAAATCCGCTAGGTGGCGCTACAGGACTACTTTTCGCGGATTTTTTTTCTGACCCTCATTATAGGTACCAAATTATACGTTCTATTTAGGGTTTAAAACGTTTAAAAATCATGCAACCAGCAATTCCACATAAGGGAATGAAGGCAGTCCTAATGGGAGGAGCTTGATTTTTATGAATAAACATTAAAAATCGTTAAGAAAATGCATTTCGAAATTTTCATATATAGAGCATTTTAGTAATACGGTGGTTTACGCTGGTTTGCATACCATGTAACCATAGATTAATTATTGTTTTAGTTAAATATCAATCAATTTTAATTGAAAAATCACGTAATGCAGTCCAAATTTGCAGTTTTCTGAGGCAGGTGCCCACAGGCAAATAACGGTAACTCTTGTCTTTTAATATCATTTAGAGTTATCCCGAATTAAATCGCCAGTTTATTATTCAGCATTTCAACCTCTTGTTTCGCAAGAACACTTTATGCTGTGTCTTTCTTTTGATGTCATTCTACTAAATCAGGTAATACGTATTATGTAATCTCTACTCAAGTGCAGAAGATGCAACTTGTCTGTAGTTAATGACTTAAAATGAATCCTTTATTGGTTTCAATTGAATTGGTCTCGCACCTAAAATTTTCATAACAGACTCTTGTCTTGACTGACATGTATTAACTTAGTGATGTATTAAGTTAAACACTGCGTTACTTACAACATATGTACTTATTTTTCATTTAGAATAAAGTGGAACCTATTGATGATGGGACTTTAAATGAAACATCAGATAGTTCGTCTTTGACAGTAAATACAGAAATACAAAATCCTATTCAGGTAGTTATAATTCATTATGTTCTGAGATGGATTGGAACTTTTTTGAATAATAGGTCTCAAAATTACGTAGAATAAATATAACTGATGTTGGTAGCATTCATTTAACAATTTTACAAGTTCACTAGTTCTAAGTTCTTTTTGTCAGGACAAAGTAGAAACTTTTAATTTTTTAAAACGTTATGTAATTATTTACTAGTGTATAGTTTTCCAAGTAATATTGTTCTTAATTTGTACCATTGTTCTCATTGTTAGGATCCAGGAGTGCTACAGATTACTCATTTTCGATTCCAGGTATTACTACACAAGACATAGGGCTTGGACATCTTACCTTTAGCATACAAGAACAATTCAGTATTAAAGACACATCAGCACAGGTAAAAATGAAATTTCTGATATAAATTATTGAAACTTGGACAATACTGTCAAACCTGTGATTAGTACTCACAAGATTTCCAAATTATCAATAGATTGGAAAGCAACCATTTACCATGAGTAATGTATTTAGATTTTATACTGTATTCAGTAATCAAAAAATATTTATTCTGCAAGAGAAAGCCTGTTTATGTAGCCTTTGTAGATTTTAAGAAGGGTTTTAGAAAACCAACTTCTACAAACATTGATGGTGCCAAATGAAGAAGTTGATGAGATCTGCCTACCACTACTGCAAGGAATATTTTTCGCCATTACTCAGCTTTTGAGACAAATGATTCCAGAACATCTTCCAGGTGGCAAATTCTGGGATCCATCAGAAACTCTGAGACAACAGGCATCATCTGCCATGAAACACAACAAACTGCCCCAGTTTGTTTTTGGACAATTAGACCACCTGGTATCCTATAGACCAAATGCATCTGTCCTAGCAAATGAAGCATACATTATGTACTCATTTAATAAAACAGGACAGTGGCTGGAAAATCTCCCTCTTGATGATAGAACTAAGATATTAGAAGAGTCAAAAAAGGAAGGCAGAGAAATAAGGGAAAAGTTCCGGGGGCAACTAAAAGATATCGAGGCAAAACAACTAGAGGAACAAAAGAAAAGAAAGCTGGAAATGGAAAGACTTGAACGACAAAGGATAGAAAAGGCAGCGAGCTTAACCCAGGATATTTGCTTCTATGGCTTATGTCAAAGTCAGCAACAGGTAGAAGAGGGAATTAGTGTATTTGGTGAAAACAGTCAAGAGGTTACGAAAGCCTTACAGGCACAACTGAAGTTTCGGAAAGATGTCTTGAAACAGCGGCATGAAAATAAAAATGTCTACAATTTTTCCGCGAAAATGCCAAATGGTAAGTACCAAAAACTTTCTTCTGATGAAATGAAGGAAAACCTAAAGCAGTTAATAAGAAGTGCATCACAAGTTCCCACCGAAGAGATAAAAGATGGTGAAAGACCACTACTACTTGGGAAAACTGTAGACCTTGTCTTTACAGATAAAACCTTTAGAGGGAAAGTGATAAGTGTTGTACCCAGTTTCCCTCACTGTTACAATGTGAAATATAAAAATGACGAAGCAGTACATGCTTTTAATCTGTTGAAAGATTATGAAGATGGTGATCTAAAAATAGTTCTTGTATAAATAAGTCAAACATTTTCAGCATATGCGGTGTTGCATATATTCAGTGTTGGAATTCATTAGATATTTTTAACTTAGATAAAAACTTGTGTTTAGAATTTAACTTCAGATTGTACATAGATCAAGTGTATACAGAGCAATAGATAAGCTGCATATTTGCATATTTACTCAATTAAATTTTACAAAATACGCAATTGAAACTATTTTAGATGAGTATCAAAAAGCAATTACAAAAGCAAAATACCCAATTAAAATATTCATGATGCGTATCGAAATCAATTTTCATGAATATACATGCACATAGTCATTTTCGTTTGTCAGTTGTTCCTCATAGTCTCGGACAAACGTTGTAGTGATGCGGTCCAAAAACTACCAAATGTGTACAGTTTAGACTTGATAATTAAGAGCATGAATTCCCAATTGATACCGTATAAAAATCATAGACAAACAGGTTTAAGGAAACCCAATTATATTTAGCAAATACCCAATTCAAAATGAAATGATGGAGTAATACCCAATTCAATGAGAAAGCTCATCTGTTGCTCTGTGTATAGAAAGATATAAATAATGTAAACTATAAAAAGTTAAATAAGTTCTAGTTATGCCCATAATGCTTGTTTGCATCCAGTTAATTTGACATGTTATTAAATGTTGGTTCTGTTGTTATTGACAATTTATTTAGTCCATTAAAATGCATGCTTTTTTCAGTACAATATGACCTCTATTTAATACCAACACCGATGAAGACAATGCAACAACTTTCTAAGAAATATTTTGTCTTCATCATAAAATGATATTCCTAATATGTTAAATCTTTGCAGACTAACAGCATTTGTACAAAAAACAAATTTCAGTTTTTCCATTAGTGTTCATTAAAGACAAGGTCGCGGTCGTAGTCCAGTGGTTAGTGCGCTGGACTCGTAACCAGGAGGTCCAAGTTCGAATCCCAGTCACAGCAGGTCATACCCTTCTTTGAAACTTTGACGTAATGCCGTTTTTCCTCCATATTTGGAAAGTTTGAAGTTTGGCAGCTTGAGGAAGTGTAAGTTAGTACTGGTTAGTATACAGTCCAGGAAAACTGGTAAGGTGAACCAGTCGCCGTATATAACTGAAATTTCAGTAACCGTCACTGTTCACAATTCAAGTATTGAAATTTAAAAGGCATCAGCTTAATTAATAAGTTCAATCAAGTTTTTTCTTGACAACTTAAAATTCAGGTAGCTTTCAAATGTTTATATTATAGCATTTTAATCATTTCTTTGAAAATTAGCATGTTTTACACATACTGAAAATACATTTAAGTCTTCTCTTTTTTAACTTCTGATAATTATTTGAATGCTAGCAATAAGATAAAAAGATAATTCGTTTCTTTTTACAGATTTCTTCAAAAAGTGCAACGATTGCGCTACCAGACTTTGTAAACTTAGTGAACTATCTGAACACAGAATATCAAGAAAGATCTTGGTATGAGGATTTTTCTCTTTATTTTTATCTTCTGAAATTGTCCGCATGAAAACAGAACATATTTCATACAATTTAAATATTATTAAAGCATTTTTGTTTATTCAGGTAGCTTTTTGGCTTATATTTTGAGAAAATGGCAGTCCGAGCATTAAAAAATGATTACTCACTTAATACTTTTTTATGCCTCAATATTTTCAAATGCAGTTTTTTTAAGTTATTAATATTGATAAGAGGTTTACAGAAAAGTGACATTTTAAGAAAAAATCCAATTTTTAAAAATTGCCTTTGCATTGCTACTTTTAATATTTCATGCAGGTACATTGTAGCGCTGAGGTGACAATACAAGTCAGCAGCAAGAACAGATTTCCAGTAATAGTGACTAACGTAAATAAGCGACTAATGATGATTCATGTAAGAACAATAACAACAACCTACCTGAAATTATCCGTCAGTTTGTTGATTTAACTCCCAACCTCAGCTGGTCACAACACAAAAGAGAATCTCCTACAACGCCCAATAAAACGTCCAGTTTCGTTTAATAAATATCACCACACCATTCGTCCGTTACCACAAGTCCATGCACATTTATAATGTGTCTCAATCATCCAAATTACGACTGTTTAAACGCATTTTATATTTTCTAGACACAGAAAATGGATGTCAACATTCAAATTGCACGCTTTTTCAGGCACAAGTGAGCGGGATTGTAGATTTCCGGTCCATAATAGATTCTGCGGACACACGTAGAAAGCGCTTGTGAACGGGAACCATTAGTTACTGGTTCTCTCGGGCCTGAACTGGTCCCTGTTCCAAGTAGCGGTAGAACCAGCGTCAACGGGAACCAGTTACCTCGGGCCTAATAATCGCACTCGGAACTACTCGGATGTCTCTCGACATTGACTGATAGTATGGAGCGAAGGGGAGTTAGCCGAGGATTGCCGATTGTAATAATCGAGTAATTTCGTTCCCTAGTCATTCGATCCATTGTAATTTCGCTGAAAGTTATTTTATTCCATTCCATTCAATAGTAATAATTTTTGATATAGTGATTGTTCAAATCTGGGACTCTACAATGCGTGTCCTGTTCAAATGGAAATAAAAAACTAACTGAGCAAATTAACTGGGAAATTAACTATGCAAAATAAGCATTTTATGACGATATGGCTCCATTCTTCATTACTGTATTATATAATTATTTGAAAATTAGTATCAGGAACTATATACCGGTACTACGATGATACGATCTGTCATCACAATCCACATAAAATACATATATTTGTTTTTGTTTTGACCTGAAATTTGAAACTTTGCATTAAAGGAATGCTCTTAAATCTTTTGATTTATGCTTTAAAGTATTCTAAATTATGTAAGTGTCGTGATATAAAGTTTATTTTGGACACTAGTGAATGAAATGTAGAAATGTGGACAAGTTTGAAAAAAATGCATGCTCAATTATAACCAGAAATTAACCTCAAATTTGAGTTTCGCGAGTTTCATTTACTTGGATTATTGTTTGAATATGTTGAAAATTTCATCAATCAATTTGCATGCCGAAAGAGCCCAGTCAATCGTAGGTATGATAGAGATAGGTCCATGTGTGTTGGTTTCATATTGTCTGTACTAGTTAATGTTTTATTTTAATCTAATAAGAAGTTTTGTTGCTTTGAAATACAATCAAGTCTTAATCCAAAGATTTGTACTTTCCTCAGGGTTGAAAAGTGCAGTGGTCCCATTTGCCGTGACTAATAGAGTAGGCTGACATTTTGACTGAAATCAAATGTGAAATGTATACATCCATATTCAGTCATAAGTTGCACTTGACAAATTATTTGTACAGTCCGTGGACGTTCTTGGAGGTATAAAGATGAACATAAAAAATATAATCATGGAAGAAACAATTGATGTAATAAAAAATCAAATTATATATATGCATTTAATATTGGGGGTATTACAATTTCATATCTGTATGTAAACATATTTCATGGATTACAGGATTTTTGGAGGGGGGGCGTAAAGTCTGGATGTTTGTGTAGAATATGGAGACAATCAGCACATAATTGACGTTTTTGTTTTACATATGCTTGCCATATTTTAGAGGGGGGCGCACACCGGGTCCGCCCCCATCCGCACTTGTATTTCATTCTTGTATATGTATACATAGGGAATAGACACATCTGAAACAGTAACAGAAGTTATAGTTATAAATGTTATTGCATGACAGGTGATGAGTTTATCATATTGTAAATTATCAATTGAAGTTCGTTAAATAATTCTAAAATCCAATTTATATATTTAACAGTGCAAGCATAGGAAACGTTTGGCACACCCATGTCACGTGCTATGTTAGCGTGTGACGCAGCCGCTGTTTATAAAATGTTGGAATATAAAATCGGAACACCTCGTACAAAGAATTCTAAATTTCTGCATAACAGAACCTCTGTTGTTTTATGACGTCATATCCTACTCTGCATGCTGTCTGATTAGGTAGGAGTCCTCTTGGATTTGTCGTAAGCTCGCAACTGCTCTGTACACTGCTTACTTGACTTGGTGATATTTTATTATCGTAATTACTCGTACGGGCGACTTATTTCGGGTATAGAACAAATACGATTTGAAAGTATCGGCTATTGCCACATTCTATTATACAGTTTTCGCGAAAAGATGTAGATCGATTTCGACTAACCACAATCTCGGATAGACGACGCGTTATTGATTTTTTCGCGATTCTGTTGAGTCTTCCTTGAAGCTTTTGATATTATTCGATTATGGCTTCAGTCTTGTATGCTGAGGAGCATTTAACTCCACTCACTGCTCGTCGGGGACTCCCAGCTGCTATGCTTATGATTGCTTACTCTGTTGCATATTATATCATGTCTCCTTGTGATATCTTGTTCAGTGATACCCTGCGTGCTATGTTTGTATCATGGTAGTTTTACGTGCTTTCAATTTTTAGCCATGTTTTAATAATCTTAATTATGTCGACTTCTGAAAAAATACTTTAAACTTTTTTTACCTTGTGATAGAATATATTTCAATTTTCTTATCTATCATTCTATGTCAGAGACGTATAATATTTTTATACGTCTCTGTCTATGTATACATGTACATGCATAAATTATATGCAGTACTTTTCTGTGATGTGTTCTTTAAGGTCTTTTATGCTTAGTGTAATACACTCTTACAATGTTATCAGTAATGAAAATATTTTGTGTTAATTAAGTTTGCTAAATTTCTACATACTGTATGTGTTATCTTCTTTATATGTTTTATGTGTCATTTATATGCTGTATGTTGGTCAAAAGCTATGCATAGCTTATATTTTTTTCACATGTTAACTTATTTATACCAACAATAAAGAAGTATTTGACTTGATCTGACCAACTTTCACTGGATTATAGCTGCAATCCTGAGTGGTTCATCAAATGATTAATTAATTGTTTGCAAGTGTCTGGTTATTTGGAAAATAATTACTCATACTGTACTGGAATAATTTTGAGACAGGAAGTCAACTTCCTAAACCATGTTTAAAAGCTGGATGAGACGACACCAGTTATATAGTATGATGTTCATGTAGTGGCACAGGGCTTGACACTAACAGTTGTCAGATTGTCTTGGACAAGTCAAAGTTGATCTTGGACTAGTGAGTATTCCAATCTTTCCAATCAATTTCTCCCGTGAATCATAATTAATCAAATCGCTTGTCAACAAGTATTTATTAATAGACGTCCGATCAAAAAAACCAATTCACGATCTTGAAACCATTATCTGATGCAAAAGTAAAAATGACAGTAATTTCATGTCATCCGTTAATATTTATAGAGGAGTCGTTCCCGGCGTTGCTCTACCATGACACCATGCTTTCGAGAACCAGACAGTGTGCTCTTTTTAGCATGGTATGAAAATTATGTCATTGTCATACGAGATTGTTAATTTATGGATACGAACTAGCATTATATTGGAATGTAATTACTAATAATTTATATTCAGTTGGCTGATAAACCCCCAACTACGAATTGATAAACTTCCATCTTTTACTTGTTTAATAATGACAATTAGAATTGTTTTACGGCCGTTCTGCGTGAAAGAATTGCAAAATGTCCAACTTGTCTGCTTTTGGGTAAAAGGTAAAAGACTTAACAAAAAAGCTGATAACAAGCATACACAAAACATGACTATGAACTTAAGTGGAAACGCGTTTTCTTGCCAAACTGGCAGAGCGATTTTTCTTGGTTCTGATACGATGATAAAACAGGTGCAATGTTTTGTACAACTTGTGAGAAATATGATAATGATAAAACTTCATCATTTTCCACTGCCAGTGGGTGCACCAGTTTACATCTTGACTCAATCAAAAGTCACAATTCCAGCCATCCTCATGCAGCTGCTATCAAAAAGGAAACATTTCAAGTCATGAAAGAGAAACAGCAACTTGTTGTCTGCTCCTACACTGGTGGCATCGGCAGTTCTTCTCCTAGTGCATTAGTTTAAGATATTTGTACTCCTGAGTGTTCAAACTTGGATGGTGCTTTAGATTTGAACATCAGAAAATTTAATGAAACAGTGGTCGAAATTAGCGTTAGCCCGATGGCCAAAACTGGTAGATTTTTTCTCGGGCTAGTAAAAAATCCTAAATTACGTTTACTGCGCAGAAACGCATGGCATTCTGGTTCCCGCCTTATTACTTAAAATAAATCAGCTGGTTATCCCGGACAAAATGGCAGAAAAACTGAAGTATGTTCCTGGTGCTAAACCTGGAAAAAAGATCCCTGAAGTTGCAGGGCGTTCGGCCACAAAACATTAATATGAAAATGTAACTTGTGATAGAAAATTTTTGCTGCATGGTGTTTTTCTGCATTTACCTTAGTTCTTTAAGACTTACATGTAAAATAAAACATAATTTAATTCGGGCTAGTGAATTTTGATTTGGGCTAATGAAAATTGCTTAGTTACTAGCCCGACTTGCTTGTAAATTTCAATCCTAGTTTCTATGACTGATGATAGCCAGTAACATAAACTTTGCATATGTTTCAATATACCCTATACCAGCATGGAATTCATTAATTCATCATGAATTAAGGACAATTTTTTGTCGGAGAGAACATGTGCCCTTACAAGGGTTTGAACTAAGACCTCTTGATCTGGGGACTGACTGATTTATGCTATCATAATGATCTGGTGGTTACTTGTTTTCCATTTAAATTGATTTTTTCTCTCATAGCATTGATTATGGTTGGTTGTTCTTCATTATTGTGATTGCCTTTTGAGTTCCTGTTTGAAAAAAGCTCATTCTTGTGTTTATTGTTCCAGATTCATGAAGTACATTTATTAAGATATACAAAGTATATCAGACAACATTTTGAAGAAGTCAAGGGTGATTTCTATCATGTTTGAAGGAACAATGGATGTGTCAGTTTGTGAGCATGAGCTGGTGTACATCAGAGTGGTAAGTTACAGAATCAACAAACACTTCCTGCAGTTTATGTAGAAATGATTATGATTAATGATAATGTTTTAATGATGCTTTCAATAGTGGCATTCTACATTGTTTTATTAAATTATAAAATGCTTCAAGATATTTAAAACTAATTACTTTTGAAATAATATTGATAAGTTCAAATGGTTGAAATCATGACTGCCTTAATAAAACTGCAATCAAATGATTGAGTTTCATTTTTAGCAAATTTACTGTCCCTCTTGCATTGGAATGGAATGTTTATTAATAAGAGCATTTTAATGACTCATGTATTAAATATTTCAAACACCAGAACTAGACTTAGTCATTAATTTCCTGTGTTCTTCAATTCCAAGTCATTGACGGAGTTCCTAGGTTGCTGTATGTGAAAATGGAGGCAGTGAAGCATGCCAACGCTGCTGGGGTGTTGGAGGCTATTGAACAAACCATGTCAGGTATTGAAGGATGGAAATCAAAGTTGATTGCCACCAGTTGTGATGATGCGAGTGTAAATATGGGAAAGCACAACAGTGTTACAGCTTTACTTAAAAGGGATGTTCCTCACCTTATCCCAATTCACTGTGTTAATCATAGAATAGAACTTGGTGCCAAGGATGCCTTGAGGAAAAGGGAGTCTCTTGTATTTCCTGACATAAGATTAGTTCTTGAACTGCTTCATAAACACTACCATTATTCAGCAAAAGCTATGAGGGAACTACAGAGTTTGTCTGAAGCAATGGAAGTTAAAATGAATGATAAAACCAGTCAACTTAAGTGGGACACATTGGATGCCTCATTTTAGCAGGGCACTTAATATTCTCTTGAAGTTTGATGCATACCAGGTGTTTGTAATTCATTTTGAGGACATTATGGAGAGCAGGAAGACTAGTACTGATGTGCAAAGTAGAGGAAAAGAACATACTTAAACATCTTAAATGCCAAAAACTTCTACATTTCATGCATTTTTTGCAGGATGTTTTGGAAATCTTGAGTCACCTAACTCTTCAGTTCAAAGTGACACATGTAACATTCCAGATACAATAGATGCTCTTGAGACTTCTTATTTGTGACTTGTGGCACTACAACAAAGGCCGGGGAAACATCTTCAGCAGTTCATCAATGCTACAACAGATCAGCTTGTCTTCTAGGAGACTCAGTTTTCCCCTTCCAGTTTGACTAATGATCCATTATCTACTAAGAAAAATTTCATAATTGACTGTGTTATAGACCACATCTCTGGCAAAGAGTAAACAATTTGGACACTTCACCTGCACTTTGAGCTATTGCTAGTGTTTTACATGATTAACCTACCTAACACTGAGGCTGAACTTGCCACCTATGGTGATGAAGAAGTTGCATTCTTGGCCAACTATTTCAGTGAAAACTTAATGAGAATCGGGTGTAATAAGGATCAATTTGATACTGAATGGTCAGCTCTAAAAGCACATATGTTCAGAAATAAACAAAGAACAACTGATGTTCTTTACAAGAAATTATTTACTGACAAAAACATTGAAAATAGGTAAAAAAATATTCTAATTCTAGTTGAAATCATTCTTGTTGTACCCACTTCCAGCACTATATCTGAAAGAGGGCTCTCAGCAATAGCACAAATCAAATCTGACTGGAGGGCATCACTTAAACCTGACTTGCTTAATTACTTGATGTCAATATCTGTTTATATAATGTATTTAGGACAAGTACTTGTCCGGGAGGACAAGTTAGCTTAAAAGTTAATGTAGAGTTAATTAACTCTGTTCTTCAAAGAATTCATCTATTCTAATTGGTTTAATGTCTTTACAATCTGCCTCCACTCTGAACTGATATATTTGTCTCATAAGTTTCTTCAAGAATGAAGCAAAGGTTTCACAGACTGTCCACAAACATAAATTACCTTGTATAACTGATTCTCATATTTTCCTTTCTTCTCATTAAATTTATGCTCAGATGTCATTTATCGAACATACAAGTACTGCTTGTGAATGAGTTTTGCTATAATTTGAAAAATATTAATTGACCATTTTTTGTAAAAATATTAATTGACATAAATGTTTAAATCCATGCAGGGGCTAAGATTGTAAATGGCATGAAAGGATTCCCTAGGACACTGAAGACACAGTTACAAAAGGCTACCTATGACCAAGTCTAGGTGCCAATGACATCCTTTGTATCTAGTTAGTCAGTTAATTCAGCATTTTTAAAGTAAAAAAACATAGTTCTCTAGATAAAAAGAAGTATGCAAAATAAATATATGTATGTGTTGAGACATATATGTGTGACATGGAAAGTGTTTGCTCTAAATTCTTACTTTAAAATAGACAACAGAATTGGAATTTAGTTGAATCCTCTTGATGTTAGCTTGACAGTCTCCACAATGTTTGTTTGGTTTCTGTGCAACCATCCAGATTATTTGTTTGAAAAATTCCCGAAGTGTTCTTAGTGAGTTTGTGTAGCACACTGGGGCATAAGACTCTTGTTTACAGTTAGTTCATTGGTTGATGTCTTAAATAGAGAGTTGGACTAGTTGCCTTTGGCATCTTCTTAAGTGCAATTCAAGTATATTTATTGTAGCTTTGCATGTTCATTACTTAGTCTATATAAATCCGTCTGTTCAAGATATGTGTTTGTCCTCATCTCAATAAAAAATTGTCGTGATTGAATCTTCACAGGAATGTGTATGAGCTCTGTGACATGGTTCATGAAGTCTGTCTTCACATGCTATTCTATGTGAAGTATTTCCAAGATGGTTAGATATGAGGTGTCTGATTGTCTGAGGAGAAGTTGGTTACCTACAGGAGGCAGATTCTAGAGGCCAGTGATAGTCTGTTCGAGATAAGCTAACATGTTCCATACATGAAATTCCTGCCTCACAGAAAGATATCTTCAGTATATATTTTGTTAAATATTTTGTTTTAGATATGAATACATTTTTATATAATTATGTATATTTGTTTTATGTTAAGAAAGAATATAAATTGATTAAATTTAAGTTGTATATCCCTACGGCTACCAAAAGGCTATTCATGTTTAACTCAGTCTTTTGAAAATACTGTCCTTCTGTTATCTATCTGATGATATTACAGAAAGAGAAATTCAATATATAATTTTTAAAAGACTTCATCAGTTGTATTGTTGCGTGTTATGTCTCAACAGCCTTAGTAACTTACTGAAACATGTACATGTAACTTTGTTTCAGGTGTCACACTTGTCTAGAGATGGTTTGCACCCGAAGAGCTTTGTCATTGTGCCATCTGTGATGTTGCAAGTACAGCTTGGAAGTATATTACTTGCCTGCCAGCTGACCAGCTCTTGATGACAGCACACCAGAGACTGTAAATGCCTTGCCTGAGGAGAGTGATCAAAAGTCCCGTTTGGCATTTGTAAGAAAGGTAATAAACCTGTGAATAAGAACTTTTTACATTGTCTCAAAATGTCACTGAAATGTGTCAGAGTTCAAGTACAGATTATGCAATAATCTTTCTGAAATAGAGCTAATAAATGTGATATATGTTAGGACCAGGGTATAATTATTAAATGGAAGAAACTAAACTAATGAAAGGAAAATACTTAAATATTGAGCACGATAATGCCATCTTCAGATACATAGTTTTTCATGTATGTTAGTGTCAAAGTACAAAGACAGGCACGATACTTCAGAAGATGGACCCATAATGCTTAGATGATTTTGAAAATTCAGATGTTGACAAATTTCCGACTCAGAAACATCACTGAGATCAGACAACAGTGATTCTAATGTTGATTTAAATGATGATTCAGATGGTGATGACAATTATAATTGTAATGGTGTTAATAGTGAAATTATTGATAACTGTATTGAGCCTACTGAAAGTGACACTAAGGAATTGGCGAATCAACACAAATTCAGGTCTGAAACTTGTGGATGTTCTGTTTATTACCATGGAAAACCTTGTAGTGAAGTGCTTGATTTTACATTAATGATTAAATTCTGTCGGGATTGAGCAGAATTGTCTAAAGATGAGCTAGATCTTGTTGTAAAGGCCTCATTAAATAATCACAGGCAATCTGGTGTTAAAACATTGTGTAATAAGCATAAGCTACAGACAGACATAAACTGTTTCAACAACATTACTTCAGATGAAATTGTATTTGTCGCAGTACTTTTTGTTTTTGCGTGCAATTGACAAGTAAAAATTACAGGCTATAGGACAGTCCCTTGATAAAGATGGTTTTAAACCTCAAGTACATGCTTGACTGGTAGAAAGCAAATAGTCTCACTATTACAGAGCAAGGCTACATTTATTTATTTCTGAGGTGATATGCAACTGGCAATGCTTTGCCATTACCTGGTTGACTCCCAAATTTTATGCATTCCCAGGTCCTTTTGTTGCCATCAGTCAAACGTCAGGCAGATATACAATCAGGCAGAATCTGCAATCAGAAATGCATGTCTGCCAACATTTACTCAGATATGTAAAGATCTTTGCCCAAACATAGTTTTGTCCAAAGCAAGCACAGATTTGAGCCGTCAGTGCCGAATGCTATCATATAAAATTTCATGTTGTGGATCTCTTAATGAAGAAGAGAAAATTTCTATTATTGAAAAGTATGATTCTTATGTTAGACTTGCTAAAGAACAGAGAGATATATACAGAAGTGAATGCTTGACAGCTAAAGAATTGTTTAATAATTCAACTTGGTGTGAAGGTTAGTTTAATGATTTATGCATCATTTAACACTTTATAACCAGTAAATATTCTAGCATCTTAGTGTCAAAGTAATGGGTTTATAAGAACATTTGAATAATACTACTTCAGTACACAATTATTAAATGTGGAAATATGATGTATCTTTACTCTGATGATTTCACTATGTTCATTTAATGTAAAATGTTGTTAAGTAAAATTATTTCAGGCTCAACAGTATGTTCCTTTCAAGGCAAGGTCTGTTATCCATGGTATTATGCTCAGCAAGTCCATATTCGATTATTCCTCATCACAGTCAGGAGGTAAACATTACTTTGTTGAATAATAACATTTGATTACATGATTGGAACATTGTTTATAAAACTTGGAGTATAGAATGAATAAACAAATACTGTATTGACAGACAGTATTGAAATGTGTTTATTTACATAATATTCCACTCAGTAAAGTAATTTTAGAGTATGTATACATAATTTTTTCCCCAAATGTTATGTAATTTTCTATTTTTAAAATTACAATACATTGACATCACATTTTTCTAGGTTGGTCCATTATTTTTCAAGACTCCAAGGAAGTGTGAGATATTTGGTGTATGTTGTGGAGGCACAGGTACAAACAATTTACTTCAATAATATTTTCAAATGTATAACTAGTCAATTGCTTAAACTTTTCAATATAATAAATCGTTTATCAATTTTGAAAAGTACAGACAGTAAATTTGTGTTTTTTTAAACATTTGCTGGATGAGAATTATTAGATGGCATGTTTTATGCATTCTTTGTTATTTAATGCAGGTAAACAGACTTTTTACCTGATTGATGAAAATCGGCTGGAAAAGGTGCAAGTAGTGTTATCAGTTGTGTACCTCACTATTTGAAGTACTTTAGCTTGGGTGAAACTGATGCACAATTCCGTTTCGATATTTGTACTGGTCAAAATAAAAACTACTTTGTTCTGTAGTATGCTTTATGGAGAGTAATTGTTGGTAAGTATAAATGCATTGTACACTGATACATAAAGGCTAGCTGTGGACACATTACATTTCCTTGATGCATAGTTAATACTACAAGTATTAGCATTTCCAAAAATGCTTGGAATTGCCATTCAGCCAAGTATAAGAGATAAGAATAGAAAATTGAAGAAAGATTTCCTGGAGAATTCATTTCTGATTTCATTTCTTATTGAGAGTTTGCAACACATTCTATAATTACAACGATATTAAGCTGCTTCCCGTTCTGCCATTTTTTGATCATTTTCTGATTGGCTTAGGGCAGGCGGTGTAAGGGAAGAAATGGTCAAATCTGGTTAATTGTATATGTTGCCGTCTGTGAACGGCAATAACTATTGTAAACATGGTTAAAGTGTACTCTATTTTGATGTACAGATCTTTACTTTGCTTTTTTCCATACATGCTTCTTTAATCTTAAGGATTGACCTCCCTAATGCCTGATCAGTAATGTCATGCGATGTCGTCATTATCTGTCTATGTTAGGCACCATTCAGTCCATATTCGTAGGTTACTGTAAATACCTATTGGTTCCCCAATTATGATGTCAAACATCATTACAGCACATAGATATTGGTAGACAGTAATAACATCCGGAAAGCAATATGGCTGCTCGTGATAAGCACGGTTGATTTTCGAAAGAAGAAATAACTTTGAAGGTAGGAATGAAACAGCCTCGAAATATTGTGATTGAACATAATTATGCCGGCGTATCGAGCCTTTGTGATGATAGTTCATGTAAAAACTCCCGCTGTACATCAGATTATCATTTGGATATTCCCAAGACTGCGAGTCACGATGTGTGGAGGTTGGTAGGAGAGTAGTTGAGCTTGGTTTTCTTTTGGACAATTTAAAATTTTGTAACAAGTGTACACTCGGACCTGTGCCATTGACTATCGGCAGTGTGGTTGGGGTGTTGCGTTAAGGTCTTGGTGGTTTTTTGTATGGAAGGTGTCAAAAAATTGACTGTGGAGAAATTGATAGGATTCTGTATGGAAAAACACACAGGATAAAACAAAGGGGTATGCCCTGTTTTGCAGCAAACACAAAACTTGGAATTGGTATGTTCTTTTTATTGATTTTATATCTTAAATTGGTAGTATTTTGTCCTGTGTGTATTTATCCTAATGTTGTTACTGACCATTCTGATTCATGAAGCATCTCTCTAAGTCTAACCTGGATCTCCACATTAACATTTACTTGTATGTATTGAATAACAATGATAATAAAAGAGCTGGTGAAGTCCGGATATTTCTGTCATAGTTTCGGTTTAAGCTGGAAATGCATTGCAACTGATTGAAACATCGGTGTGCTACATTAACTTTTTGAACATGATAGCTAATAGGGCTATGGTCGCCCAAATTTTGATAGCCCAAGCTGTTTTGTAATAGCCCATAAGCAAAAGTACTCAAAAATAGATGAAAATAAGTTTATGAAAGACATTTTCTAGCATTTACTTTAAATATTATTATCAAATAATCTAATTATAACACTGTTTTACTGTATTCAAGAAGTTTCTTTGTATTCATTTGAAAATCCTCATCATAATCTGATTCATAGTCACTGTCAAATGTCAACTTGAACATTGATTACAATGTCAAAAGTCATCAAATGTCATGACAAACAAATTTTCGGTAGATATCTATCTTCAAATGTAGTAACCAATCCCAAAAGCATTCTTCTGCCAAACAATTGTTACGACTGGATACCAAATTTCTCCAAATTTCATTTGACTTGTTAATTTCCAATAACGATTGTACTGATATAGAGTTACGCTTTTCCCTGAGTGATGTAAATTTCTCACACGACTTGTTTTCAATTCTAAGATTGTGGTAGACAGTTTTATGAGTGGGAATTTTTAATAGCGGGGGGGGGGGGGGTAATAGCCGCGGGCTACTGTTAATGTCGCCCACATAATCATTAAAGTTACTTTTACAATGTCTTATTTTCACATGTTGCTTGTCATGTATATTATGATAAGTTCCAAGTAATAAGTCTCTAATGTAATGTTAGAAGTTGCAGAAATACATGTTCCCAAATGAAATCAAGATTGAGATTTATTTGTATATTTTAGCTATGATTGATTGTGTTGGTGGATCAGGAAAGGTGAATAATCTTCTGTCTACTCTAAACATCCAGCCCATACCTAAGAAAAACATACAGAATATTGAACGGTGGGCAAGGAGATTTGTGGAAGCTGTTACAGAGCAGTCAGTGAAGAAAGCAGCTGTTGATGCTTTTTAAACAAGAAATGAGGTATAGTAACGTTTAATACAGAAATTTAACTTAAATGAGTCTAACATTACATGGACACCTTTAAATACTTAATTGTTTCTTTGCAAAATAAATTTACATGTTTTAAATTTACCAGTACTGTTCACTTTTTAGAACTAAATTGTCAGTAGTCATAAATGTAATGTTATCTCAAGTTATCTTTCATATATAGAAACAACTTATTAAGTTTATATTGGACACAATTAGTATTCTGTTATCTTTTCTTCAGTGATATTGCATATGAACAATCTAAGAAAACTGCCAAGAACATGACAGGATTCACTGATGATCTAGGAGTTTGTCCCATGCCAGATACATCACATTCATTTAAGTAAATCCATTATTCATGTTATTTTTTGTAGGTTTGTTTTCAAAAGTTTTAATTTCAAAGTAGACAAAGATGCATGAAAAATCCTGCCTGTTATTAACTACATACATTTTTCTGATTTTTCTACTGGATGCCTTTTAGTCTATGTTAACATTTTGACCAGTCATTTGATTAAGAGTTATGTATTCACAACGCCTAAATCAAGTGTAAATAATGGTTGTAAATTTGACAAGCAGAAATATAAGCAGATTAATACTTGTTTCACAATTGGTATAGAAAAAGTTAGAACTGAACTTTACAAGTCTTCAGACTGTTTTCAGCTTAATGCAGTCACACTCTGCATCACACTCACACATCTATTTATGAATCAGGTCATAAATTTACAGGGAGAGGATACTGTCTACTTCTGTAATCATATCATAAATTTACAGGGAAAGGATACAGTCTACCTCTGTAACATTTGATTCTCCTGCTTTGAATACTCCACCTAGAAAATATTCCAGAAAGTTTTGTTCCCAAAGTACTGTCAGTATTAAGGTTAAAAAAGGAAGCTCTTGCCAAAATTTCGTTGTATGGGACGGTATGGAATGTCATTAGCTGTTGACACAGCATGGCAGAAACGAGGTTTCGACAGTTTAACTGGTTAGTTGTAACTTTTTGTAGTTTTCTTTAGCCATTTCTTTAAATACTTTAAATTCTTTAAATACAAAGAATAATGTTTTTATATTTTTTATGCTTTTAGGGAAACAATTAGATGTTTTTGTTATGCATTTGGAATTGTAAATTGTAAATTATGAATGTAACCGAATGTTATCACTAATCTGACTCTGATAAAATACTATGTTATGACTTACCATACATTTTATGACTTTTCATCTTAACTATGTATATTTAATAATTTTCAAAAATCAAATTTGATTCTGCTCTATTTCAGCCCATACCTTTTTCATGAGCAAAGCATGTTATGGTAAAAATGTTGTTAAGAGCTTAGTTTATCATCGTCAATGCTCAACATGTAACTGGTGGAAGCGAAATTGACCAGGGAAACCTTTGTGTGTACACAGGTGTGTCCTGAACCACAGAGTCAGTTCAAAGTTAATGGAGAGCACCAATGGTGAAAAGGGTGTTCTAGAACTCAACCATGAAGACACACCTGTGGAATACCTTGAAGGGGATAGTGACAATACATTAATTTCCAGGTTAAAGAACAATCAGAATATCTCTATGAAAAAACAGTTTGACAAAAATCATATGATGAAAAACACCGGAAAAAGTTTATATCAGTTGAAATCAGAAAAAGGATTGAAGATCAGCAAGAACACAATCAGTCATATTCAAAAGTGTATTTCATATGCTTTGTGCAGAAACAGTGGCGATGAAAATGCACTTAAAGAAAATGTGCCATTATTCCGCATAACTTTGGGAATCATGGATTTTGTAAACCAAGTTTTTGTGGCCAGTTGAGAAATCCTAGGGAGAAATATGTTCACAGGTCATTATCACTCATGACAAATTTGACTGGAGAAGCATTGCGTGAGAAACTAGACTCTGTTATGAAACCAGTAATTCTTAGTGCTAGTCAGCTTATGAATCTAGGATCAAATCAACAGTGTGAGCATGCAAACAGGGAAGTCACCCTAAGAGCAACAAAGATTATTTATTATGGTGGCACGGAAACTTGAGAGTTCAGGCAACATCTGCCTTCATCAATGAAGGATAAAATTACATTACACAGGTACATTATTTCATTTGTTTGAATAAGTTACACTGAATATTAACACAAAGTACCAACATCATGCATTTAGATGCTTTAAATTTATTATAAATAGTTCTGATATTCTAACTTGTTTATTCTTGCTATGCCCTTGTATTTGTAGATTTTTTATTACATACACTGTGATGTTTGTTTCCTGTAGCATATGTTTTTGACTGTATGTACCTATGTCCATGTTGTTACATAGTAAAATTCATTATTTTTTCATTATTTTTCAGTTCAAGGTGATCAGATTCCTCATATCATACAGATTGCAGCTCAGGAATTATCATCTGGTGAAATATTCAACAGATATGTCCTTCCAAATGTGCATATCACCTCATCAGCTCAGGAATTATCATGTAGTGAAATATTCAACAGATATGTCCTTCCAAAAGTGCCTATCACCTCATCAGCTCAGCTGACAACAAAAATTATGATGGTAAATGTTGACCTGTTGGTTGATGGACAACAAGTTGAATCTGTCAACATTCACAAAGCTTTGAATGATTTCCTATGATGGATTAGAAAATTCGATAATGTGTTTTTGATTGCCCACAAGGGCAGACGATTTGATTTTCCTGTCGTGATATATGTCTGTAAATCTTGTGATATTTTGTCAATTTTTTTTACCCATGTTATTGGGTTGGTTGATTTCCTTTCTGTGTTTAGAAATGTATTTCCAGACAAGACATCTTACAGACAAGAAGACTTGTCAGAAGATTTACTTGCTATGGATTAAAATGCTATGCTCACAATGCTGAAGCAGATGTAGCTTGCTTGACTCAGCTGGTGAATTATGCTCTTGTTTGTGATAAATGGTGTCTTTTACAAAAGAGCTTTCCACCAATTGATGTTCATTACAGTTTTAACAGCAACAAGGAAAAGAAAAAAAACTCCCTAGTCTTACTGTGCTGGTGGCAGCAGGCATAATGAAAAAGGCAACAGCTGAAAATACAGCAAGCTCTGGCTTGCATTTTGAACATTTAAAAACCATTTGTAAATTTGTTAATCAAGGTGAAGATGGTTTTAATGAATGTGTTCACTATGAATTGAGGGCAAACCCAGGGTGGCTGATGTTAAGAGAACTTGTATCTGTTGTGCTAAAGCTTTCAACATATTTTAAAAAAATATACAAAGATAAATAATTTTTTTAAATATCTGATCTTGAATGATCTTGAAACTTATTCAGTGTTTCAAATTTGATTAATAAAGTGATATTGTCAAAAATTTTGTATTAAGTATTCCATATCAGTTACATTCATTATTCATTGAGATTTCATATTCAGTTAGTTGTGAATAATGTAACGTACATTTTATCTTATTACTTTCTTGGATATAAAATTTTTGAATTGGCTAGATTTTTGATGTCATGATAATTTATCAAGATACTGTAGGTATTCATTCTGGGTTTGTTTCTGTGCTGGTTGTATAAGTTTGTGCCATGATAAATGTTATGTTTGTTAGGCTGAGTCAAGCTAGCTACATCTGCTTTATAATGTTGTGTATTCTTTGGCCTTGTCTTCTTGTCAGAACATGTTTCTATTGTGTCTTCACTTCATCAATCAGCATGATAAATATGCATTGTTTTATTGGTCATCTTACTCCTTTGATAGCTTTTGAATCTGTAATGGTGTTTTTAGTTTGAATGCTAAATTTCTTTCTGATATAGATACTGATATTGTATTTGTGTAGTAAATGTCTTCTATTTTGTGTGCATTTGTCAGTTCCGAAATTTGACTAAATTTCTTAATCCATCCTTCCTTTTAATAAAACCCCAAAATCAAAAGCACTGATAAAAAACAAATATCTATATCTATGTGATTTGTAGTGTTGTGCTTACATATATGTCAAGTTTTGTAAACCCATGAGTTATAATGACACCTGATGTCAACTATTTTTGGCTGTGGCGATGAAAACCTAATAATTTCATGTAGACCAGAAACCCATTGTTATGTTTTTTTTTTTCCCAGCAAGATATTTTTTATCAAATTCTTGTGTTTAAGTAACTATAATACTGCTTACTGTAATGAAAGAGAAAAAACTCACTCCATTGTATAAAGTCTGGATAATCACTCCCAGTTTGTAAGTTAACACGAAGGGAAAAAATGACTACATTTTTTCATACATGCTTGTGTTTCTTTAATATCTAAACATGATGAAAGTTTCTGTATTTTACATATTTCGTTCCTTAGAGTTTAAGGAAAATTTTGATGTACATGTTATGATTCCTCAGAAAACTGACTTTGAAAATTTGATTTTTAGTCCTTGGCATTAAAAAAATCTTCATTTCCAAGATGGGGGTATGTTTACATTTTTCAAACTATTTTCTATGTTTATGTATTTTGTTGATTTTTTCTTTATGAATTATTTGTTATGATTATCATCAAGTAATAAAACCTGCTGAGTATTGCTTATTTTGTGAAAAAATGTGTATTTATATACTAAGGTCATGTTCAGTCCTTATCAATATCAATCAATAAACTGATACAACAGTGTAGATCTGTGAAATAAATAAACAAAATGTTATCCATTTAATAGAATTAGCAAACACATTTTTTGCTTAAACATACATGGATGCATCTGTTCTTATATTCATAATGAAAAGTAAGTCTTCTAAACATATAGGCAATGAAATATTCAATTGTTCAGATATATTATATTTATCTAATCTAATCTAAGATGCATTTCTTGGATGATGAACAAAAAAGTTTTGAAACAATACTTCTATTACATGGATTCTTAATAAAACAGTGAAACTTGAATTTAATATACAATATTCAAACAGGAATTATTTCTACAATTTCTAAACATATTTGTATAAGTCAATTTTGGAGTTCTTGACAAAACTATTACAAATAAAACAATTTAATACATAAAACAAAGATGTGTAGTGTATCCACCAATAGGTGTAGTGACATTGTTGTACACATACATTAAACACATACAGTTAAACATGACTTCTTGATGAAAAGACCACATTCTGCTTCATTCCTCAACACCTTACACTTTGACATCATGTACCAGATTCTCTGTGTAGGGGTAGATGTTCTTGTAACTTGCAAGCTTACAAAAGGCAGGTAAACACCTAAGAAGAAATTATCCCAAATGAAGAGTAACATATAAATGTATCAATAACAAGACAATGACTTTACAAGATACAGCCATTGAAATTAGCTGAGTTGAAATGTTTACTACTAATTGATAGAACAATTAATCAACAATATGACAATGAAAATATTATACATAGTGTAATCCCATTTCTTCAACACAACTGTCTCATCATCATAAGCTAAAACAGCATTTTCCTGTTTGACAGTGGTTGAATAATGTTTGTCTGAATAAACACATCATTATATGAAGTACAGTACTATAGGTAATAATTGCCATAAATTTAAGGCATAAATGAAATGTACTTAATGAAATAATTTAAGACAATTTAGAAAAAATAGTCAACTTAACAAATTCATGTACACTAAATTTATATGTAACTGGAAAAACGATACTTATAAAATCATTTGAATATTTCAATTAAATAAGGCAGTTATATCTGAATCATGATCAGGGTCCATGATGAAAAGCTTGAAACAAATAGCAAACTTATACTTGCCAAAACAAAAATGGTAGGACTTATTAACAGTTCTCTCTCATCAGATAGCTGTCATAGGATGCTAAGTCTTCATCTTTGATAACTGAAAAGTATACATGTATATTTAATTGCTTAATGAATATTTGTATAGTTAAGGAATAATGAAAATCAGATTGAAGCATTTATTCATTTGAAAAGACACACATCATTAAAAGCCTACTAACTGCATCACTATTCAACAAAGGCTTAAGAATTATAGCCACAGTTATGTGATATAAATGTTTCCAAATGAAGTCATCCTTTAACAAAGTAATCTTTCACTCTTTATACAGCATGTTCTTCAAGAAAATGACTTCATGTAGACTTCACCATAACAGCTACATCCAAAAATCCAATAAACATACAAGAATTGTTTCTTTATCAAAGCCAGATTGGTTTATAAAGAACTGTGGTTAAAACCAAGTGACAGACCTAGACAAAGTCTACCAAACTATGTGCTCAGGTGAGCTAAAAACTACCACACTTTTTTCACATGATAAAAACTTTCCACAAGAAAAATCCCATTTTCAATGAACATGAATAAAAATGTTATAAAAGTATAAAACTAAGTAATATTTGCAGAATCAAGTATATAATACATATGAAAGAAGAAATTGTCCAAACAAAAATAATAACATATTTCCTGGAAATATCAATATATGAAAAAAGTCAAACTTTGAAAAAATCAGTTTTTGACCAACACATAAATTTTGGGTAAATTTGTAGTGAAAAAAAAAAACAAAAAAAATCATACCTTAGTTTACAATTAATTTCAGAACAATAGACAAAATGACAGCTTTAAGAAATTCTGTTTGTTACAGAAAATTTGCAAATACCTGCATTTTACTTTCAAAATAGTTCCAGCACCTTGATGTAACTTAGACAATACCTGCAAGTCTAAGCTCCATCTCACTACTGGAATAGTCACCATGTAATTCAGTAACAAGATGATGAAGGTTCACAATCTTTCTACCAGTCTTGCAATCAACCTGAGGACAAGTGTCATAGTTATCTTCATTATGCATAATGGTAGGCTCTGTTTAACTTTCCTCTGGTCCTGATAAAAGATAAAATAAAATCCAGTGTGAGTTAATTTGTGCATGTTTTGTAAAACACTTGTATTACAGCAGACAGACATTTATACATTACATCATCAAATTGACTTTTCATAAACAACAGAAAACATATTCTAGCAGAAAATGCAGATTAAATAAATTATTAGATAAATAACAAGAATTAAAAATGAGGACATGAGTCATATAATCAAGCAGTAACATTGACATAGCTGTAAGTTTTAACGTGGAAAGAGTACTTGTGATAAATGCACTAGTTTACAATAATTGTATTGTTCTCCTTTCTTATTACAATTTCATTTCACATTTCATTTCAAGTACTATCTCTGTATGAAGTACGAGCATTGTCTCCAGCTAAACCAGCAGACATCTGCTTGTAACAGGTGAAACAAACATGAAATGATATTCATGATGCCATGATGGAAATGTGTGTAAACTTATAATCTTAGTTCTAAGTTCTATACTTTCAACAAAAGGGCAATGCTACAAAAGTGTACTAAGGAAACTACTCTATTATGATTACTATAATGTGACTTCTTTTACAGTTACACCATTGTCTTTTTCATTCCAATTGTAATTCATAATCAAAATTGTTGCATTAAGCACAATACCTCTGAGTAAGTACAATATAAAAATCACAAGTTTTGAAATATTTATCCAATGTTTATAGGCAACAATTTCCACCTGTGAACCATATAAAGACATGCAAAATGAACAAAACATCTGAAGAAAACTTACAAGCTTAATAGCAAGACTGTGACTTTTACTCTACACTCTAAATTTATGACAACAGTGAGAGCCATATTGGTTGGTAATAAAAGTAACATGTTTTCAGCACTCTAGACTGTATTCTTCTATTGTTAAAATTGGTGCAGATGAAGTTGATTGTTGTTTTTTTCATTTGCTGATGGTTGAGTTACAATTTGTCTTAGACCCATCTCTGTCATTGTTGTTTGGAGTGAAAGAGTAATGTTCAGGACAAGCTGTTTTAGACCATTTTTTGATATTTACCTATATGAGCTGCACAAAAGGTTCTTACACAAGACATGCCATCTCATGGTGAACATCCATACCAAGTTATTTCAATATCCCCATCTAATAGCACAGTAATTGTTTGCTCAACTCAAGCATAGTCCAGATGGATGGAAACACACACATACACCAAACCAATCATCATAGTGGGGACCAGTTTGTTTCTTGGTGTGTACTTTTTTAACCTTATCTTTGTTATCTAAAACAGAAAAAGTCAATTAAACAATAATTCTCAGTGCTAGATGAGAAATCCAATGAAAATATCTGATGGAGGACAGGTTTTTATTGTTAACTGAATAATACACATTTATCTTTAACAGAAATGTAAGACTACATAACTTCATAACAGAATCAAATCCGTCTCAGTACAGCACACAAATTGTACATTGTATGATAATACAGGACATTTACATCTCTACAAGTCCCACTTACCTTTGAATATCTTGTCCAGCTTTATTAGAATAAATGAGTGTTATTGTAAACTAGAAAGGTAGTAGCTTAAAATCAACAGTTCTTTGTTGAACAACCTGGTCAAATCAGCCCATGGAAAAAATACTGCTACCTTGATGACTGAAATAGAGTAAAACTGAATCAATGAAGAATGATTATGAATACTACACATGTACTTAACAACTTAAAAATACAAATTCTTTAATTGTATTGCATTTTTGTGCCTGAATCGAAAACACCTATTTGGTATTCTACAACCCACTGTTAAAATAGTACAAAATGAGTATGTGTACTGAATGTGATTGATTCATCCATGAATTTATTTAAATATGATAAAATAGTAATTTGTTGGTGTATTTTCATGGATCCAAATTAAACCAACTGGAGTCCTCATGTAATATCAGACTTGCATTTTTAAAACTGTTAAGTATATTTTCAAACTGAGTCAGCTAAGATTTTGAATTCTTGTGAATTATGATCCATTATAGCATACTGTCTTCTTATAAGTACATGCAAAGGCGGGTAATTGGCTTATTTGTTCAGTGATTGTAGCATATTAACCCTTTGCCTCATAAAACCACATTTCCCCACATCTGAAGCAGACATCATTTGAAAACATTGTGACAAAAGATGTCATTGCTCGTAACATACAATCGCTTCATTTACCACAATGTTTTTCATTCTTTCAGTTCACTTTCAATTGTAATATTAATATTTGTTCTACAAGTACTTGTCTTACATAAAATATGCCACCTCATCATGGTGATCTATTTTGTCAAGTGATTTTAAAATCACCCAAAACTTGAAAAGTTACAGTGCACACATGGTTTTCCCAATCTTTATTTACTATTTACCTTTAAATGTTTGACTTTTTGTCACAAGCTCGCGTCTTGCATGAGTCACACTCTCCCCATGTGATATTTGTGCCTATTTAATTGAAAATCAGCTTACCAATGCAATGTTACAGTCCTGATAGGCTGTTGCAAACATTTTTGACAACTTACCTCAAAGTGTGACCTGGATCTTTTCCTACAGGCACAATGTACTCTCAGACTAGAAAAAGTAGCCATGGTAAGTGTTTCCCCCAAAAATATGGCCGGTTGGTAAAAAACTTTCTTTTTTTTCTGAACATACCTTACATACTTTGTGATCAGAATCCTCTAGAAACTTATGAATATATTCTAGCAGAGACATATAATAACATAGGTTTCTGCTTCAACGTGCTAGCCCCCTGTGGTTGTTGTGGTGTTAAACCTCTGAGAAAAATATTTGATCTGCTTTATGTTATTCCATATAATTTTAATGTAAGTAAATGTCTAACCTTTCGCCTTATAATACCGTATTTCTCCACATCTGAAGCAGACAACATTTGAAAACAATTTGTCAAAAGAAGTCATTGCTTATAATAAGTTATGTAATGATTTTTTTAAAATATAATGATATTTTTGTACATTTGATTTGAATTTTGGAAGAATCCAAAATATGCTTAAACTATAAACACTTACACGACTAAGGTTATGATATGTAGGCCATTTATTGATACTATAAACCTTAATAAACATTGCATTACTCAATTCATGCTGTTCTCACTGATTTATGATTTAGGAAAAAATTTGTCTTAATAGTAGGCTTCTCAAAACTGCTGGAATACTTGCCTGACATTTGGTCAGGCAAAGTTAGAAATGAAACTTTGTCTGACCGGATATATTAAAATAAGTGATAAATGCTGTGAATTGTGCCCCACTGCCGGACATCTGGTCCAGTACTCGCCAAAAAGATATTGGACCTGCTCGAAATTTGCCTGACATGTCCGACCATATGGCAACTTTTGGGAAGCCTGTAATAGGCCCCCCCTTTTTGAAAATGTTATGCCATTGGGTAGTCCAACTAATTAGACTGTTTGTGACGGGGAAACATTTTTTATTTGGCCCCGACCCTCACGATGGCCCGTCCGAATTCATTTATGAAATCGGCCAACCGGAAAGCCGAATAAGTAAGGCTCGCCATTGGGGTGTTTAAATAAGGAATTTCATGGTTTTATAATCAAGGCACTCAAGTATGCACAAATACAATGTAATGTGTAATTTTGAGGCTTTTAGTTTTAGGATTTATGCTGTATCCATACAAGCATTTTCTGTATATACATAAACTACACCTGATTTTGACAGTACATATGTAATCTATTTTTCAGATGGAAACTGTGATTATATGGCTTGTTATCTCTGTGATTTGCAGTCTCTCTGCTCAAAGTACAGTCCTTGAAATCCAAAGTATTAAAATATAATTACTTATTGGATATCTCCATCAGGATGCAATAAGTAAGACTGTATGTTAACTATTTTAATCATTGTGCATAGTGATCATTGGAACTTTTTTTAGTGTCTGGATTCTTGCATTAGTGTACGAACACTGCTTTTTGGTGGGGACCATTGTCTCTGTGTTGGAAAATTGTCTTCCTTGTTGATATCCTTGAAATTGATATCCTTGTTTTAGTATTGTAATCCTTGTTTTTATTGTTAGGATCCTCACTTTGATTTTCATACCCTTGCCATAGTGTAGGGATTCTTGTCTTAAGATCATTGCTCTAGTGTTGGGATTTTTGCTTTGGTGTTGGAGCTAATACCTTTGTGTTCCCAATTAGCATTTACATTAGATCATTAGTATTTTTTAATTTTTTGTGAAGGCAATTTTGATAAAAAGCTATGTACTTCTGTCACGATTAGCCAGATTTTAGTGTATATTTTCTCTTTCTGAATTTAAGTATTTGAAAGCACTTAGTAAATATTAATAATGCTATGTCTGATTACAATACTATTCCCTGCAGCGCACCCCAGGGTAGTATTTTAGGCCTGTTATTGTTTTTATATTATATAAATGATATGTGTACCAGCATAAGTGAAACCTGTAAACTGATTTTATATGCTGATGACAGTAACATATTAATTCCCATAAAGATTCAACTATCATAAGAAATGTTTTAAGTAATGAAATGAATAATTGCAGTAAATGACTAGTGGACAACAAATTATCTCTTCATCTTGGTAAAACAGAATGTATTCTTTTTGGACCCAAGAAATCAGTTTGTAAAATTAATGATTTTTCCCTTGTTTGTAATGATTTTGTAATCAAGTCGACAAATTCTGTAAAATATTTTCGTAGAAAATGATCTTTCTGCAACTATCATTGTGAACAATGCCATAAAAAGGTGATTTCCAGACTGAAGTTTCTATATAGATACGAAGTCTGTCTTAATAAGTCCACCAGAAAATTGCTGCGTAACTCCCTGATTTTATGTCATTTTGATTACACTTGTTCTTCTTGGTTTGATAACCTTACTACAACATCTAAGAAAAGATTACAAATTGTTCAAACAAGGTCATTAGATATTTTAAAGGATACGATAGCAGGACTTCTTTAAAGGTTGATGATTTTTGTGGCATTGGATGACTTAATATTGAAAATTGTGTTAAACAGCTACGACTGAATCATGCACATGAGATATATTATGACAAATGTCCATCTTACATGAAAGAGAATTTTATTTTAGCCTCAACACTGCACACACACTGAAATCGAAAGCAATATAATTTTTATACACCACAAATAATGTATTAAAGCTTGGAACGGTTTGCCAGACAACATTAAACTAAAAAACAACCATCAGTATTTTAAGACAGCTGTTAAACAACATTTAAATGATGTGGTGTGCAATGTTGAACACTCTGATTTTATCTTTTATTTATGAAATTTTAAATTCTTGAATTCTTATTGTAGTATGTTTATCACATGTTTTAAACCATTATCCTAGATTTATTTGTGAATTTGCTAACACTAAATTACAGATTTTTGTGTAATTTCAGTCTAGCTATTATATATATTATGTTTTATACTTGTGTCAGTAGGATCCGTTTGGAAATAAGTCTTCATACTTAATGGACAATCCTGACAATACTCTTGTTTCATTCTTTGTGATAGTTATTGTTATGTTAAGTTACTACTTTTGTTGTAATCATGTTGAAAGCATTGAAAATAAATTGATCTATATAAAACTTGCAGATCACTGCTCATGAGTTGTCAAAAAAGTCAGATGCCTTGTCAAAGTAATGATGTATCCATGGTGGATGTACAGCAAATTCACAGACTTCAAGAAGTCTGTGTTAGACCTCTTGTCAGCAGTAGAAGAGTGCCATGAACATCTAGATAAGCAACTAAAACGGACAGAAAAAAACATGCTAATCCAATTCCAATCTGTTTCATAGGTGATCATTGGGGCCCTGTACAAGGTATGAATGAAAAAATCTGTATACAGTGCTGCTAATAGTTGCTTTTTTGTGATTTGGAAATATAATTTTTTTGGTGATTTGGGGATGTTATCATGTATCTATTCCTGTAAATTTCTATTCTTGCCACTTAAATAATGTATCAACAATTAATAATATATCAGTAATGGATGCACTCTAAAATAGTTTGTTTTAAAATGAATTATTTTGTTATAACTACATAGTACAGGTGGTTGTTTGTAAGTTGTAGCATTTTTTTACATGAATAATCGTAGCATTCTGAAAGAAATTTGTCTTAAAATGAATTATTTTGTTATAACTGAATGGAATGTGGAGATGCAGGTTGTTGATAACAGATACATGATTAATTAACTGAAGTGTATAAATGGTAGATGTTGTAGTTTGATATTAGAGAAGTGTTTGTATAATAAATGTATTCCTTTATCACATGATTAACCTTTTACTCACTAAATCAAATCACCTTTTTAACCATCTGTAATATTTAGCATACCCGGCATTTGTAAATATCTGTGACTGTCTATAAGTGTTGTAAAAACTGATTTTTTCAAAACCCTTTTATTCTTCATTTCAGAGTAACAAATACAGAAATATAAGTATATGGACAAAATGAAGCAATTATATGGTACCCCAGAAACTCACTATAACTTTGCTCTACTATAAGTCAATGTCTGAATTGTTTGATCAATGAGCCAGGCTGGTTGAAAACTTGCAGAAATTTTCAAATTATGGAAGGGATGATGATTATGTTTAAGAGCTTGTTCACTTTTTAGTCACAGCCAAAGTTTAGAACTTGTGTCATTGTTACAATGTTTGCTTAATTACTTGCTAGGTGATAACACAGGGGGCTAGCACGTTGAAGAGATGGAGTATAATGGTGTATTAGCCCTAAAATGGCCACATTGTCCAAAAACATGTATATCATATATATACATATACAAGGGTATATTGACAGTTTCTGGGAAATGACAGTTTCTGCACCATGTTTGTTTAAAACTACGTAACTTTTTAAGGAATCGCTCAAATTTCTAATAACTGGTGTTTACAGATAGCTAACACATTATACTACACATAACCAGTAAGCACTTTGTCCAATTCAAAACAATGAAGCAGATATTTAAACTTTTTCCTCCGAAAAATCGTCAATTTCGTTTAGTCGAACGCGACCTCGCAACACCACATTGATCAGAATTACCATACTAAATACACCTTAAAACAACAGGTAGAGGAATGACAATGCGTGCTAACCATAAATATCTCGAAAATACACTGATCCGGCGTAAAAGAATAATCCAGGAATGTTCTACTCACGTCAAATTAACAAAATCGTCGACTCCGTCATAGATTTCTACCTCGTTACTCCATTATGATTCAGCCAATGAAACGTCCGCTTACAAACAAATTGCAGGGCAAAGGTCACTGCATCATAATATTTGAAGTTTCAATCATGCGATGATTTTTGTGAATTGAACGTTAATAGAACGTTCCTGGCTTATATTTTTGTGCTGAATCAGTGTATTTTAGTAATATTTATCGTAAGCATGCATTGTCATTACTGTACTTGTTGTTTTAAAGAGTATTTAGTTTGGTAATTCTGATCAATTTGGTGTTGGGAGGTCGCGTCCGACTAAACGAAATTGACGGTTTTTTCGAAGGAAAAAGATTAAATATCTGCTTCATTGTTTTGAATTGGACAAAGTGCTTACTGGTTATGTGTAGTATAATGTATTAGCTATCTGTAGACACCAGTTATTAGAAATTTGAGCAATTTCTTGAAAAGTTGTAAACATAGTGTTAAACAAACTTGTTGCAGAAACTGTCATTTCGGAAGTTGTAACCCTTATATGTGTATATATATGATATACGTGTTTTGGTCCGTGTGGCCATTTTTAGCCTAATACACCATTATACACCATCCCTTCAACGTGCTAACTCCCTGTGGGTGATAATATCAAAGTAAGCATCACTTTGTTACTGTTAACCACACGGTAGATATAATGAATACTACATGATATATATTATGCGTATGATAATTCAAATGTTTGTTTCATTTTTTTATCATTTCTGATAAATTATTAAAATATGTATTTTTCAAAGCACTGGTTCAATTGCATAGTAAGCTTTCAAATCCATTTTCCTTCACAATGAGTTAACATCAGATTCAATGATATAAACATTTATATATTTGTCACAGCAGGATGCTTATGTAACTTTAGTATTTATTTCATGTTTTGTGCATTTATAATTTATCTACAGTCAGCTTAGATCACTTACATATACTAGTATGTCTACCTATACATTACATATATTTCTACATATACATTACATATATTTCTACATGTAAATTACATATATTTCTACATGTACTTTACATATATTTCTACATGTACATTGCATATATTTCTACATATACATTACATATATTTCTACATGTACATTACATATATTTCTACATGTACATTACATATATTTCTACATATACACTACATATATTTCTACATATACATTACATATATTTCTACATATACATTACATATATTTCTACATGTACTTTACATATATTTCTACATGTACATTACATATATTTCTTCATGTACATTACATATATTTCTACATGTACATTACATATATTTCTGATGATACATTACATATATTTCTACATGTACATTACATATATTTCTACATGTACATTACATATATTTCTACATGTACATTGCATATATTTCTACATGTACATAACTTTTGGTTTTTTTTTTACTTTCTGCTCAGCTTAGATTTGAAAACCTGGGTCAAAACATGGTACATACCTGTTCTATGTATCTTAATCTAAATGTAAATGAATGTTAACAGACATTTTGTTATATTTGTAGGACGAAAGCAAGGATTATGTGGCACACATGTGGAAACGCGTGGCTCTTATGTCGTAAGAAACAACTGAACAAGTCCTGTCTTATCAGAATGCTATAGAAGCCTCCAATGTAAGATTATTATATGTTGTTTTTCGATTCCATAAAAATCTTAACAAGATGGTAACACATATAGATCACAACTAGTCCATCTATAAGAAGGGTGCCACTCATTCTAAACACCAGTTATGTAATTTTCAGTTTGAGCGTTTTTTGTTCAATTTAAAATTCTGAATTAAGACCACACCCAATAAAGAGGATTCATTCACTCCTTAAAACTGGTTATTATGGACAGGTTTGTGTGCTGTCATATACTGAAAATTTCTTTTTGTCCTTATTTGACTTTTCTTTGATGAGAGATGTTAGTTTTGAAGCTTCAAGGTCAAGGTGAAGGTCACCTACAAGGACAATCCAATTTTTAAATGTTTATCTGACACTGTTTGTACATGTTGTTGCATCATTAAGATCATATATGTATGTATATATATCTGGGATATTGGAGTGTGAACAAATTTATGAAGTAAATTTTGCCAATACATTGTGTTTTCAGCAATAATACTAAGTTATATTTGAATATTTTGACCATGTAGGTATTTTTATTGATATTTCAGAATGAAAGTAACAAATGGTTGAAGATAGAGCTATTGTTTGAGTTTGTTTATTGGCTGTGTGTAAAAGATTTCTCATTTGAAGACTGCACTGACCAGCCAGAATGGGTGAGATATGTCTTGTTAGATATGCAGACAGTGATAGATAGAGAAGAAGGTAAAATCATAGTGGTCAAGTATAATCATTCAGTGTTCCCACTCACTTCTGAAATAGGGCGTAAGCGTACCTCCTAAGTCCGAAATTTGGGGGTAAGAGAAGTATTTTGGGGGTATGAACATTTAAAAAAAAACAATATCGTAAGTTATGCCCATTGTGCTGACAATGTGTGTGGATTTCAATTTTTTTAAACGATCGTTTCATTCATACAAGAAATGTTATCTGTAAATCTTAAACTGAAAATAAATACAAGAAATTTTTGTCAAGTTGTAAAGTTATCAATTTTAAACATAAAAGCATAGTTTCTAACTAGATTAAACTAAAACAGCCTGGTTTGTCATATTGTCACAACAACACACCAATCATGGAGTGTCTATTTTTCTTTCATAATAGGTTTTTTTACAGAAAATTGGCGATTTACCCCCAAACATATTCTTATGCATGTGGTCTCCCATCTGATCAAAATGTGTTGCATGATGTGTCTCCCTTATATCTCCTTTTCCACAAAATATCACACGACTATGGATTATACTTAAAACATTAATGTGTATAACTTAAATAATATGTGTGTGTGCAGACATGCACACAACAGCATATGCACAAATAACAGCTGGATGGTCAACCCCTTAAATAGGACCACCCCTGGTAATGGGGACACTTCAAAAGTACCCATGGTGGTCCTATTAGCGGGATGCTACTTGAGTTCTCTAAACATACTGTGTTATGATACAATGAGAAAAATGATTTTATGATACAATGAGAAAATGATTTTATGATACAATGAGAATAATGATTTTATGATACAATGAGAATAATGATTTTATGATACAATGAGAAAAAGGATTTTATGATACAATGAGAAAAAGGATTTTATGATACAATGAGAAAATGATTTTATGATACAATGAGAATAATGATTTTATGATACAATGAGAAAATGATTTTATGATACAATGAGAAAAAGGATTTTATGATACAATGAGAAAAGGATTTTATGATACAATGAGAAAAAGGATTTTATGATACAATGAGAATAATGATTTAATGATACTATGAGAAAAACGATTTTATGATACTTATGATACCACTAGGAGGATGAATCATATTCTGATATATTGATTTTCTATTTGATGTTTTTATAAAACTTTTTTTATTTCCCCTGAAAAAAAATATTTCAGAATCTTAGATTCTAGAGATTAAGAACATTTTTAGATGAAAAAAGTGTTTAAAAGTAGATAAAATGTTTTTGTTAAACTTTATTGTGAAGAAAGAACACAGTGAATGGTTATGTTTTATGCTGTATCATGTATAAGATGTTTCCTTCTCTACATTAAAACTAAAATTTTTCTGGTGTTAGAATCATTGCAAGTTGATTAGTCTTTTCACATATTAGACATCCACCACTGGCTTTTATTCTGAATATTGAGACTGATCCCACTATTAAAGTATCTCATTGGCTGTCCTAGTGCACGTCAGAAAATCAACCAATGATAGTGTTACACACTCATTCTCAAAATAAGAGCCAATTTGTTCAGTAAAATTTGGAATTCTTTGACCAGTTAAGATTCAGGCATTCCTTTATTTTCATGTTGTTTTTCATACAAATGGCACCTGTAAACAACTTCTGATGTTACAATGAAACAACGAAGGAACAATTTTATCATTGTCATCTCTGCTTGAAACTACTTAAAAAAACATCCTGTATGATACTGTCACGTAAACTGTTTATCGTGCTTTGAGTTATTTTTTTCTTGTATATAATCAGTAATAAGTAGTTTGATATTTTAATCAGGAAGACCCAACAAAGCTTTGATTTATGTCACATTCTGAATGATAAAACGTAATCTCCTTTTAATGGATATGGTTATCTCTAGATTTATAAAAACATTTTAGTGACAGTTTAGTATTGTGATTCACATTTGTTGTTTGTGTTTGTTGTATCATGTTCTTTGTTGAATCACTCACACAGGGTTTCCACTGGACATTATATTTTTTCCACCACATGTATGGAAGGGAGAGTCCGGGATACAAAAAAGTAATTTGACTTTTTTTTGCCACTTGCAGATTTTTTTTGCCATTTTCGAAACTGGCAAATGGCAGCAGATACCCTGCACACAGAAGCAAAATATATTTTTAATTATATGTAATTTCCTTGTCCATTTTGAACATCATTATTGAATAATCTTTCCAAAAAAGCTTAGACTTTATAATTACTTATAAGTGTGTTCTGTTTTGGTTGATTTATACCCACTTTTAATACATGCTAATACTTACCTTGTTGTAAGTAGCTGCTAATTCCACATGAATGATCAGGAATTGATGACTTTAGACATAAAGATGCCGTCAATTGAATCTTCACACAAAGAGTTCAAACTCATTCATCCAAGTTATGTAGATCTAATGCTCTACCATTTGAGCTCACCTGATGGCCATATTACCTCTGTAATTTACTGAATACTTATTAGATTATCAATGAACTCTTCTTTCTTACAGGAATGTTACCTTCAAATCCATCATTGAAGGTACAAGATGCAGCAAGAGAATTAAGATTTTAGATGGTTTGGTTTGAGCTCATGTTCTTTTAACAGAGATTCTTGGACTTAGCTTACCTCAGTATGCTGCTGACTATCTCCTCATGGCTCATGCTTATCTCATGAGAATGTGGCAGGTAAGTCTATATTGAACTACTTCAAACTGATTATAACTCAATATTTAAGTTAAGATTTCCATTTTTGTTTTGAAAATGTTTAACTTCCTACTCATGTTATAATGTTTATAACAATAACTGAACTGTACAACTTTTTTAGACCATCTTTGGGATTTTGAGTGGTTTCATTTATCAAGTTGAAAATTTAATGTACACATTTTACTGTGATGGATATTACAATATGATAGTAAAAAAGAATTCATCTATTTGGGACGACTTTATTTTCCATATGGGCCTCAACAAAACCATGGCATGTTATATACTGATGAATAGCATGTCATTATAAACATAGAATTCTATTGTAATGTTTAGAAGTAAATCTTTGTAAATTTAGACTTCTATGATCATCTTGACCATGCCAAGGGATTTTCAAAAAAAAACAGCTGCTTTATTAAAAGAATACAGTGCAACCTCTCCAAAGCAACACCCTTTGGGAGACGCAAAATTATGTTGTTGTTGAGAGGTTGCAGCTCTAGAGAGGTTAAATTAATAATCAAATTGTACAGTGGGGAAAAAGTATACTGTTGTTGAAGGGAGGTTGTTGTTCAAGAGAGGGCCACTCTAGAGAGGTTGCACTGTATGATATTTATTAGCGATATTTGAAAAAAGTCATATTTTGCGTTTTTATACTTTTTTATACTTTGTTACTATTATTTTCAGGTTATTGAAGCCTTAAGCATGATTACATAACAGACTCTGGAATCAACAAACATACCATACTTACGTACACGTAAGTTAGTTTTGTTTCCCATATTTTGGGGTAAATTGATTTTGTCTTTGTTGAAGATTTTGCTTGTTATATTGCTCAAGTTATTCCCTTAAAGTTATAGTATTGGTAGTTTGTTAGTTGAAGTTTAGAAGAATTACTGCGTAGTAGTTGCTGGAACTCAACCGATGCATGACTAATGTTTGTCTCTTGATATGTATAGTGGAGACACTTCTGTGACAGACATCATATTTTAAACAGAAAAGCATATGAAGACAGGTCACTAATATTATATATTTTTTCTTTTTATTTGCCCTTAAACATTGAGGTCAAGGCCAGGTTATGTTTTTCTGAGGGCAGGCATATTTTTAATTTTTGTACATGTATTTCCTATTTTCTTTTTATAGAAATGTTGACCCTTCACTATCTTGATTCCATGATAGAATAATTAAGGGACATTAGCTACAACCACCTGACTTTGCCTGTGCTAACTTTCAAAGACCTGTTGGCACAAGATCTCTACAGAACAATCTCTCAAATACCTTGTGCATACTTGTGCTCTGTATTTAATGATTGTAATACCCTTGTTGAAACATTGTTTGATTTTAAATCTTTGTACATGGAAAGCATTTGGACAACATTTGGACAGATTTCCTTATTAGAATGGGATTCAGACACAAATTTAGTGTTGAGTTTGAAATGTTTACTTAGGAGAATCAGTTCATTGTTTTGTCTGGATTCTGATTGCACTTCAGATGTATTAGTCTTGAAAAAATAGTCATGTTTAAAATTGGCAAAAAGAAATGGAGTAAATAGGTTGGAAAACTTCTTTTCAGTTGTTTTTTTCTTAACATCATTTTTGACAACTGGTAATTTACCAGCCTAAGTAACATGCTAATCCATGCTTTGATCTTAGACACGTTTTATCTATACAAAGTGACAATTAACAAGCAATTATCGGTGACAACTGTCATATTGTTTATTAATCATGATAACAAAGGACACCGCTGTAATTAACATGTACGTGGTCCAGTGATGACATGGGCTGTCGCAAAAAATGGTGTGATTCGCGCCAGTATCTGGATAAAAAAATCTAAAATTCAAATTGAGCAAATTTACAATTCTTTTTTTCGCATTTCTGCAAAATTTCATGCCAGCGAAATTAAATATACTACAGTATATTTTATTTCTACTTGTTTCTGAATTTACAATACCTTCATCAGGAACTTCTTATGGAGGATACGAGGCACAATTCATTTTCAAATATTTTAATACTTTTGATTGTGCTGTTAGAAACTTTACAGTCAGTGCCAAAACCTCAGCTCAGTTTGGTAACCATAAACATGGCTATTTCTTTTCTGACTCCATCCAAAAGATAAATGCTTCCACAAAATGTTGTGAGCTATTTTTTCTATAAACAAACACAAGAAATCAAATTCTGGAATGAGAAGAAAGCGCAGGTGATCAAAGAGGAAATGAGAGTCAGGGAGACCATCTCTAAACCGTCTCCTGAAAGCAAGCAGTCTGCACGTAGCCTTCTGTACAGAAGACCTGAAGCAATGGCTTCAGAAAAGGTTTGTACTTCTAGAATTCATTGATAATGGTAAAGACAATAACTATTTATATGTATACTCTCCATCCATTTGTCTGCTGTCCAGTAGTCTTTGTAAAGATAAGAACTAAATTTTCTGTTATGAATTAATGTGAGTTTTATTTACTTTTTTCAGAGTGAAAACAAAGTGCATTCTCATCTTAGTAATGTTTTGGGTGCTGTACAATTTAGGGATGTCTGAACCAACACTGCTGAAATACTTATCAGACAGGTAGGTGAAGACAGAGTTATGTCCCCTTAACTTGTTTTTATGACTCTTGGTCCAGTTATTATTAGAGCATCTGACCTCTGATCCAAAGGTCCTGAGTTTGAATCCTGACTTTGAAGTGTTTCGTTCATGAACTTTACTATCCCATTTTTCTGATGCAGTACTGGTGTAGTGTCCAGGAAGTGGACTCGAGCATGATTAATTTAAGCAAAATTGCTTGTTTCCTAATTTAGCTAAAATAAATTAGAATAAACTATACTAACCCTAAAGGCTACACTTTCTTTGCATCATTTGTTTGAAAACATTGTGTCTTAAGTCATTGTCTTACACTACTTATTCAAATAAACAAGGTTAATATTGGTGAAGAATCCAGGGTTACTGGTTAGGTTGAGTGCCTGTCAGTATATAGCTGAATACTGTTGAAAAACAGGTATAAAACCCCCAAAAACTTGGCGTGTAAATTTATATTTTAAATGGTACAAGATTGTATCTCTGTCTATATAAAGTATTATATACATTTTAAGGACTGGTCAAGTTGTGACTTTTTTGGATTTGAACATGAATAAGCTCATCTGCATTCAAAAACTACTTTAAAAAACTTCTCCTGTTTTTACGCTTCTAGATTGTTTGGAGTATTCCTTTGGTATTAAGACTCACAATGAACCTTTTGCATGGAGGATTTTACATATTTTTTCCATGTGTAGACTTTATACTATGATGATGAGATGTTCTGGTACAGTACAACCATGTTGATGGTGAATGTTACTTTACAGGATTACGAGAACAGGAATGCTAAATGAGTGGTAAGTGACTTTAGGCTCCGCAATGCCTCATAAAAATTCACCTGCAATATGTATATATATTATGCATTGGTCAAATTCAAGCTTTCTGTATCAATACTTCTTGGTTAAAGAATTTAAAACGAAGTCGAAATTACTAAAACTTGATTAAATCTATCCAGGTTACAAAAAGGCATGGTTCATTTTAACGCGCTGATGGATTCTGAAATTTGACCCACAAAAAATTGAATTCTCAATATAAAAATGAACCCAATTTGGGCAATTTTATGAAGCTGGTTGTCACTGATTTAATTTTCTTTGATCAGATAATTACACATTAATAATATTGATATTCTAACTAAGACAATTGTATGGCTGGAAAGTTAGAAAAGGGGAATGAACATAACTCCACCCAACACTACCAATGTAAATTGATGTTTAAACATATTCATGGTATGTATTGATTTGGAAATAATCAATTCCTAATGGATTGTAGAGTTTTATAAATCATCATGCTACTTTCTGTTGTATACTTTTCAGGCTTGTGGTGTTTTAGTTAAAGCTTTGACTGAATTCTCGAGAATACAAGATGAATGACCCAACAGATCCAGTGTGAGAGCTTTTGTAATCTACATGTTTGAAGTTAGGCGTGTTTATGTCAGTTTGTCTGTGCTTACATTAATATGTTATGTGTAAAAGTTCATGAAACTACTGAAAAGATTCTGCCTTGTTTTAGTTAAATTCTTACAGGATTTTGTCTTGTCAAGATGAATAATTTTATTTTAGATAATTACAGTCAAAACTGGTTATATCGAAGTTCGCAAAATTGTTTGATATAAGCGAACTCCGATACATAAATAATCCGATAAATTTTATCACTGGGTTTCCTGTATAGAGTGACCGTTGGTGTGTTGTAATAATCATTTAATCATGCAATTTTGTGTATGGGATAGGAATGGAACACACCATTTATACTTTTGATGTATTTAAAACATGCAACATTTATGTAAAATAACACAAACAAAGAAAACATTACAAACATATTCACATAAACTGATTTTATAATTGCGAGTGTAAACACTGACATGTTTATGTAAAAGTCATTAATTAAATATCGATTTCAGAGTTCAATTCAAAAATATCCGATCAGTTGAGAAAATAATAGGTGTTTGTGATGGAGGTAAAGAAGTGAAAAATTCTTTTGTCAATTAGTGACTTAATTGTTTCATCATAGATAGTCACTGTGTAGTTGAAAATCAATGTTTGACTACTTTGATATACAAAAATATTGAGACCAACGAATTCAAAATATGTGCACTTTTTTGATATATAAAAAGGATAAAATTCGGAACTTATATCAATATAAGCAGGAATTCGTTATAAGCGAGTTGATATAATGAGTTTCTACTGTAACTAACTGTGCGAAGAGTTTGTTAAATGATGTCTTCTGACTCTTGTGAATTGTTTTTAGATTTGTGATGTTTTTTCTAAAATTGTAGAGTGTTGTTATACTGATATTACAATTTAATTGTTGCACCTGCCTGAGCCAGTGTTTATAATGTTGCTGACTACTAGTTTTTATATTTATATTATAGACTCAGTGGTGAATTATCAAAGAGGAATATCAGAATATTAATGACTTACTTGTAATGGAGAGTGTACACGAGATATGTGAGGTATGTTTACTGCAGTCAATTATGGGAATTATGTTTTTTTTAACCAAGAGATGTCATTTCACAGGTTTATCATATCAAACAGATTAAAATACCATCTAGGAGTATATGCCACCATGTGAATGATGGCCACATTTTAGCACATATTTATTGCTATCATAATTAACTTGCTCTAAAAAGCTAATTGTACATAAAGGCTATATTGCCTTTCTCATTTTGCTGGCCTTAGTTGACTTTTACACAGTGGTTGATGAAAATTGTTATCTTTATGAATACAAAGATAAACAAGATTTTGACTTAATTTTACAGTAGTATCAACATTTTACCACACTCTAGCTTTCATTATTTTCTGTACTAAAAGGCTAATTATGTATAAAAGCCATTTTGTCTTTCTTATGTTGTTGGCCTTTGTTTGCAGGCTGGCTTTTGTCAAAGTTGTGGGTAAACATTGGTATTACCATTTATTTATTTCTATTTAAAGTTTGTTTTAAGTCATATATTACACCTGTTCATGTATCTGTGATTTATCTACAGTTATTTTATGAAGCTATCTCTTGTCTTGTTAGGGTGGGATGTGAATGAGAATCTCTACCTTTGATGAAAGAATGTGCAAACATCTTGAAAGAAATGACTGAGAATAGTCTAGAAGCAGAGATGAGACATACATACTATATACAGGTATAGTTCATGTACCAAATTTGCATATTTTCCATGTATACAGTCCCACATTCTGACGAGACATTGTCATTTTTACTGATGAAATTTATTTTATAAAGATTGACATTACAACTTGTATATAGAGTTTTACTTTCTACATTAAAAGTGTTATGGAGAAGAAATTTTATTGAAAGAATTTTCTTTCATTCTAATCATTTCCTTGATTGTTAAAATGATTAATATGTACATCAATTGAAATACATTTATTGGGAATAAATTTGTTTTGAATATATTGTTTCTACCTGTACTAGTATTTATTTGTAACTAAGTATGACACATATTTATATTTACATGATTAGCATGGTAGGATTGATCTGAAGGATGTTGTCAGCACAGCTGATGAAGTTTTATGTGACATACAGTCTCTGTATGCTCTTCAACAGGTGAGGACATGCTAACTTGTCTGTTTCAAAGAAGTAGTGGAGCTATTCTGATCACTGCATCCTCATCTTTGTCCAAAAACTTTAATATAGTCCATAACTCAAACACTTTTAAAGATATCAACATGACACTTGGAATACTTGATTACCATAACAAGGGACTGTTGCAAGGAAAGGGGAATTATTCTGAAAGCTTTATTTTTGCCCCTTTTTAACTTAGAATTTGGGTCAAAATTATACCTTATCATGTTCAAACTCGAAATCTCAAATGTAGCCCCTGTTGCAGATATGTAAAACAGATGAAGATTGGCACCGCTCTGCGGAGCTGTAGTTTTTATAAACTATGAGTTTTCCTCATTTCTTATTGTGACATACTGATTTTCCATACATCCATCTTTTCAGCTATATGCATGTCACCTAGCACGTCTGTAATGTACCTCCAATGAATCACATTTTGAGTTATGTCTATTAAAATGGCTTTGAGATTTCACCGACGATTTTTGTAAATTTAGTGTACTTGGAGTGTTGATTTTACAAGAATGTTAATTTGCGTCTGATTACATATAGATGTACGATCTATAAAGACGTCTGGGTATTGTTAATCTATATCTAATTACATGTAGATGTACAATCTATAACGTCATCTGGATATTGTTAATTTGTACCTGATTACATACAGATGTATAATCTATAAAGTCATCTGTGTATTGTTAATTTGTACCTGATTACAGACAGATGTACAATCTATAAAGTCATCTGGATATTGTTAATTTGTACCTGATTACAGACAGATGTACAATCTATAAAGTCATCTGGATATTGTTAATTTGTACCTGATTACAGACAGATGTACAATCTATAAAGTCATCGGGATATTGTTAATTTGTACCTGATTACAGACAGATGTACAATCTATAAAGTCATCTGGGTATTGTTAATTTGTGTCTGATTACAGACAGATGTACAATCTATAAAGACATCTTGGTATTGTTAATTTGTACCTGATTACAGACAGATGTACAATCTATAAAGTCATCTGGGTATTGTTAATTTGTACCTGATTACAGACAGATGTACAATCTATAAAGTCATCTGGGTATTGTTAATTTGTACCTGATTACAGACAGATGTACAATCTATAAAGTCATCTGGATATCCTGCTTTTCATTCAAAAATTATTCCAAACATCTTGTATCATTCTATATTATTGTCTGCTTCTTTGGTCATTTACCTTATCTTATGCCATATATTGGAATATGGAGATTGTGGAAGAATTTGACTTTGAACAGGATTCAAACTTATCACCTTCAGGTCTGTGATCTGACTATTTTACTCAATGATGCTTCCCTAAAACAATCCTAAGACTGGACATTTATATGTTTTCAGATTCATAACTTGTCATTGTCTGTTCAGTGAGAGGCAGCAGATATAAAGATAGTGTGCGCTGAATTAATGTAAGAAATATACAAATATACAGAAATATACAGAGTTCATGCTGAAGAAATGTGAGCTAAACAATTAGAAGATCGAAGAAAGGGATCTGTCATAAAGGTGAATTTTTTTATAAAAACAACAAAGTCAGTCCCTTGAAAATTAACCAGCAAAGGGAAAAATATAGCCTGTATGCACACTACACCTTTATTCATTTATTTATTTGATGTACTATGTAAAAACCTGTACTAAAAAGTCACTGTTGTCCACAGTATGGTCGGTATTAACAGGTGGCCAGTCTCTCAGGTTGTCTGTATTTCTTTAGTGATGTCCCAACACACTGGGTGCTGACAAAAATGGTGATTATGCTTTACTTTGTCTTTGTTGATTTTTAATGCCATCTTAGTTCTTACATTTCATAGTATTCAATTATCTTTTGAACAATTAGGGTCAATGAACATTTAAAGACTTCACAAATAAAATTTTTCTGAAACCAATTTAAAACCTGTTCCATGTATTATCTTATAAATAGTGAAGGTTACAGATATAAGAAGATAGTTGTTTATGAATATCATTTAAAAATGATTTCTATGTCCAATTTATTGCCCTTTGATGTTTTAATTTGAATAATTGACTGTATGGGTACCTTACACTTTTTCTAAACCCTTGTTTTTTTGTATAAATCTAGCTGTAAACAGCTGTAAAATTAAGTTTATAGAGATTATCTAAAACCTGACTTTCACAGGATTTAACAAAAGCCATGATCAGTAATTTTCAACATTTCAGACAATAATTAGTCAAAACATAATTTCATTATTTTCACAGGAATTAGACAAACTAGCTGACTGACATACCTGAATAAGGAGACTTAATTTCATTATTTTCCCAGGAATTAGACAAACTAGCTGACTGACATACCTGAATAAGGGGAGGACAGAGAAGATGAAGACATTTCCTCAAATATTCTAAACAGATAAGAGATATGAAGGTAATTGATGATACCCTGGTTAGTCCAATGAGCACATACAATTACATCAGGTTTTCATCACTAAAGTCACATGCTGGTTTAGCTTGCCTATTAGTCAGGCATGCTTCTTAATATGAGTGCTGGGGGAGTATATATCATTTTATTTTCTTAAGAATTGTTTAATAATTTTATTTTCACATCAGATCTATCATGGAGTATTTTATATGTATCAGTTACTGAAATAAAAAAAATGTAACCTGTGGTTTAATTCACAATGGTAGACAGCAGATTTAAAAAAAACTATGTCGGTAGTAGGCTTCTCTTGTGTGAATGCTGGGATATCATATAGAGATATGTACAAAATTGATTATGATGTAAATGTATGTTAATTCTGTTGATTTTGTTTTCAGAGTTCTGACAGCACATCAAGGCGTTATTTGATACAGGCTACAGAATGTTTGGTACAAGCATTGATTCTGGCTCTGAACAAGAAATATTCAGTATGTAATTTGTTACGAATCAAGTGTAAAAGAAAAAAAGCCAATAAATTGTCTAAAGCTGCATTTTTTAGCTGGTCTGTGTCAAGTTATTATGATCACAGTGGCGGTGTTGTTCTCATACAAAACCTTTATGTAGCTCATTACTCAAACCCTTAACACCGGTTCTCAGAATAGACACACAGAAGGAAACCATGTCGCTGATGCAAATTTCACTGCGGTGTTATTTTTGTGTGCTGTTAAACATTTGTATACATTTTGTAATTTACTTAACAATGTAGTCTTCAAATCATAATGAAAGTGATCATTTATGTTTAAAAAGATTTTCATTAAATTATTAGAAGTGGCTGAAATACAGATAAAAATGCATGTTGCCAGATATAGTGCCCAGTATTAAAACCCTTTTTGAGGAAAATATGTTATTTGCCTGAATATTTATTTGCCCAGTTTGATAAAATACATATTTTAGTTTAAAATCAACAGCATTTTGATAAAAAAAATTATGATTTTGGTTACGTTTTTGAATCCCAAACCATGTCACATAACTTGCAGTAATCTATGTTGCCATTATTTATTTGCTAGATATAGGTATTCTGATTCATAATTTGAACTGGATTCAATGCTTGTGGACATTTAATACTAAATTGATATTGATTGCCTGAAAATGCTTTTGACCATTGTAGAGACAATCATTCTGACACATAGCATCATATGGCACTACAAAAGGTTATGGTTAACAATGTCATCTATGTGAATGTCGGTATACATTGTGTTCTTGAAATTACAATATATTAGAATTAATGTACACATTATACACTTTGTTGATGGAAATCGTTGATCATAGGACCAGAAATACAATAATGTGAACACTATTTCCCTTTTATTTTGTAATATCTGTTACTAGTAATCCAGGTTAGATTTTTTTCTTTCAAAAAATTTTGAAAATTATACTTACAAGGTGAACTTATGGTTGTAAATCAAAGATAATGCCAAAATAAGGGAACTCATTGCGTAAATATCCTTTATTTACAGCAAATTTCTAACTACACCCTTAAAATACAATAAAACTTCTTTGTAAATAGTGCATTTATTCACTGATATGTACTTTCAGTATTTTTTAATTTTGAGTGTAGATATTTTGGATTTTCAGCTGTTATAGTTATCAGAAATTACGATTAAAATCTGTTTCAAGTGCTTAAAATATTTTGTTAATTTTCAACCCTAATTGAGTGTCTATTCTGAGAACTGGCATATAAATTCTTTTTAAGTTACTAGTTGTGTAGTTCATATTTTGTGTCAAATAATGAAACAGGGACATATTCTTGAGAATTTATGGTATTTATGATTAATCTCAAACATATACAATGTATGGTCAAATAAAAGAGATATTAAGTTTTATTTTATGAAACAGTTTGAATCTAATTGTTTCTTTGGTATTAATACCATTATCATCTTGTTACTTCACTTAGTTAAAAAAGGTACAACCTTGTTGCTCCAAATAAATGGACAGAATACAACTTTTTCAGTGCAACAAGGTTGTATCTCACCGCTTTCACAATATGTCTTATGCAATTAATATTTGTATAATATTGAGGTTATCAGTATGTTTTATCTTCATATACCTAATATATACATATACCTTATATATACATATACCTTATATATACATATATCTAATATTTACATATATCTAATATTTACATATATCTAATATATACATATACCTAATATATACATATACCTTATATATACATATACCTTATATATACATATATCTAATATATACATATACCTAATATATACATATACCTAATATATACATATACCTTATATATATATATATCTAATATTTACATATATCTAATATATACATATACCTAATATATACATATACCTAATATATACATATACCTTATATATACATATACCTAATATATACATATACCTTATATATACATATATCTAATATATACATATACCTTATATATACATATATCTAATATATACATATATCTAATATATACATATACCTAATATATACATATACCTAATATATACATATACCTTTTATATACATATACCTAATATGTACATATACCTTTTATATACATATACCTAATATATACATATACTAATTAATGTATAAAACATATCTTTAGTTTCTTGTTACTAAGAAAATAAGAAAAGTTTGTTGCTTCTCCTGATTAATTTTGAAAAATGCAGATACAGCCTTGTTGCACTGAGTTGACAAATGTTTGATTGGATTATTTTAGATTTAATATTTTTTACCACATCATAACTGTCATTTATTAGTTTTTTTATATAAAAATTTATGCAAAATTTTCACCATGATCAGACAGACTAATGTGCTCTAAAACCATGTCTATATCACAAAGGTCAAGGTCATTATTGGGCTTAATGTTGATTAAGTTCATGATGTGTGTCAAGTCTGCTGGGTGTGTTTGGTTGGTTGAGGATGAGACTGTTAATTATTTCAAAGCCGTGATAGAGACTGATGTTGGTCTTACATTACTTTTTGCACAGTTTTATCTTATTAATTTTTCACAAATTGTTTAATGTTTCACCTTACACGTGTATTTACCTCAGTACATTGTATGTAATGAATTTATCAAATGTAGTCAAAATAATCTGAATCATAGTATTTGACTTTTCACTATGTTCCATGTACATGTATAATAAAATATAAATTATTAATCAGAATATATATGTTATCACACTGCTTCTAAATTATAAATATAAGTCATTTTTATTGAAATTTCTGATAATTTTTGTGTTTAACTACGCAAATCAAACACCAAACATATAAGAACAATATGGATGAGTCATATTTAAAATGTATTTACTATCAGATAGGATGGGGTGAAAATTGAAAAAAAAATACATTTATGAGTTATGGAACAGATGATGGAAGTTTAGTTACATGTGTATCATACAATATGGATCTACATGTACAGAATATCTTGGATGAAAATCAGATTAAAATGAAATACAGTGAAACCTCTGAAACTGGACCCCTTCAGGATTGGGTCAAAAGTCCAGTTTTCTGAGAATTCCAGTTTTCAGAGAGCTATCTATTACAGTAGAGAAAACAATGGGACTTGAAAAATTGTCTGACTTTCAGAGAATTTTGTCTTTCAGGGAGTCCGTATTTGAGGGGTTATACTGTATTAAAGGCAGATGTGCATAAAGGCCCTATTTCTTATCAAGTCACAGGTTGAACTGTATAAATTTTCGGTTTGACATGTGTACATGTTGTAGAATTACTAAAATATTACACAGAAACAGTGAATTTTGGTTAGAAAATGTTTGATCTGCTGCAGCTACTGACATAATCATAAGCTATGTATATGTACCACATTTATCATAAGCTGTATTTATGTACCAGCACTATTTCTCAGTAAGATATAATTATAGCTACATGATCATTCCTGTCCAGTTGAATTTTACTTTTGGTAAAAAAATCATGAAATTGATCAAAACATTAAAACCTTAATAATTGTATGTTGGGGGGTATTTATGCTCTGTCATATTTTTTCTCATCACACTATTTTCCACTTACCGCACTATTTCTCACCTACCACTCTATTTTCTCACCATAGTAATTTCTCACTCACCACACTATTTTCCACTCAGCACACTATTTTCTCACTTACCACTCTATTTTCTCACCATACTAATTTCTCACTAACAACACTTTTTTCCATACACCACACTATTTTCTCACTTACCACTCTATTTTCTTACCACACTATTTTACCCTTACTAAAGACCCACTACTTTTCCCTTAGAGGTGAAAAAGCACTGGATTATGTCTTGTTTTTTTGTACATGCTAAATACATTTAGTTAAACATACTGTTTATCCTTTGTCTTGTACACTTCAAATTTTACTCTGGTCAATTTATTGCACAAGGGTTATTAGGTATTTTTACTATTAATTCTTTTGTCTACACAATATTTTTTGTGTTCAATTTAAAACGGTTGAATGCTTTCCTGCCACTCCTTTTGTCATTAGGCTTTTACCATGAAATTCTCATGTTTTTTGAAAAAATGAACACAAGTATTTGAGGAGAACCAGTTTTTCCAGTAGGTTGTCATCTCACTGGCACATGATAGGTAGATATTTTACCTCTCTTCAGAGTTTCAGTCGTTTTATATCTAAGGAATGATATTATATTGTAGACCAAGGTATGTTAGTTTTTACAGCTTTATTATGCATTCTTCTCTAAAATAGGACTTTTTTCTTTGTTCTGGATATTTTTAATATATTTTTCATCTCTTCATTTTAACAATATTGTTGAATGGTGAATACTTATCTGTTGATTTCATTGTTAGGATATTGGTGAATTACTGTCTTCTCAATACTCGTACTAAAAAATTCCTAATGAATATTTTGTGTGGTCAGTTTAAATTAGTTGAATACTCCAATATTATCCATGGTGTAATTTGTATTTTTTATGCCCCCCCTCCTTGAATGGATTTGGACTTACAAAACCCTCATTGCTTGCTAGAATGCTTTATTACTTACACAGTTGTTACCTTAGACCATTCTCAGTGCACCCAAATCACCCAACCTTGATTTGACCTTGACAACAAGTTTTCATCATAATGATTGTTGTAATTTATAATGGTTTGAATGCATGCTAATGGTTGACTATGTACATGATTATAACCATGACGTCTGTGCTAATGTGTCCTCAAATAGTATGATTTTACTTCTGCTGAATTTGCAGCATTATTCTATGACTGTGGAACAAGCTATGAAGATCATGTTCAGCATTAAATGGACCTTTGGCTTCACCATTACACATGGCAACAAAGCAACTTAGTTTTTAGCTTGTTTGTGTCAAAGAAAATGTATTATGACTGAGTTATTATGACTGCTGCGTTGTCATAGTCGTTGTCATTCAAAAACTGTAATGTAATCTATTACTCAAATACTTCTGAAGATATTGTAGTGATTGTAGGAATATGGGACACTTTCAACAACCTTGCTGTTGGGTTTACTCTTTAGCAACATGGTTGAGTGTTCGCCTACAGTGCTAGAGGTCCTGGGTATGATCCCCGGATAGGACCATGGATTTTTCTTGCACCCAATTTATAATAATGGTGGCAGCAGTGTTTGACCAACTCATGCGGAGGCATGGGGTATCAAACTGGAGAGATGGTCAGCTCTTATAAGTAAAAGGGGGAGGAGTGTAGTGATTGTAGGAATATTTGACACTTTCAACAGCCTTGCTGTTGGGTTATCTCTTAAGTGACATCGTTGAGTGTCTGCACTGCGAGGGCACCTTGGTTCGATCCCCATTTAGGACCATAGATTTTTCTCACTCCCAATTTACTATAATATCAACACAACAATTGGAACATTTGATATTATGATGAGGCACAGTAATGTTGCAAGACAAGGGACATTATTCTGAAAGCTATAATTTTGGAGTTATGCCCCCTTTTTAACTTAGAATTTTGATCTTAATTGCCTATTACATAGAATTATGTAAAAGAGACAAGCGTTGGTTTCTCTCTGCTGAGCTCTAATTAATTAGTTAATGAAGATGACTTCTTTATACCATTATGAAGATAAAAAAATAGATGTGTTCTAAAGATCAGATATTGATTACCTGTAGGAAATGTAAGATACAGCATCAGAAGGTAATTTTATTGTAGAAGTTTTCCTAAAACCTAAAAACTGTTGATGCTATTGTCTTTGATACAACTAAAATTTAGGAACCAATCTTTTATGCAACTAAAATTTAGGAACCAGTCTTTGATACAACTTAGATTTGGGAACCAGTCTTGATGTGCTTTATTACTGCAGTGCACCAAAGGAACGGGTATGGGCTAAATTATCTCTGTGCTCTGATTGGTCAATGCGTTTGAGCCAGGTGATTGATTGTCCTTTCGTGAAACATCGGAGATTTCCTTATATCTGTTAAATATAAACAAAGATGTATCCGATGCCTGAATACTTTAGCTACATATTGCACCTTTAAATCAAAATAAAGTGGTGATAGCTAGATTTAGTAACTCTGCATAACTTAATATAGAGACGTGATGTTTTGATCTATTTTTGAATTAAGCGCGAATTATGCATCAAGCGAAAAAATGCGAGGCATTCTGAATGCAAAAAGTCTTGCGATATCCCGCGGGCAGAATTCTGCTCGGATTTCGACCGCAATTGACCAATCAGCATCCAGGAAATTTTGGGTCATACCAGTTGTCTTTATACACCAGAGTCAACCCGTACCAGTTTACTAAGAAGACTGCACAGAAACAACCAATGAGGGACTAGAGTTTGTTGAATGGTTTTCTGGTATTCCAGATTTATCATCACAGTTTCAGTGTGAATCTTATATGTTCAAATGAGAATCATCTGAAATTTGTTTTGTAAGATTTACTGCTTGTTTACTTTTTATTTAATGTCTATCTATTTATATTTCAGATAAACCAAGAAAACTATTCAGCAGAATCAAGAAAATATTATGACTTTGGTGGTAAGTAAATCATATGTTTTATGTATCTTGTTTTATGTTGTGTATAAATAGACTAAGATAAAGGAAGAAAGGCACATAATTCTTATTTAATAATTGATATTGTTATTGGCACCTGCTCAATCAATTTTGTGTTCAATGTATGACTTGTACTATTTTGTACAAGAGTGTGTTTTGTCTTTTTTTATGTTATGTAACCTTTTTGTAATAAATACCATTGTTTATACATTGTATATGCAAATAAAACAAACAATTCATATATAGCAAGTATACTAATATATATATTTTCATAAAACATATTTACAAAACATACAACACATCAAAACAGTATGCTACAAATTCATCTTACAGTAAAAATACAGTGAAACCTCTCCAAAGCAGAAACCTTTGGGAGAATTAAAATTATGTTGTTGTTCAGAGGTTGTTGCTCTAAAGAGGTTAAATTAATAGGTAAATCGTACAGTGATAAAAGACCATGGTGTTGGGTGAAGGAAGGTTGTCGCTTAGGAGAGTGCCGCTTTGGAGAGGTTGCACTGTATTTACAAAACAAACATTTTGTTCAGTACAAACATTTAACAAAACAGTTATTAATATATATTTACATAAAACATATTTGAAAAATGCATCATGCAACAGAACAGTATACAACAAGTACATATCACAATAACAACAATAAATGATTTGCAACTATTCATTGTTGATTGTTGATTTGTAACAGTAAATTCAACGCATACACCCACACAATTCCACAAATACAATATGATAAATACATAACACAATGACAGAAACATTTAAAACAAAAAAACAACACTTAATTACAAAAATACAACAAAAATGATGAGCAACAAATAGGCTACATAACACAGTGACAATAATATTTACACATTCAGCCCATACAGATCTCCATTCCTCTTCAAAAAATGGGAGATGAAGATCTCCCTATCAGTCAACTTGTACCAAAGTTCTCTTAATTGATTGTCTAGGAACTTTTTGTCTTACATTCCTGCCTGCTTAACCAGCTCAGTTTCCCATCTCGGGCACTAACTTGTAAAAGTGAAGGCCACTGCTGCCAGCCTTTGTGTTCAGTCCATGATGTCAACCTGAAAAATGTACACATTTAAAGAACTTATAGTAAATACTTATACTAAGATAAATAGAATTGTCTTGTAGCATTTATTATAAGTTCAATAATGGGACAATATCAATACTTATTCATTATTAAGTACTTCTATAATAAATCATTTATTCTCAACTTCAACATTTATTCAGCACCTTGTACGACACACACTGTTGTTATGCAATACATACAATTGTTAAATTAAAAATCTTCATCAAGCAGTACATGGATACTCCATGTATTGATATTTGTTAAATGTTAAATTGAATCACTCACCCTCAATGTTATTATTTGTCCAAATGGTCTGTTGATACACAGACCATTATTCCACTAGAAACAGGGTGTCCCGAAAACGGGGTGTACTGAAAATGGGGTGTCCCGAAAATAGGGTGTCCCGAAAACGGGGTGGTCCAATTGCTTGGCTCTGTAGTTTAATAGTTCATATGGTTAAAATCTTCAAGTATTAAAGCACAGTAAATTGTCATCTCCACTTTTGTTTGTTTTTATCATTAATGATATCAATTCTTAATTTGTGTTATTGACTTTGAATAATTCAGTGTTACACAATTGTAAGTGTTTATCTTTGGTTGATGACACTGTATTATTTGTCTCTTCATAGAATGAATAACAATTTTCATTGAATAATTGATGCAGTTTGCCACTAATTTGAAATTATCAATGTAAAATAGACTGTAGTTATGGTTCTCATTAAAGGTTATATGGCAAATTAAGACCATAAAAGTGAAATCATTGTTGCTTAGTTACAATATGCTCATACCTTTCAAACAACATAAATCTAACAATGTTCAAATGTGGTTTTCTCTTACTGGCATGGATTCTTTGCTCACATTTATCCCTGGCATCATCTGATGTTGTTGCCAATCTATCAATGGAAATTTGATGTTGGAGGAATCAATCATCCAACTTGTAATTAACGGCACCCAGTATTGTGCAGTAATCCTCTATACTTTTTTCTTTAAAAATGTCATAGAGGAGGTTTATAAATTTTGGTACTTCTGTTTACACTCTTGCAATTGATGTCCAGTGTTTTTCAAATGTTTAGGTATTAGCTGGTTCAGTTACATAATTCTTGAATTTGTTTATCTATGAAATATGGTTAGCACCTTTCTTGCCCACATAAACGTCTCTTTCTTAATTATGTCAGTCAGGTTTGCCAGATAAAACAGGATTGCCAACTTGATCCTTGAGATCCTATGTTTTTGCTGAAGATGCTGGTTGTATCAAATGTTCGTAAAACCAGTTAGACACTGTTCAGTTGCTTTCACCTTCCAGATACAAGTTTTAAAAGTTTCTTTGTATTTAAATTGTCTGCTATATCAGGGAAGAATGAACAATAAGATCTGGAGGACAAATTTGTATGAATGAATGTTGGCTGTAAAGTAATTGTATGTTTTTTTTAACTGACCTGAGCACGTAGTGCTTGGTGAGCTATAGTGATCAGTCAGTCTACTGTGTCGTCCGTTGTCTGTCGTCCGTCGTCCACACCTAGTGGTCACACTTTTGAGCAAATCTTCACCAGCCCTGGTCAGAATGTTCATCTTAATGATATCTTGGACATGTTTGAACATGGATCATCTGGGGTAAAAAACTAGGTCACTTGGTCAGCACACCAGAAAACCTTGTTAATGCTCTAGAGGTTGCAATTTTGATTGAATCTTCATCAAACTTTGTCAGAAGGTTTGTTTTAATAATATCTTGAACTAGCTTGAAAATGGGACATTTTGGGTCAAAAACTAGGTCACCAGGTCAAATCATAGAAAAACCTTGTTAACACTCTAGGGGTCACAGTTATGATTGGATCTTCACTAAACCTTGTCAAAATGCTTGTCTTGATGATATCTTGATTAAGATTGAACATGTGTCATCTAGGGTCAAAAACTAGGTCACTAGGTCAGTGCACCAGAAAACCTTGTTAATGCTCTAAAGGTTGCAATTTTAATTGGAGGTTCACCAAACCTTGTCAAAATGTTTGTCTTAATGATATCTTGATTAATTTAGAACATGGGTCATCTGGGGTCAAAAACTAAGCCACCAAGTCAAATCATAGATAAACCTTGTTAGGGCTCTAGGGGTCACAGTTTTGATTGGATCTTCACCAAACCTTATCTTGTTTAAATTTGAACATGAGTCATCTGGGGTCAAAAACTAGGTCACCAGGTCAAATCATAGAAAAACCTTGTTAGCACTCTAGGAGTCACAGTTCTGATTGTAGGTTCACCAATCCTTGTCAAAAATGTTTGTCTTAATGATATCTTGGACAACCTCAAATATGGGTCATCTAGGGTAAAAAAACTAGGTAAACAGGTCAACTCTTTGGAAAACCTTGTTAACCTTCTATAGTTCACAGTTTTGATTGGAGGTTCACCAAACCTTGTCAAAATGATTGTCTTAATGATATCTTGGTTAAGTTCGATCATGGGTCACCTGGGATTGAAAACTAGGTCACCAGGTCAAATCACTGGAAACTTGTTAACCTTCTAGAGGTTGCAGTTGTGATTGGGTCTTTGTTTAACTGTGCCAGAATGTTTGTATTAATGATATCATGAACAGGTTTGAACATGGGTCAATTCAGGTTAAAAACTAGGTCACCAGGTCAAATTACAGGAAAACCATAAAAGTTGCAATCTTTAATTAGGTGAGCAAAAAAGGGCCATCTTTACCCTCTTGTTTGTTTACTTACTGATAGGTCTTTGTTTACTGTTGGGGTAACATTGAAGTCTCTAAGGTTGTTTGTCTTATCAAAGTCAAGAACAGTCCATCCTGTACAACAGAATCTCTTTATGTCAGTAATTTGTTGTAGGTTGAACGTGGTGATAGCTGGATGCTGGAGCAGGTTTAGGTGTTTTACAACTTGTGGGTTTTAGTCGAGGCAAATGATTTGATCAGCAGTCTTTGTTGTTAATGAATTAGTTAATGTTTGATTATACTTTATGCTTCTTAACTGTTTTCATTTCTTTGTTTATCCTTGTCATATTTTGATTTGGCGTTTATTTTCTGTTCAGCTGCCTTCACATTATCACATTTTAATTAGGGATGGGTGTGATTATCAAAAATGACTGGTGAATGTCAACGGGTTGGTGGGCTGGTTTCCATGATTTTTTCTGTGCACAACTCCTACATTTCTTAAGGGATTTTGACCAAACTTTAACATAACTATGATCACCAAAACCCCGTACATATTTTCAGGGTTTTGCGATTTGATCATTTTTTGTGGAATTATGGCAAACTATTAGTGTAATCTTTGATTTTAATTCTTCTTACAACTCTTTTCACAAACCAGATTTAGTACACAAATTTCTGACTTATGGCTGAAGATGACTTTTACGAAGGGTCGTCAGTCACGCATAGTATAGATAGATAGAAGCAGTTGGCAATGTCCTATTTATTGAGACCACTCTGTGGGCTGTAATAAGTGGCAAGCTTGTTATAGTTTAGTCACAATATTTATTCAAGTTCCAGTAGTGAATGATATAATGATGATATATTTAACAGTTTAAAATGTTTACACAGTTCAAATTACAAAAATAGAAATATTTTGGGGAAAATGCTTGACAAGAGGAACAATTATTATTTGTAATTTAAAATAGCAACATTATACACCAAAATTATTTGATATTAAATAAGTTCGTGTAAATTATAAAATTATTTACTTATAAGATATGGTCTGCAAGTTCAATCTTCATTATTCTTTTGTCCAGAATACAGTCAAACCTGCAAACAAAGGCCACCCTTTGGAAAGACAAATGTGGTGTTTATTGACAGGTGGTCTTTATTCAGAGGTCAGTTTGTTCTAAATAATCAGCAATGGTTTTCAAAGAATTACCTTTATTCACAAGGTTGTTTTTATTCGGAGGTGGCCTCTAACACAGGTTTGACTGTAATACTGAAAGAGGAGAGTCCATATACCATCATATCATTCTGAAAAATTCTAAAGAAACCCCAGAAAACCAAACTTCCTCCGGTCCTAAGGGGATTCAGTATTCTGAGTTTCCACTGTACTGTTTTAATTTCAATCACAGTATTGTTGTATTATTGGCATAATATATAATTGTATTAAACTATCTAATTAAGAAGGTTTTTGCCTAAGCATGGTAAGAATTGATAAGAACTTTTATCATTTTGAAAGCTAAATAAGGGGGTAATTAGGCATATTTTATTTCTCATATGATAAATATATCATATATAAGGAACTGGTCAATCTTTATTTATGTTTATCAAGACACTAGCTAATATACAATCAAGTGCTAAAGTCGTTATGAAGGACACAGTACAGAGAGACCATGCTTAACAAAATGTTTTATTCAACTAAGTATTTTAAGTCTACAACAGATCCTTGTAACATGTACTCCAGTATGTTTGTGTGCCTTCGCTCTTATATCATCTGTTTACAAATTTCAGAGCCGGATTGTGATTTCTCATCAGAAGAGTTTAGAAAACACTTAGGAAAGGAATCGTCGACTGATATGATTTGGTGTATTGATGCTTGAATGCCTGATTATGACCTGGATGATGATTTTCTTCTTGATGACACTAACAGAAGGGTAACAGTTTCAACAATGTGCAAACAATGGTAAGATTTATGTGTGATCTGTCATATTGAAATTCTTTGTTTAACTTAATTTGAAAATGAATTAGAATATGTAGCATCGAAGAAATAATGTTATATGGTGAAACCTCCCCGAATGGTCACCTCCCAACAATGGTCACCTCTCAACAATGGTCCCTCCCAGCAATGGTCACCTCTCAACAATGGTCACCTCCCAACAATGGTCCCTCTCAACAATGGTCACCTCTCAACAATGGTCATCCCCCAACATTGGTCACTCTCAACAATTGTTTCCTGTCAACAATGGTCCCTCCCAACAATGGTCACTTCTCAACAATGGGTACTTCAGAATACCCCATACATTGTGAATGGTCACCTCTAAACAATGGTCACCTATCAACCCTCCCAACAATGGCCACCTTTCAATAATGGTCCCTCCCAACAATGGTCATGTCCCAAAAATGGTCTCTCCCAACAATGATTACCTCTCAACAATGGTCACCTCCCAACAATGGTCCCTCCCAACAGTGGTCACCTCTCAACAATGGGTACTTCAGATGCCTCCATACATTATGTACATAAATGAACCTCTCACTCATATATTTACTTTTACATAATGATAACTATTTATGTAATTTACATTCTGAATAAATATTTCTTTTGTAGATTATTGATGAAGATGGCTGTTTGCTTGGTGATGTTGGCTGTTTGGACAAGTAAAATACCATTTCAATAATTCTGTGTACAAAAGTAAGTACTAAATGGTCCACAAACTTGATAAAGTCTTTTTTAATCATAAAATTCTTTTTTTATTGTTTGTCCGTCTGTCCATCCATACAGACTATAGATACTTTTGTGGGTTACGATTAGTGTACAAATTGACATTATGAGGTTCATTCTGTATAAACTGCCATCGCGGGATTAATTTTTACTCATGGGGTTAAAGAATGTCTGATGTGGGGATAAAATCTTCAAAGGAAAATCAGAGGGAATAACCCCATACTGTAGCTCTTGTAAGTATGTCCATCCATCTGTAGACAAAATCTTATGTACGCTTCTCATCTTAAACGGCTTGTTGGACTTTTATAAAATTGCTAAATATGTATTAGGTCTACTTGTGCATATTATAAAAACAATTCTTTGGATTTATTTTGGATTACAAAGGATCATTCAATTGTCAATAGTGTACTTTGAGAGGGCAGTGTAAATTTATGGAACAATTTGTTATTAAATGATGTAGTGTAAAACACACTGATAAAGCTCCTCACATGTCAGGTTGGTTTTTAACCAGGTTTTCTGAAGGAAAAAATTGTTTGATTGCTGCATGGATGGGTGGTGGGCGTCAACAATTGGTTAGATTAGTTGGTTAACTTTTGTTTAAATTGACAAATTCTCACTGTATGTTTTATATAGTATGCTTACATAAAAACCTACTTTGGGAATGTATTTGTTGGTTCTAGATCCAAGGTCAAGGTCACTGTTACTTTGAAATAAAATAAAATCCAGTCTCATCCAAGGGAGACAACTTATAGAATCATGTAACTGTACTCTCATGAGTTACTCCCCTTAGTACCAGATAATTATGTAGAACAATTGTGCATTGTTTGTATGCAGAAACATTGCCTGTTTTTACTGCTTTGTATTGTTGTATGGGTGGTAAACTAACTAGTGTTCAAAAATTACTTATTAGGACCCTGCATTGAAAATGTAGGAGCAATATAATAATCAAGTTGTCGCTCAGTCCGTCTTCGGAGTAAACTGTTATTTTATTTCTTCACATTTTCTGATCAAACTTTAAGCTCTCTTTCTCCATGATGGGTTCTTGTATGTGACTTCTGTGTACATTCAAAATAGCAGATGGTCAACCATCTTGGAATTTGGTAAAATTTTGTGGAGCAAACTACCAAAACACCAAATACAATGTCAAAGTATGTCTACTTATAAGCATGTCAGATTCAAAGTTTGGCAAGAATATACTTTTAATTGGTTTATAGTGTTCTGATCCTTCATAACTCCTAAATTTGGGCTAATTTTCTATTTCAAATTTTTTCTGTGATTTCAGGTTCTATATTGTAGCAGAGGAAAAAGCTAGATAGAGTATAAAAGCAGATATGTTGTTGTTAGGCTGTGAATGTTTACATTTTTGTGTTTGTGTTATTTTATTTGACCCTCAAACCACCCGAAATGAATGTCATACCTCAGATAGTTATTATAAAGGTTACATGTAAGCTGAAACATGGTGTTGGTGCTGATAGTAGTCTCACTTGCTCAGAAAAGTAAATTTTTAGCATATTTTCTGGTAGTTAATTACAAAGTTTCCCTGTACAAATCAAGTTTTTCATGAATATGCATGCATTATTTTTTATCTACCATTTCCATCCTATGGTATATCAAAAGATTTTTTCTTTCATTTTTACCTTTTTGTGAAGGGTCTAACCTTTTCTAAACAGTAATTTTCAATGATGTTAATTCGTAGCATTACAAATTTTGGCCAATTTAGATATAACATAAATACACATTAGCAGTTGTACGAGAAACAGTGAAACTATTGCAAAATAAACTTTTAATGGTTACAGACACTATAGAATTTTGAATTTCAATATTTATGAAAGAACAACCATTCATTCGTGATCAGCACCAAAACCATGTTTTAGCTGTGTGCCCATACCACATGACTTCGGCTTCATTTTTTTGATAATACAGCAAGCAAAGTTATCAAACTGATTGATTCGAAATCTTCAGCTTCACATAAGTTCTTTATTTCTTTAACAGATATGACCAAATAAAGTGGAGGCTAAGGCCAAAAGTGTGAGCTACAAGCACAATGTAATGGTTTTTTGATTGATGAATACTTTTGCTCGAAAATGGGAAAAATATTTTTTCTGCAAAATTTTGTTTGGCAAAATACAGTTTTCCTGTTTTCAGGCTAAATCTGTTCATTTATAAAAAAACAGTAAAGAGTTATACATGATTAAATACCTAGAATTAATGGCGTTGTACATAAATAGATAAAAATAGTTGAAAAAAAACAATTAGAAAATTAGTTTAGAATAAATACAGAAATTAAAAAAGAATAAAATTGATGACCACCTTTGAAGTGATGATTGTAATTAAAAGAATTCATAGAATTTTCCGAGATGTCTGTTTTAAGCTTTTTCTTGAAGATGCTTTACGATTCGGCATGTTTAATGCCTACAGGCAGAAAAAAAAACATTACATTGTGCTTGCAGTTCACACTTTTGGCCTTAGAATCAAGTGGTTTCTTCATAAACTTTGCTTGCTGTATTACCAAAAAGTTGTATGGGCACACTGTGTAACCTGTTTCAAAGACATATCATTGCAAGATGGCACTTTTTAGACTAAAGATCTTTGAGTGCCATTATTGTTGTTGGGATGTCTACGAAAGCAGGCTACACCATCTTTAAAAATGTACTTCTTAATTTGAGATTTTATAGATTATATGGGTATATAGTACGGCTATTGTAAAAAGATACAGCTGTAAAACTGGAGAACCCGTTTTTTCACAATTTGTGGCATGTGAAAAGTCCAGAACAGATTATGGACTTATCAAAATTTTTCCCTTGAATTTTGGCGTTTTTCTTTTTTTTTTATGCAAAATTTCCTTCCTGTTTTTTTCATGTCTTTTCAGTATATTTACCAGTTTGCTGTTTTTCTTGCATTATAAAAAAATTTGTTTTTCTGACTGTAGTGTGAAGTTTGTAAATACTTATATACATTTGCTTTTCTTTGACTATGAATTTTCTGTTTTTTCTTGTGTGCTGTACTTGTGTATTTGAACTTTTCTGCGTAGTATGAAATCTTCAGGTAAATAAATCTGTTCATTTTATTTTCATGTTTCAACAGTTTTTTATCAGTTCTGATTTAGGTCAATCACTAGTTTACTAACAATGTATATTACTTGAATTATGTTAATAAGCAAGTGACACACCTAAATTTATTTGTATTTAAAAACGCCAACTAACAAAGCATGGTATTTGTTTATTTCCACAATATACAATGACAAGAATAAACATCACAAGAAAGGCAACATTTAAAATATCTGGATCATCATGGTAAACAATACAGAAATACAGCACTGCACAAAAAACAAACCCATCAACATGACTTCTACTCACAGGCGTAGTGACAGGCATGTCAAAGTAAGAATCAGACGCCCAACTCAACCCAAAAATTCCTTTCTATAAGAAAATGTCTTGGAATATGAGCCCGATGCTTAAACTGCGCACCAACATTAATTCTGGAGCACAAAACATGGGAACATTCCCTTTGTTGGTGCTCCAGAATTCTTTGGTTTTGATTAACTCGTATTCTCTGACAAATTTTTTATGGAATAGAATTTTTGGGTTTTGAGAATTCTTTGTTTTTGATTAACTTGTATTCTTAGACAATTTTTTTGGAAGAGAATTTTTCGGTCAAGTTGGGCGTCTTTGATTTCAATTTTTGCTTTGACTGCCTGTGAGTACGAGTCATGTTGGTGGTTTGTTCTTGTCTAGTGTTGTGTTTCTGCCTGTGCCTCCAACCTTGCAAAACGCAATCTAAGAAACAACAGAATTCTTTATTTTTAATTATGTCATATCATTAGACATTCTATGGAAGGGATTTTTTTTTGTTTATTTACTACTGCCTGTGCTTGTACCACAGTCCAAAAAAACACCTCATAACCAGGATGACTAAAACAATTATACCTCACAAATAATCACTAAACAACTACGCAAGACACACACTCCAACAGCCACAAACTATTGCACCTAAATTGAGCAAAAATAAAATACATAATCTTTAATTTTTTTTGCCAAGTTCAATTATGAAGCAGCATCAGAGTTTTATTTCCACCATTGAGTACTTGCGCCTGCAAAGAAACCCAGTAACTGTAGGTGTTGACGCATTTCTGTGAACAAAAAACTTAAATGAGGTCCAAGTTGGTGAAATATGCTTAACAATTTCATATAATTTAACCTCAATTATGAAAACAGAAATACAGCTCAGGACTGAAGAAAAAACGCAAGTTAAGGAGCAGATGGTGAAATTATGCATTTATCTGGTTTTTAAACTGATGATCAAAAGATTGAATGACCTTATTAATTACCCAAAATGCCAAACATAACTATGCTAATTAAATTGTAGTACAGATACATAGAGTCAACAACATGTACTGCGAAGGGAAATTTGCACAACAACTGAGCCAACACCATCGGTGGCTACGGTCAAGTATATGATAAGCACGTCAAACTACCCACAGAACCAGTATTTCCGTTTGGATCGCTCACTAATTTGATGAAAGCCAAGATCTCATGGGAGTCAATATCAACCTGAAATTAGAAAAAATGGAGAGACTTACAAACAGCTTGAAGAGTTTTTTTCTGTTATATTGTCATTAAATCTCATGTAAATCTGGACAATTTTGAAAAAAACAAGTGACAGACTGAAGTGTTTCTTTAAGAAGTATGCCTGAACTCTGCCTTACGACCACCCCGAAATTAAGACCATTTCACTAATACAAGGATATTTTATAAACCTACGGTGAAAGAAAAGTAATCCATAATTGATTCTACTATAATAGTCAACATTGCAAACATCTGTCTGCAAAGAAACAGTAACTGAATTTCTGAGATAAAAAATTCAGTAGAACCACAATTATGTTAAAATGGATCATCTGAAAACCTAGGATAATTCAAAAAAAGATTTCAGTCCCGGTATTTTTCATATTTATTTTAATGTACATTAACCTTGATTATCTGAATTATGTGATCCAAATACCATGGCCCATCCGAAATGATGAACAGTTCCTTAAGATCATCTGAAGGCGTACTTTCACCAACCTCAAATAATGAAACCACACCTAAAACTATTGTTTGGTTCATTGTTTGCAATATTGGGAACATAATTATCCCATTTTGATGCGAATACAGTATGATTATATCAGTATGATTATATCATGATTTCACATTAATTTTTTAAGATTTTCCAAAATATCATGATATGCTTCAATAGCACAACACATGACCAATATATATCACAGGCACTTGGAAAATGAGTACAGACACCATTACCACTCAATTATGCACACATCTGCTTTGTATTTGAAGTGTACTACTGTTTTCAATTGCCCATCTTTACTTTCAGCTTCAGTTGATTAATGGTATGCTTGTTTATAATTACTTACTATTTTTTTCATACAAGCACATGTTCATTATTTATTGTTTATTTTAAATAATGAAGTATATACTGACCGTCATAAGAAAGTAACCAGTAAGTGATGTTTTTATTTGATGAAAGTTAATTCTCAAAATGGGCAATTTTGCATGTGCGCCACAATTAAGCCAACCAACCATTACCACCGTTATGTGTAACTATATTGTTATCCATTTTTGACCAAACAATTGCTGTAAACCATTTAAATTTCAAAGTTAGTATATTAAGCCAAAATAGAAGAATTTGTATGATGGTTACTTTCTTATGACGGCCAGTATAGCACGTTGCATTGGTTAATATTTTGTAATATAAATCAAGGAGTGATCTCCCTTTATTTTAACACAAACAGTATTGATTTCCCACATCATGGATTATCTGAAACTACAGAACATCCAAAATATTTCAGACCCATAAATTTTGGATAATTGAAGTTTTACTGTTTCAGTGTTTTTCATAAATAAAGGCCAGCCCCAATAAAGACCACTTGTTTTACCAAACATATCCCTATTATATAAACTTGTCTGAATTCCAACTTAATACAATAATGAAAAACAGCTATTTACAAAAGTAATTGACAACTTGAAATTAGACCATTATGTTGCAAAATATATGGTGTCAGAATGAATTCTTGAACAAAGTAAGGTACAATTTAAAGTATGAATAATGCTTACAAAATGAATGTGTGCCTGGCAGCATTTAGACTTCTGCCTGAGACTGAGACATTAGTCTTACAAACTATTGGCCAGTCTATGAAGTTCACTCATCATGAAGCCATCTTAATAATTGGGTCAACCCCTACATTAATGATTGAAATAGATGTGGGAGCACACACTTGATCTTGCCATTATTGCCATATCCTGTAACAAGATACTAGAGTCTAGAGCACAATCCTTCCACTTGATCTCCCTCACGGAGCCATCTTTTTCTGCCATGTGCCATGGGCAATTTACACTTCTGCCTGGAAGCGGGAAGCAAGAGGAATACCACAGTTCTATATGTCCAACAAACAGTTTGCTGTGACTGTTAACATTGTACTGAACTTAACCGAGGGTGTATTAACAAAGGAAATTAGCTTTACACATTACACACATGAGCAAATAATGCTTGTACAAAAAGTAGATTTGCAGTCCTTTACAAAAAATATTCACATTTGATCCCAGAATACTCTATCATCAAGAAAGTTTTGTAGCACTGAAGCATTGGTTCCTCACCTGCTACAATAGTCAGTGATTGTATTTCAGTGAAAGAAATAGCAGCAGTTTATTTCAACCTCTATAGACCACCTCAAATAAGCATTGTTGCTTTACTTCCAAAGATGGCCTTATTATACAGGTTTGAGTGAACGTCAACATAAGAATTACAACCATACAGTTGCTTACAAAGGAAACTCACACTTTATGTTGAGAAGTCTATTGTATCTGATTGAAATCCTTAAACAATTCAAAGTACAACGTAAAGTATCTTCAACACTTACAATGTGCAGTGTGCAAAACTGTAAGGACCTCACCAAGGTTAGTGGACACCTTGACCATGTCTACCATTTGTAGAAACTTGGCATTGATATATCATGCCTGTTGAGTTTTTCTCTCTTCAGACCCCAGAACCAGCTTTTGTCATCTCGGATCACACCACTTGCTCTGGATCCTGCCGTTCTGGGTTTTTCTCTCCCAGCCCTAGAATCATCTTTTTTCACCATCTTGGAGCACATCACTCGCTAAAAGTAAAAGTTTTTGCACTTAGGCTTGGGCCAGTTTTATACAACATGACTTTAGGATATCTAACATATTCATATATGACTATAGTATACCTGACATACACATACACAATTGTAGTATAACTGACATATACATACACAACTATAGCATAACTGACATATACATACATGGCTATTGTATAACTGACATATACATACAAAACCATAGTATAACTGACATATACATACATGACTATAGAATAACTGACATATACATACATGACAATAGAATAACTGATATATACATACATGACTATAGAATAACTGATATATACATACATGACTATAGAATAACTGATATATACATATATGACTAGAAACTATAGACTATAGAATAACTGATATATACATACATGACTATAGAATAACTGATATATACATACATGACTATAGAATAACTGATATATACATACATGACTATAGAATAACTGATATATACATATATGACTATAGAATAACTGATATATACATACATGACTATAGAATAACTGATATATACATACATGACTATAGAATAACTGATATATACATACATGACCACAGTATAACAAATGTATACAAACATGACTGCAATATAACAAACATACATATATGACTGTGGTATAAAAAATATACATACATGACAGTTGTATAATAAAAACACACACACACACATATATACATGTATATATTGTAGTCATGCACATATGTTTGTTATACTGTAGTAATGTATGTGTATGTTTGTTATACTACAGTATGTCATAAATATACATACATGACTAGTTGTTCAGTTTAATCAAAACATGAGTTTACTCAGTACTTACATCATCAAATACAATATATGTATATATTGAATGTCATGAGAGAACATTTTATGCCTATAACTTATGTTCCACATTCATTTATGTCTCATCCATTGACACTATAGATTTCATGTATTTGCATAATTTCTGTATTTACCAAGTGAACTAGTGCAAATGCCAATCTCTGGAAAATAATTAGGCATTTTTAATTCAAATATGACTGACATTTATTTCCATGTTTTTTTTCAACTTGTTATCAGTGTAACTGAAACTTCACTGAATAGATGTCCTGTATCAAACTTCAAATTTATTTGTCTTGTAGAAAATTTGAAGAATTAAATGACTGATACTTTGTTTCGTTGTTTGTTATTTATTATGCTGCAAGAGACTTGTATCATGTTTGTACAGTACATTTTGTTCATATATGAATAAAGTGTCATTTTTCCTGTGTTGGCACTTAGGACAGAATAAAAGATGTGATTTCAAGTGTTTGATTGATAAACCTTACTAAAAAATTGGGGGGGGGGCTCAAACCCAATTCTCGTAACATAATATCCCTAATATCATGGAAAAGTTATTTTTGACACTGTGTGAAACACCTTTTGCCATTATATCTTGGCAAGGTGTAATAAGCTAGCCAAAATTTGTGGCGCTATAAATAAATATTATTGAAAATTACTACTTAGAAAAGGTTACAGACACAAAAAGGTATAAAATGAAAAAAAAAATCTTTCTGTACATTCCCTAATAAATGCCCGGGGTGTTACATTTTTGAAAATGTGTTTGTATCATTCCTTGGATTTAAAAAGTCTATTTTCTACTAATTTCTATTGTTCATCTCGGATTAAAATAGCCTAATAGTCACTTTGGTTATCTCTTGTTCAATAAGGGGGGACGTTTATTAGGGGAGGGGCGTCTAAAAGGGAATATACGGTATGTTATACTGTCAAATGGAAATGGTGGATAAAAGCAATGCACACATTTTCACAAAAAAAAAAATAAACTTGAAACAACAAAACTCAGTTTATCATTAATAAATTAAATATCCTTCCAATTAAGTCCTACATATCCAAAATTTAAGTTTGTGCAGTTACAGCCGTGGTCCAGTGATTAGTGCGTTAGACTTGTAACCCGGAGATCCAGGTTCGAATCCCGGTCGCAGCGGGTCATACCCTTCTATGAAACTTTGACAAAAATGTTGAGTTTCCTCCATAATTCCATAAAAAATATCAAATCACATAACCCTGAAAATATGCGCTAGGACACATGGAGATGTTAAATATGAGAAAGTTTGGTAAAAATACATTGAAAAATGTAGTAGGAATTGCAAGCAGAAGAAATTGTGGACATCCATCCGCCCACCTGCCTGCTGACATTCGCCAATTTAATAACCAGAATTTTTCCTTCGCAGAAGCTGGTTAATAAAACATGAAATTTACATGAGCTGAAGCATAAAAACTAATTGCAACAAGACCACTAACCTGTAAACTCCATGCCATAAACCCTTAAAAAACTTCTCAGTCAAAAACCATGTCTGACCAGCATGCTTGCCCTGTAGCATCTGACTTTTCCCGCTTTTATCCAAGTGAATTTGATTGGACACTATTCTAGGTCTTATCCAATGAATTACTAGGTTACATTGAAATAACTTACAAAACAAGATTCAACTGACCAATAAAAAGCTGCTATACAAATTCAGAAAACTCACTGAATCTTGAAATCTTGTGTCAAACAAAATGGTGTGTTTCCATACAGTCCCCACTTTCTTATCAAAACAAAAATCAACACACCTGTCTGCTTGAAATTTTAAATTGGTATTGTAAACATTGAAAGTTAATCCCATTATATATATCTATGGTTAGGACACCCATTTTAAAGTAACAAAATGAACAATATTAATTCATTCTTAAATGTATCATTATTTACATAATAACTGATTAAAAGTAGACCAAATATAATTGTGTTTCATTTTTAATTAAATGTTCATGTAATTATAAGTACAGTGGAACCCCGCTAAACCGGACCCTTGCTAAACCAAACTCCTCACTAAACCAGACAATTTTCAAAGTCCCGACTTTTTCTCTATACAAAATACCTCGCTAAACCAGACCCTCACTATTCCGGATACCGGACGCCTTTTTCAGAAAATTTGAAGCTGACCGGCACAATTTCACCTCACTAAACCGGACGGTAATTTTGGAAGATGTCATAAATTACTTGTTTATTGGAGATTTAGAGTGTCACATCTGTTTTGATAGGAGACTGCTTCAGGGTCTGTGTACTAGGTGTCAGACGGATTATTGATGTTTATTGCTGAAAGGGTGGGCCCTGCATGATTGAACAAATTTATGAAAACTATATTAATTTTGTTTAAAGAATTATCATTATTATTACTATTTTGGGAGTTTTTAACATGAATTTGATTATCATGATAAGAGATGCTTATTTAGACAATGTACTTTTAATATAAAACATTAGATTAATCTACAAATTAGAATAATTATTTACTGCCATCCTTATAGCCTGATCAAAGGCCCAGTTAATGGTGATAATCTTGTTTGTTACTCAATCATTTACTCATCATGGTCAATGATTGCTAATTGATTTTAATACTGTAACAGATAATTGATTTTAATAACAGATATGATGGGTGAAAAGGATTAAGTGTAGGTGTCCTGTTTTGGGTGTAAATGGCTAATCAAAGACAAAGTTGTTTAATTTGATTGTTTGTTGCTCAAATTAAAGATCAAGGACAATTTTCACAAGTTATTTTATTTTTAAAGATCAAAGAAATGCATTTCTGGGGATTTTTTTCATGCATCCCATCAGTATTGCATTAGCTACTGTCATGTCACAACCTCCATCTAAATGTCATAGAACTGAATTGTCCCTTGAGGACAAGATAAATCTCATTAGAGATTCTGAAAAAAATCCTAAGCCTTCAGCTAAGGTGAGTTTTCATTCTGATATTAGATCTAATCCATTTCTGACTTAGCAAGGTAAATTTAAAAATCATAGTATACAGGTTATTTGCAATGTTTTAAGTCATCTTTGATATCAATGTAAATAAATATTACTTTTACATGTTGTTTTCCTTTACATCCCAACTGACTAATGGCAAAATACAGTCATAATTTGCTCTAAAAATAACACAAAACCCCCCTAAACCGGACACCTCGCTAAACCGGACGTTTCGCCCAGTCCCAAGCCCGTCCGGTTTAGCGGGGTTCCACTGTAGTTTAAAGAAAGCACTTATTGTGTATAAATGTATACAAAGTAAAACTTCAATTGGAGACAACTTCAGTATGGACACCACCTCAATGTAAAGATCACTTCATTTTCAGAATACATTTCAACTTAATAATGAGTCCACCCTAAAATTATAACTTTTTGATCCCAAAGGTTGTCTTAACATGAAAGTTACTATTTTTGTAGTTGGTGTAGAGGCCATTGTGCTGAGACCAGAGGCCCCACTGATTGCACAGAGGCCCGGTACTAGGTGTTGAGCCCATACACTAGGTGCTGAGGCCCCATCTTTTACATGGAGGGCCTGTACTAAGTGTCAAGGTCCATGCTAAGTGTTGAGGCTCCTATGTTTGAATGGAGGCCCATACCAAGTTTTAAGGCCCTACTGTATGTATGGAAGCCCATACAGAGTCTAAAGTCCCACTTTTTAGTATGGAGGCCCTGTACTAAGTGTTGAAGCCTTACTGTTTGTATGGAAGCCCAGTACTGTGTGTTAAGGCCTGTTTGTATTGAGACCCTGCATTAAAAGTAAGGGCCCCCTGTTTGTACGGAGGCTCTGTACTAAGTGTTGAGGCTCCACTGTCATGGTAGATGGTAAATCACAATCTAATGCTGATTGAGTATATAAGTATCGCCAGTGCTATAAGTTGTTCTTGTTTCGTCATGCTATTTGCTATTACAATGACTGAATTGTTACCTGAGTTATTCCCCTTATACCATAACTTATTGTTATTTCCTCATACTGTATATGTATCTGTCTGTTTGTTTTAAAAAGACTGATGACCAAAAATGTGAAAGATGTAACCACTTCGTCTGTTTCATGCAAATCAAATACTTGTGTACTGTGTAATGGCAGGTTTTGTTTTGATCATTGCCGTTGTAAAGGGAAAGTGAACTATATTATTGTTTATCAGACTCTAAGTGTGTTTGTCATACCATATGTGTGTTGTCAGATTATACGTGTGTTTGTCAGACAATGTGTGTTTATCAGACTATATTTATGTTTATCAGACTTTGAGTGTTTGTTATACTATATGCATGTTTATCAGACTATAAGTGTGTTGTCAGACTATATGTGTGCTTATCAGACTAAAGGTGTGTTTATCAAACTATAAGTGTGTTGTCAGAATATATGTGTGTTTGTCAGACTATAACTGTGTTTGTCAGACTATATGTGTGTTTGTCAGACTGTATGTGTGTTTATCAGGCAATATATCTGTTTGTCAGACTGTGTATTGTCAGCAATCTGTGTTTATCAGACAACACATGTGTTTGTAAGCCGATAAAAACATTTCAATAATTGCCTTTTTATGCAATAGAAGCATGTATCATTGACCAATGTATCCATGGTCTTGGTAATGTTGACTTACAAAATACATGTCCAATTTACTCATCCACAAACATTAAATGTTGCAATTAGTGCTACAGTAGAATACCTTGCATTGAATGACTCAATAAATAAATTGCTAAGCCAGGTTCTGAGGAAGGAAGGGGGACAGCCCACTATAAAACAATAATATAGTTAACTCCCTTAGACCATCAAACAAAATCAGAATGTAGCATTGAGGATTTACAGCAAATGATATTTTCAGTGTTAGAGCAAATATAAGAGCAAATCATTGATAAAAAATTAACAGGTTTTAATTCAAAATTGCACACTGGAGGACATTATAATCAAAATAGAAATCAAAGCACTGGTGGCCCCAGAAGATCAACCATACAAATAATGACCCCTTTTGAAAATCAACAGAAAAAGGTAATACACTGTGGTTACTGTGATAAACCAGGTCATATTGAATCTAGAGACTTTAACAAATTCATGGACAATAATTCTGGAAACTAAAATCGACCGAGAGTGAGGCTGAACCCTCAGTCTCTAATGTAGAATACAAAATGGATGAAAGGTCAATACAATCAAATAGTTATACTACTGTAATATGTAACACAGTAGAAAAAAATATTTCTAGTCAGAATGATAACAGGTCAAGGTCAGGTTACCTTGATACAACATTAAACCATAATGAAAATACACCTGTAATTAAAATATCACCTCCAATAAAGAATAAACGATCTAGTCATACAGAAAATAATGAAAATGACATTTTTATTCAAAATAAGGTTAAAAATTAGGATAAAACAGTTTCAAATTATGACAATAATATTAAGTCAAACAATGAATTAATATGAAACCTTTCAAAATACTGATTACAAAGATCCATTAGAATCAGGTTGTACTTATATATACTTAGACACTGTAAAAGGTGGCCTGTTAGTTGATACAGGTAGTGCTGTCACTATATTGTCAGGTCAATGTTATAATAGACTCAAAAGACCTAATTAAAGCATTTAAACATCCCATTATTCACTGTAAATGGTGAAAATTTTACATCAGAGGTCAATGTGAACTCAGTATTACAATAGAACATATCTCAATGCAGTATATATTTATAGATGCTCAGATTTATGAGAGCATGGGAAGGTTAGTTATATACTTCATGGAGCATTTTAATGTCAGTATAAAAATTCCTCCACACATATTTAAATGTAAATTAGGAAAAGTAAAACCTCATAAGTATAATACCCTGAATTGTGCTAAAACACAAATAGAGGATAGTGTAACAATACCTCCAAATTCAGATATGATAAGTCCTGTTTATATCAATGGTAATATAGTAAATCAAAATTGAATATGTAAGAACCTACAAATAAATTCATAGACAGAGGTGTGTTAACAGCAAGTTCTTAGTTGATGTATATGATAATAAGTTAACATTAGCAGTCATGAATATTAGAAATAAACCATTGAAACTCCAGAATGATTTTGTTATGGGAAATACTTATATATTATACCCAGTTACTGGTACATTCAAGGGAGATAATAATAGTTGTAAAAAGGATACAAATCAGGGTAATGAGTACAAATTTACCCCTCATTTACAATCAATATTAGCTTCTACATCCCAAGAAATAAATGATGACCAAAAATCTAAAATAAGAGATTACTAAATTTACAATTATATGTGTTAATGGACCCAGATGGAAAATTAGGCCAAACAAATATAGCTGAACATTTTATTAATACAGGTGATGCTGACCCAACACAATGTAAATCTAAGAGAATTCCAATGTAAGTACAAAGTCAAGTTGATCAAGAAATTGATAAAATGTAAGAAGAAAATATCATTGAATCATGCCATTCATCATTGGTGTCTGCTATTTTTTTAGTTAGGTAAAAGGATGGAAACTTAAGATTTTGTGGCAAGTTAATGTAGCGTGAGTGGCTATATGGTGATATCAAGTTTTACTAATTTATAGTTTTAAAAAGTCAACCATAATTGTATACATTAATAAACCCACTATACAGAGTCTATTGCAATTGATTTGAAACAAATATTGTACTTGGTCTGTCTTCTATAAACCAATATCGCACGTAATTTTCATATTTTTGAATAAAGATCACTACTCTGTATATAAGGATATATTACAACAATTAGACTTAAAATAACAATCATGGTATCATGCAGGGAACCATGTCAAAGATTTTTGATAACGACCTCAATTCAATAGATATTTGACTTTAAAGAAATTTCGTAGCCTGAACCTCGCTGACAATTACGTAATACGTCATAGATAAAAAACGAAAAATAGATATCAAAATTCTGTGACACGGTTCCCTAGATAAGCATTTCCGCTACAAAATACCAAAAACCGCTTTGAAATCCATCTTCAAATAAGATGGCAATCTTTGTTCAAAAATAGCACCCACTGCGTTTTTTTCTAAGCGAGAAATCAACAATAAAAGTGTCAGATCATTATCACCTCGTGTAATCAACAATTATTCTATAAATTAATACAGCCTATTAAAATTTGATAACCAATCAAATTCGTTCATCGCTAGCGGCCCAGCATTTTAGATGACTCTAAAGAGCTTAATTATGAATTATTTGTCAAAATAGTATCATATCGTACCGATGCAATACACAGTACATCAGATTTCTTGTCAACCGAGAGGCTCTCAACGGAGAAAATGACTGATAGGGAAATCGAGTAGAAGAATGCTGGGGAAACCACTATATAAGTTAAATGAAAGGTAGCCATGCATTTAGTGTAAAAATAAGAACTTAAGATGTGATTGATTTGTAGAAAAGTGTCTATGTTTTATGTCTGTTAATGTAATCATCTAAAAACATTGCAATATATAAAGGTAATTGGATATATAACAGAATAAAATCAGATTCCCAAAAAACATGCACGTCCGATGTCCATAAGACGTTACTGTTTTTCATCCTATAGTTAGTTTGATAGCTTTCAATATTTTACTAAAATGTACAGAGTTGCTTAATAAAAGTTCATGTTGAAATAATAAATAATTTTATTGATTACATCGATGAAATAGCGAAAATAATAATTTTCATTGACCCAGTCTCTCTGTATTAATTTACTGGTAATTTAAATATATTGTAGATTTATAACTCGTGTTTAATTGTATTTGAAACCTAACTTACTCTGGAATATATAAATTTGATTAAACTTGTAAAAATGGTACGTCATAACATTAACGGGGTAACAGTCTTTGACAGCTCGTTCTCTTATCGTGTGCGTTTTATTGCAAGGTGTGTGAAGTGTCTGCATACCATATTGCTGTTTATTATATCTCCTGCTAAAACATTAAGGAGTGTGTGATGCCCATGTCATATTATTTAGTCAACTCCTTTAATAAAAATGGTAAGGAATGAGCACTCATTCAAGGTGCTCTTTTTGGAGTATGTGGCAATTACAGGAAAGTGATAAAAAATTCTCAGAAACTGCATTACCAATTACACTGCTTATCAGAAAAACAAGAGGGCCAAGATGGCTTCTATGGTTTTCCTGTGATTTGACCAGGTGACCTAGTTTTAACCTGAGTTGGCCCATGTTCAAACCTGTTCATGATATCATTAATACAAACGTTCTGACAAAATTTGAGGAAGATCTAATCAAAACTGTGGCCACTAAAGGGTTATCAAGGTATTCCAGTGATTTGACCTGGTGACCTAGACTTTGACCCCAGAAGACCCACGTTCGAACCTAACTAAGATATCATTAAGACAACCATTTTGACAAGGTTTGGTGAAAATCCAATTAAAACTGTGACCAATAGAGTGTTAACAAGGTTTTCAAAATATTTGACCTGGTCAATTTTTAGTAAAACATTACAAAGAAGTATCAAGTGACTCAAATCTACCTCCTGAAACTTTGGCATATCAAAAACAATTTGAGTCACAGCATTGCGATAAAGTAAATGAACCGGGGCTAAAAGATACACCTTATACAAACCTTTTTCACTAATAGAACTTAAAAAATGTATTCATGACAGACGCAACTCTTTCCCATGGATTAGACAAAATTACATAATCAATGTTTAATCATAAGTCAGATGAAACTTTAAATATTTGGCTAAATTTTTATAACAGGGTGTGGAGTGAAGGTAAATATCCAACAAATTGGAAAGAAGCTTGCATTATACCTGTCAAAAAAAATGATAAAAACAGTGAAGAACCAAAATCTTACAGACCAATAAGCCTTACATCACACTCTGGGAAATTGCTAGAAGCGATAGTAAAGGCCAGTTTAGACCATCATACTGAATTTAATAATTGCCTAAATCCCTCTCAATCTGGCTTTAGAAAGGGAAGACGCACTTTAGACCAATTAGCTCGATTACAACATGAAATCATTTTGGCCAAAAACAGAGGCCGCACAATGCCTAGCCATTTCCTTAGATATCCAGGCAGTATTTGATTTAACTTGGCACTTCTGTGTACTTTTTAAACTTAAAGAGTATCATATAACGGGGGCCTGTTTCCAATACCTCAGGTCTTTCCTAGAAGGGTGCAAAATCCAAGTAAGGGTGAATGGTACCCTCTCAGATCAAGAAAATGTCTCGAGAGGTACCCCACAGGGCGCGATTCTTTCACCTTTTTTTATTTAATTAATTAATCAATAGTCTACCTGTATCCATTTCAAAATCTGACATGTCTCCCAGTCAATTTGTAGATGATTGAGGTACATGGATAACAGGCAAAAATCTGAAAATAATGGCCAAAAAGGCACAAAAAGGGTTAGACATGATTTGGGGATGGGCACAAGATTGGAGATCTAAAATATCAAAAGAAAAAACTGTCGGTATTTTGTTTGTGAATCAGCGGCAGGATAAAATAGACATAATCTAGGTGGTACACAAATCAATTTTGAAACATCAACAAAATTTTTAGGCATGATTTTAGATAGAAATTTGACTTTTAGGCAACATATAGAATACTTAATTAAAAAGTGTACCACAAACTTTAACATGATGAAAATACTCAAAAGTACTGACTTCAGAGCAGATAAAAAAAGCTTATTGCTCCTATACAAATCACTTATAAGTTCCAAAATTGATTACTGTGCAGAAATTTATGCTGGCACTGCCCAATATCTACTAAAAAAAATAGATAAAATCCAATATAAAGCCCTTAGGATAGCCCTGGGGGCCCTGAGCTCCACCCCTACACACAAACTGGAAGCAGAAGCAGGTGTACTTCCCCTAGCAATCAGGCGCATGGCCCATACTGCCAAATACTGGGCCAGAGCACAATCAAGGGGAAATAACCCCGTGAACACCATCTTTGGGACTGGTCACTTCACAAAGAGCAATCTCAGAAAAAATGCCCCTCCAATTGGGGCCCTTACTCAACTCTTGGCGGAGGGATTTGGTCTCAAAGACATACAGGTAGCAGATTTCAGGCCAGTAATTGAACATCCATGGTTAATGTCCCCACCTCATATAGACTTATCACTCTCTTTAAAAAACTTAAAAACAGACCTTCCACACCTAAGTAAAATTCATGTTAACTTACATATTGAACAATTTTACAATAACTATTTAAGTATTTTTTATACGGATGATTCTAAATGCCCAAATTCTGGCAAAGTTGCAGCAGCTCTTTATATACCGTCAAAAAACAGCCTCTATCATAGAAGGAAAAAAAGCCCTGTGATGATAAACCATATGCTCAGGTGAGCTAAAAAACAGAATGGCCTAATGGAATTCTGCGATAAGCTCAATCAACTGTACAAGTAAAAAATGATGATTTAAAAGATTTATTTAAAAGCACAGCTTGAGATCAACAATCTAAATCACATTAACTCTTCATTAAGTATTCCATGAGACACTCTGGTTTATTTGGAACTAGGAATTTGAATATTGTAAGAAAAGTATCTATTGAAAACCCAATGCAATAGTTCATAAGTTTTCCATCACTAAGAATATCATCCAAGCCGAATGCTGTTTTAGTGACCTAACCCTAACACCCACAACCATAATATAACAACATAACTTACATCAACTATCATACAACAATATAAATTATATCAACCCTCATATAACAATATAAATTATATCAACTATCATATAACAATATAACTTATATCAACTATCATATAACAATATAAATTATATCAACTATCATATAACAATATAACTTACATCAACTATCATATAACAATATAAATTATATCAACTATCATATAACAATATAACTTACATCAACTATCATATAACAATATAACTTGTATCAACTATCATATAACAATATAACTTACATCAACTATGATATAACAATATAACTTATATCAACCCTCATATAACAATATAAATTATATCAACTATCATATAGCAATATAACTTATATCAACTATCATATAACAATATAAATTATATCAACTATCATATAACAATATAACTTATATCAACCCTCATATAACAATATAAATTATATCAACTATCATATAACAATATAACTTACATCAACTATCATATAACAATATAACTTACATCAACTATCATATAACAATATAACTTGTATCAACTATCATATAACAATATAACTTACATCAACTATGATATAACAATATAACTTATATCAACCCTCATATAACAATATAAATTATATCAACTATCATATAGCAATATAACTTATATCAACTATCATATAACAATATAAATTATATCAACTATCATATAACAATATAACTTATATCAACCCTCATATAACAATATAAATTATATCAACTATCATATAACAATATAACTTATATCAACTATCATATAACAATATAACTTACATCAACTATCATATAACAATATAAATTATATCAACTATCATATAAACAATATAACTTACATCAACCCTCATATAACAATCCAGCTAATACTAAGCCTTAATCAAAGTAACAAGTCAAATCAATGTGTGCATGGATTATACTATAATCAATTTCATTCACATTAACACAATAAAATTTATAACCTAACACGAGAAGAAGTTTATCCACATAAAAAAGTATTACACAATCTTATCATAATCAGTATGAATTATCATCTGTTCAAAATTCATTACAATACCTAGACTTTAGTTATTCATCATTTTTCATTTACATTTTGTGTGATGTTTAGGATGATCAATAGTAAAATAAAGATGACTTAAATTTTATCACAGTTGCAATATAATATTATTTTCATATTACAAAATTTTATCACAGTTGTATATTACTAAATTTTATCACAGTTGTACCATAATATAATGTTTCATATTACTAGATTTTATCAAAGTTGTACCATAATATTATTTGCATAGGCTTTCTTTCTATTACCAATATTGTAGCATGAATCAAGATATCAGATATTTTTATTTTCAAATGCATGACTTTCTAAATTTCCTAAGTTTACCAACCAAAATGAAGAACAGGAATCTTCCTAATTCTGTGTGTATAACTTAAATTAATCCAAATATAAACTGATAACTGATAATACAAGACAAAACTTGCAGGAAATAATTATGTCAAATTTACAACATTATCGAAGGTAATTATTTTAATAATTCCAAAGTGTTGACATAAAAAAACACCTAAGTTTGCATCATCACATAGTCATCCATTCACAATGCACAAGTCAAAACAAACATAAATATCATACAATTAATGTTCTTCTCGCACATAATATATTTAAATCATTATAATAATTATCTGATTCAATATATTGTTCATTAACTTGACTCTTCTATTACACTCTAATAAATTGTCTTCACGTAAAATGAAGTAAGATTTAAAGCAGTTATACTTCTTTCGCTTCAAACAAATCAATCAAATACAAGATGTTACAGTTTCAGCAGATACTTAAATAACAATGCCTGTTTCCTGGTGGTTGTAAAACTTCTGTTCAACCACACCAAAAGACAGGATTCAAACTCATGACATTTTATCATAAAACCTCTTCATATAGTAACACAATGTTCATAATTTAACATTTTGTCAGTGAAAATTTATAACAATATCCTCAATGTGTAATAATTATGTACTCACAGATATAACAGCTGAGAATTCTTTTTCATCTTCTTCCATTAATCTACAAGCATCATGATTTGGTGCATTCTTGTATCAGCCTATCACAAACCTGGGTCCAAGGATGAACACCTGTAAGTAAGATCCTCAAGTTTACATTTACAATTAAAACAAATTATAAAACATTCTGAATTAAACACAGATTTCACGTTTGTACATAAAATAATATATTGTAATAATGTACTTATTAAAACAAATTATAAAACATTCTGAAATTACACACAGATCTCACAGTGGTACATAAAATAGTATCCTGCAATAATGAACTTATTAATAATTAATAATTTTATTGATTCCTTTGTCGCTTTGAATTCATAACCATGTTTAGATTGAAGCATCATGTGACATCCTGTAGCCATAGGCTGGTAAAATCTGTAGGATTCCAAGATTGTGATTACTAATAATCTTTTGGAACATGGAAATTTTAACCTTGTGTTAAAAAGGGTTTGTTTCCGGCTACCCGACCGACCTTTTACCTGCTGACGCAATTTTTAGTTTTTACGGCATCAAAATCTTAGTGCTATATTGTACTTTTCACAACAGTGTTGCCCATATATGTAAAAAAAATGTAAAAGAAAAATCCCTACCTACCAACCCATATTTTTTGGGGCATGTAACTGGAAACAAACCTTTTTTTGTTTAGGCCTTATAGTATTTTTTTGGGTTAATTTGACCACTCACATCTTCATCTATTTTGGTTGTCTTTGTTCGATGAATCGTTGTTGGATTTTATTTCATTGACAGATCTTTATTTTATATGTTTATTATATTTTATTGTTTGTGCAGTCTTCTGCAAATAAATGTCATCAAACATATAGCAGTCTGGCTTATCATTAATTAGTCTTAGTTCATAGCTAACACAAGAAACCAATGAGTCATATTGTGACAATCTATGTCTGTCTGTTTGCCTGTCCATCCTTTAAGTGTCAGTAAGAGCTAAGGAAGCATTTATCTAGAGTTGGTTTGCTAAATACCTATCTACACACATCAAATGCATTACTTGCACATAACAATATTAGCCCTTTATCTCATAGAACCACGTTTGTTAGATGTGACTCCACAAAGATTTGCCCTACTGTGCACCGTTCTTATCATTTTGTCAGAAATAGCCAACGTATGAAGAAAAAAGGTTTTACATACTTGAACAAGACATGCATCTTCTTTTGGCAAAAGATAGGAAAAAGAGAATTGCTTTCTGTTAGAGACATTTGAATTTCTATGTTTTGTATGCATTTTTGTGTTTCTAAATAGAAAATTACTTTGCTTTTCATAGCAAGCTAAGTTCCAGAAAGAATGAAACAATTTCAAACGTTCAGTGTCATCAATTTTTTCATGGCACTTGAATCTACACTTGAAACCAAACCCCTGTTTCATTTCTCTGGCTTTTTGTAATTTGCCAAGACGATTAACATAGCTTTTACCCTCATTTCGTCTGCTCTTAGCAATATTTCTTTTCCAGTTTTCAATATTTCTTTTTCTTTTTCTAGACCTTGATACAGTTTCAGGCTCAATAATATCCACAAAATCTGATGCTTTAAGAGAAGAGGATAAGTTTTTTCAGAAAGTGAGGAACAAGAATTATATATTTGAGATTGGGAAGAAGTAACAGAGGCATTAACTTGACATAAAATTGAGAGGGGAATATTATCTTCACTATCAGTACTAGAACCATTTTCATCAGACATGTCATTCATCATAAATGTATCAAAACCATTAACATTGATATTCTGAATAATTGTTGAACTATTGTCTAAATTATCAATTATTTCTTTGATATAATTTGAATCTACAGACAACCCAGATTCAGTATCACTTGACAGTATGACACTACTAACATCAGACACAGATGGGAACTTACATTTAAGATGTTTTGATGACCATTTTCTTGATCACGTCGCACACTAAAGCCAGAAAATTCTGAATCAGAGCTGTATGAATCATTTTCAAATGATACAGAATTCGAAATGTTCAACAACTTAACATGAGCTACTTCAAATACAATATCATCAATGAATCTTAATGAAGCAGCCAAATGCCTTTAAAACAATGATAGATCTTTTCTATGTTTATGGCTAGTCATGCAAGCATATCCATGACATGTTGCCATACCACAGTCTGATCTACTGTGAGGATCAAATACATACAACAAATCATTGTCTTTAAAAATTCCACAAGAGTAGTAAGGGGTTTTAGTTCCCATTGTAAATATGTAATGTTCAAAGTCATGATACATGAGTTCATCACTTGCATTTTCAAGGTTATAAAATGGACTTTCAGTCTTTTTTTTCTTGAAGGACCCATGCAGAACTCTACCAATGTTAAGCTTAACATCATCAATTGTAGCTGGAAGGTATTCTAAAGAAAGACATGTTGCTTCAGGGGATGAAATATGGCAAAATAGTTTGTCTCCACATTTCAAAATAGAATCAAGTGTATCCCGTGTACACGTTGCTGGAGATGATGACCTCGCATTTAGCAAAAACATGATAGAATTAGCCATACATTGACGCCCATTAACGATGAATTTTTTGTGGGCTTGATGACAAGATGCTTGGAGAATCATGATAATGATATTTTACTGAAATTGTAAATAAGATACTGATAGCTAGGTACAAATGTCATCATTTTCTGGAGAATACTGTCAGGTATTATCTATAATCATACAGCAAATTACATGAACATATACATTCCATATACATAGTCAATAAAAAGAACTACTGTTTTTTTTAAAAAATAGTTTCATTAAAGGTGTTTATCACAGTAATATGCAAGGGACACATATTTTTAAAATGTATCGCTTGCTGTTCAATTTAGTTTATTAAATATAAAACCAATAATTTGTAATATGTCTTACATGGAACAGGGTCCATTGAATTATCAATGGTACACACAAAATCACTTTAAATAAATCTTCTCAAATCAAGCTTAATTGATTCAATTATGTCTATCTATACAGATTTATATTATATGAATAAATTACAATAACTTACTCAAACATTTTCCCCAAATTGATACAATTAATGAAGAATATAGGCAAGTAAATTATGCTCATTTATTGATAAAATGTTAAGTATCTAAACAAGGAATAAATATTATGCTGAACTTTTTTATTTATGTTAGTATTAAACAATAATTACAAAATCTGAAATGCTACTGTAAGCTTTATATCAAAATTCAGAACCACCATGCATGTATAGTGTACTTGTACACATATTATAAGAAACATCCTTGAAACATACTTATTTAACTATGCATTATTAATAATAATATTTTGGAGTAAAACATGTAGATTATACATTGAAAGCATTTTATCATTGTCATTATCTGTTATGATCTATTGTTAGATCTAATTTCATTTACAGAAAATATTGTAACATGTATTTATATATGTACTTGCATCATTGTAAAATATTAATAAATTACTGAAAAATACATATATTATACTATAAAATAAACTTACCAACAACAATATCTGTAAGGAATCCTTCTACACTATGCTGAGCAGACTTGACTTAGGATTTAGTATATAGAGATATAAGATACAAATGTTATAATGTAAAACAAACTTAACTTGTCAGAGTCGTCATAATTTATTCGGAATCATTGTCTTTTCCTCACGTGATTTAGAAGTTTCAGGGCGCGTATTTTGAAAAGGTAAACAAAAATGCATTATTATAGGTTTAATGTATTTTCCCTGCACATTTTAATCTCGAGTTAAACAGCCGCAGAATATATGCATTATAAACCTGTCTATTTGTTCACTCGGGCGACGATCGATAGCTTATTTGATACAGTCGGGCGAAATGTCACTCTCAATTAATGAGACGCTTGATGAGTATTGTAACCGTGTGGTGTATTTCTAGAATAATCTGTCCTATTTGATTTACCTCCCTTGAATCAGTTGGTGACTCATTATCTAAGAGATAAAGTTCGGAAAGAATTGACGACTCAAGGTACTCAGTGACGGCTCTACGTTCCAACATTTTATACATGACAGAATCATTAAAAGCTTGGTCAATGCGCTTAAGAGATAAACTACCTTGCGATTAATACGCTATTATATTACGCTTGCTTAGTTGATAATAAAATACAATAAAATAGAGTTAGATTACATAGAATTACCGCGTCAATGTTTGCCGGTTTCATGTTTTTCCCGCCATTATCATCAACAGCTGGATTTTAATGCATTGTATGATCATGTATCAAATACAAATGTATAAACATTTTTTATCAAATATAAACATAATTATTTATCATCTTCATATGTTATAACAACTGTTCATCTAATAGTCTCACAGTACATAGATAGTTACATTATGAATATTAAGACCATTAAGAATTAATTCAGCAAGAACAAGTCCATGGTTTTATTTTTCAGAATGAAAAACGTAATAATTTGCAATTTATATAGTGTTGGCATGCACCATTATGGTACACGAGAACTGGCAGTGGGGCCACTGTATTATTGTAGACAGGAAACAAACATACATGACCCGTTTGCTGAAGCTATATATCACGATCAACAATGTACAAAGAAAGTTGCAAATCTGAGGCGTGACGATGCTAAGAAAATTAGTAAAGTTTTGAGTCAAAACTTTATAACGGGTCATTATTACGTCCGTGCAAAAGGTTCAGTGGAAAAATATTCAAGAAGAACTGGGCCTATGCAAAATATTAGCATACGGTTTTGATTACCGGAAGAAAAGCAAGTCGCAATGAAAGAATTATTGAAATACTTGGACATTGTATGTCTGATATTTTAACAGGCCATGTTATGTAAATAAACAAGATTAACTTTTTTAGAACTTGCTTATCATAGTTATTGCATCATGGCTGAAATTAGAATTATGCAACCATGATAAATTTACCCCCTGAAAACTGACAATAACATAAGCATCCAGTCATTATTGTGTAATGAAAGTACGGAATGCCCTACTGACAAAACTCCTTTATACGTTATACGAACAGTATGTTAAACGTTGTAAAAGCATACAGAGTCCAACGTATAACTACCGCCTACCTACCTGCCTGCCTGACATGTCGACTTTGAACTCATGTTAGTCTCTTGGCACAATAGCCTTACAGAAGCTGACCAGGAATAAAATAATTATACATCTTGGGCTATGCCAAGTTCCATTCCAAAAATATTGTAGCTTTGCGATATAGGTTATACGTGAGTTATAAATAATGCGTAAGTTATAAATATACATATTCCAAGATAAATTACAATAAATTTCACACCGACACACATTCATGCCTGAATGTCCATTTGTGTTCATGTTTTATTCCTCTTATATGCATTATGGATTCACAAATGCATATTTAATGTCTGTATTCAACAGTACAGTAAAACATCACATTGCGACTACCTCAATATTACGACCACCATTTATTTTTTGTCTGGCTTTCAATTACTCCCCTATAATTCAGCTTGATAATGAGACCATTCTTATGACCGATTTTTTGGGTCCTTTATCGATTATCGAGGTTTTATTGTATTATACTTATATGTCGATGGACAGAACATCTGTCAATGGATTCAGTACCAGTATTAAATGTTCGCTATTCGAGAAACTGTCCACTTTTTCATGTACAGTCGACTCTCGTTATGGCAAAGTATTTTTTAATTTTTTTCCTTCTAAAAGTACATAAAATTCTGTCGCTTAAGACGAATTTTGCTCTAGAAATTTTTCGTTATGTCGCACTAATTTTGAAGTCCGAATGAACAAGTTGTATATGCATTATTCTGGCCGCGGCCGTGGTCCAGTGGTTAGTGCGCTGGACTTGTAATCCGGAGATCCGGATTCGAATCCCGGTCGCGGCAGGTCATACCCTTCTACGAAATTTGACAAAAATGTCGGTTTTCCTCCATATGTAGAGAAGTTGCCAGCTACTTGTGTAAGGGTAAAATAGTACTGGTTAGTATACAGTCCAAGAAAACTGGTTAGATGAACCGGTTGCCGTGAAAGAATGATTTTAAAAAAAAAAAAAACGGCGTTAAACCCCAGTGACAATAAGTCGCATAAAAACAAACAAACAAACAAGCGTTATCCGAGTGGAAAATGATCTACGTAGACATAATGCAAATCATCATAAAGTGTCTAGCCCAGGGTTCTAACTCCTATCCCGATGTTAAACAATAGGGCTGCTTTTTGTAATGTTGTATTCATCGCTTAAAGAATCGCCAAAAAAGCATACTTATTGATTATTTCATTTAAAATTTCACTTAAACATTATTGTAATCATTCATTAACACAAGCAACAACTAATAAGCACAATAATAAATAGTAAAAACTTTTCAGACATGGATGGAAGTTCAAAGTCAATTAAACCAAAAGGTAGGAGATGGTCACAGGAAACTATAAATCTATTAACATAAATCGTCAGATAAGAAAGAAAGGAAAAAGGCTCGCATACTGACTTCACAAGAAGTTGTAAATGAATTAATAGAGAAAGAAAAGCAGAAACGAGAGAAAGAGGAGGGAATAAGAAAAAACTAAGAGGAAAGAGAACTTAAGAAAATTGAGAAAGCTATTCTGATGGCAAAAAAGAAAGAAGAAATACGCAAACGGAAGGCCGATAGGGAGCAACTAAAGGCTGAGAAAGAAAATAAGAGAAAAGAAAAGGCAGCCATGAAATCAAAATTAAAAACAGTATGTAAGTCAGTTGTTGAGAAAGTGATATGTCTACCAGTTGAAACGGTTGTACAGATACTGATACTTACCAAAACCAAGTGAACAAATCTGCTGATGTGGAGATAAAAAATAGTTGCACAAGTTAAAATCCCATTCTTCAGGGAATATTGAATCACAAGTCATCTCAGTGATAAGACAATTGTACAAGTTCAAATGTTTAATTATGATGTCATCAATAGTCTTTATTATTATTACCATCATCTATTTTTAGGAAACAATACAAGTATATTCTATTTATAGCACAGTTAAACTGCTATATTTTACCATGATTTGAGATACAAATTGGTTGCACCAAACAAAATGCCGTGACATGTATTATGTTAAGTGCAACAAGGTTGTATCTTGAGATACAACCTTGTTGCACCTAACAAATTTGAAAAAATTGAGATACAACCTTTGGACAAATATTATTTTAACAGGTAGAGGTTAATAGTAAAAGTTCAATACTGTTTCATCATATGTATATGAGTGTTTTAAATATTTTTATGCAAAAAAGTCAATTTTGAAAAAAATGTCAGATACAACCTTGTTGCACTGAGGTGACGACCTATTGTTTTGAGACATATATAAATAAGGTACATTATACAAAAGGCATTCATTCAAGACCCAGGTACCATTCACTCCTTGAATTTAAATTATTTTTGTCAAGCTGTAACAAGCTTGTTACTTATTAGAGCAAACACACATAAAGCTTGGTTTCCAATACAGGATGCCTAGTGCTGTCTGCATCGAACCAACAGTTACTGGTGTGGCAAGTAAGGAAAATACCTCAAGAAATTTATTTAAACTTAAGGAAATTCCTTACTTAAAACTAAGGAGCTTTATGAATACAGCCCCTTGTCCACTTTCTATCTCAAAGGGTTTTCATCCAATGGTTGCCTAACATGAATGTCATATTACAGTGCCAAGTACAAACAATTTCAAACCTCATTTCCAAATGTACTATAATTACAACATTGTTATAAATCTTTTCATGATTATGCTATTTATTTATGCACTGTTTTCTGTAATATATAAACATTGGTATAGGAAATTGAAACTTTCAATGAGTATATTTAATGCTTTGCTGACCAATGTGTCAGTAAGGAATGGATTTTCCAGTGTATATCCAGTGGATCAGTGTTATCAGATATGGGTGAAAGTTGAAAATTTTCAAAAACCAGAAGTCTTAGCCTCAGTGCCAATACAGTGCAGAAACAATAAAAACCAACAGGGTCCGGACCTCGGAAAAACCGGAGGTTCCGGAAAATTCCGGAAAACTTTTAACCATGCAAATAACACAGAGAGAATGCTGTCAAGGTTCTATTGTGTCTATTGGGTACTATCACAAAACTTGCTAAGCATTTAGAATATAAACATTCAAATGACATAGATGCAGCCCAGGTTTAGAACTGCCAAAAAAAATCTGCAGAAAGAAAATATGCATAATTATCAGTCAAAGGAAATTATGTCCATAATTCAGATGTGAAATGAAAGGCTCTGGAGAACTAATACCAAAATACAGGCCAAAAAGAAAGCAAACAGGACAGAGTGTATTTATCATATGAGTATAACAATGCAGAAATTGTTTCCGAAGCAAAGCCCTCATATATATAAAGTGATGCTCCAGTGAAGGACCCAAGATTGCAACATCCCGTTGACAATCATTGCTTACAAGAATTCAAGAAAAAAATGTTCAAAACAAGGTGAGGAATAACATCACAACAGTAAGAAAAGATCCACTAATTATTTACTTTGGAGAGAGGAAAAATGAGAAACTGGTAAACACGCCAACATACACCAATATATTTCACAAAAAGCTAAGGACATGGGTAAGATTTCTGTGGGCCATTTCTGAGATAGACCCCAGTATTAAAACATTGATACAGTATTTATCAACTGAAAATAGGAAGTGGTGCTGGAAGGAGTAAAATGTGTTACTTAGGTCAGCAAATTGTAACAAATATTTGTTAAGCCTTCAGTTGCTTGAAAGAACTGACCACTACCTGTCCATTCAATAAAGAGGAAGCATAAAAAACATGCGTGGTATTCATCAAGCATTCTCAAGCTTCAAGTAAACAAATGTTCTGAATAAAGCAGAACATTAAATTGAATGTCCTGTATTTCAACCTTACAATTTAATTGTTTTAGTTTCCTTTCTATTTCAAATCTGAGATCATTTTTGTAAAATTGACCACAGTTTGAAATTGTTAATTTAGTTATTTAATTGATTTATTGTATAAAACTTTCATGTATATTTCAAATGATGTTTCATCATAAATGCCATCATATTATATCAGTTCAGACACAGATCAGACCCTCACAATTTTCAAATAGAACTTGATAATATATTCACATATTCATTCACATAAATAGGGACTAAATATTAATGCAAATAGACTAAAGACTGTAATTTTGAAACAAAACAGCCCTGATGGCCCTGCATCGCTCACCAGAATAAATATTTAAGTGGTCATGAGACCAAGTTTGGTAATGATCCATCCATTGGTTCATGAGAAGAAGACAATTAAAGGTTTTTCTATTTTTAGCTCTAGCGGCCCCTAAAAGGGGCTGACCAAGTTTTTTTGAGCAAATCTGATAAAGTCTATATAAGGATGCGACAGACCAAGTTTGGTGATGATTGACGCCAGACGGACAATGGACGCCGGAGCATCCACTTACCCATCCTAACAGCTCGCCCTGAACCTTTGGTTCTGGTTTTTGTTTAATAATGAGTAACTTGAAATAATGTGTAAAAACCTTGGATAGCCAATGAAAGCCCGGAGGCTTATTTCCGATGGGGTCCGTTGATTGTACTTATATTATTACTACTATACTCACAACAAAAAGCAAAGCCGAAATGAAAAACTAATAAAAATCAGTAAGAATGATTTAGGGATTGGAATTTACAGACAAAACTTGTTTCCATAATATATCAGCCATAATGACTGACTAAAGCATTATACGGCTTTTCTACTTAGATATTACTTAGATCCAAATAAATAATTTGTTCAGAAACAACTATGATGTGGCTAGACTAAGAAGGTGTTTTTGGCAGCCGTTTTGAACTTGAACTTTTCATCTATCTTTTTAATTGAATCAGGTAATGAATTCCAATCCTTAATTGCACCATAATAAAATGTGACATGGTCTTTTCCATAGCATTTGGGCACTCTAGAAGTGGACCTTGTAGAATATGAATGGGTATCCTTAACATGCACAAAATTCTCTTTCATATATCCTGGACATTTGTCATCATTAACAATTTTAAATACATGATTCAATCTTGACTGCTTGTTTCTATTTTCTACATTTAAAAGTGACATATCTGCAAGGTTAGACTGGTTAACTATTTCTCTTGGGCCCATACCAAATATAGATCTAACAATTTTGTTCAGGCATATTTGTAATTTGTCTCTAAGACTCTTGTTTAAACTTGGGTACCAAGAAGAACATGTAGTCATGAAATGGTCACTCAAGCCAATAGAAATAACTCCAGACTGACTAATTCTTTCTTTAGAACTTGTAAGAATATGATCAATTATGGTACTAGATGTTGCAGTCATTCTAGTTTCTTCATTAATAATCTGCTGGAGATCAAAACTTCTCAAAGTATTTGAATATGACTTGAAGAGTGGGTTACATTTCTGTTTAAAGCATATATTTGCATCCCCTAATAACAATGTTTCACAGTCTGATCTGAGATTAGACAAAATTTGTTCAAAGTTTTCAACGAAGTTAGATTGTTTAGGAGGCCTATAAAACGTTCCAATAAGAATAGGTTTGTTTTAGGCAATAGAAGTTCAATAAATACAAATTCATCATTTAGACCATTAAGATCATGTCTAGTACTAAAAGCTAAATCATTCCTAACATAACAACAAACTCCACCACCATGTCTGTCTCTGTCCCTTCTGACTACAGAATAGTTGTCTATATGTATTTCAGCATCATTTATTGAGCAGTCCAATCAAGTCCCTGATAAACAGATAACAGCAGCCTTTGTTTGTAACGGGATAAATCTGAGTTTGGATAGTTTAGGTAAAAGAGATCTCACATTAAAATGTATGAAATGTAGTTCTTTCTTTAAAAAACACTGGAAATTATCCTCTGAAGCAGTTGATGGAGTTTGTGGACCAGTTTTTGTTGGATGGACTTCTGAAGTTGGGATGTAATGACTGATTAGGATAGAAGGTTGTTGTTAAAACTTCAGGAATATTGTCACTGCTAAAAGGCAATTTATTAAAACAGCAAGAACTGCAAAAATAAGAGATGCTGTTAAAATCTGATAAAAATGATTGAAAATAAAAAAGAGGATATACACACGTCTAACACCTAACATACATGTGAATTCCTCACAAAGTAAGTTGTTGAATTTTACTCGAGATTTTATATTTGAGTACATGCTTTTTATAATAGTAAACATTTTCCCTTGAATACTTAATTTAATTAATTTATGCCAAAGCCTGTTTCTCTCAACATAATCAAAGGCTTTACTGAAATCTATGAAACTATAAAATAATTTCTTGCTATTTTAACGAGCAGGCTCCACACAGCAAACGGACCGACCTCGGCACGGCGAGTCGGGAGATTAACTATAAAAACACGCACACAACACTTCACTTAGCACGGAATGTAAGCGTGAGCTGTCTCTTGAGTTGCATTGCGCACTTGTCCCTGGTCCCTAGCTGGAAACACAGATGACAAAAATAGTATAATTTGTCTATAAAGTTTATGTCTGAAATCCAGTATACAAGTGATGATAAAGATATTGAAGTAGAAATTGATTAAATTAAAATATGCAAATGATTTCAAATGATTTCAAATGAAAACATTTCTTGTAAAAAACAAATGAAACAAGGTGAGGAACTTCGCTTGACAGTGATACAAATTTAGTGTAATTACAAAGACAGAAAATAACAAAACATTTAACCTAACAGAAATGTAGAATCTAATAAAAATTCTATAAAATTCTAAAAAATGAATTCTACAATATTTAATTAAAGGATTCAACACAAAAAAAACAGTTATTAAATAAAATGCCAAATTTAAACTCAGATCATCTGCAGGATATCTTGTTATTACATTATAAAACAATAGTTATATATACATAGTCACATTAAATCTAATCATTATGAAAATAACTTTTACAGTATCAAACAGAGTTATTAATAAGTGTAATTAATTGAGAAATTCTACAAAATTGTTCAAGTAAAATATCAAACATTATAAGATTAAAAAAAAATTGATAAACTTTCTTAAATATTGCAGATATTCGAAAGATACAGTGTTCATATTTCTATATTCTTATTTAAAGCAAAACTTTACATATTAAACATTACATAAATATAAACATTTTAAAACGTGACACAAAATGAAAAACAACACTTAATTGATTAATGATTTTTTTATGAATTGATATAATGTGGCCTTCCGACCATGAATCTGAGAATAATCCTGTATCAAAAATAACATTAAATAAGTTATGTAAGTAAGGTAATAATTGCATTTTTCCATTTGTAAAAAATTAATTTAATTAGTGGTCTAGCACTTTTTCCATATATTGGAACACTGTATGGGCATATGTATGCTGCAACATTATGAGTTGTGAAAATTACAGTACAGCACTACAATTTGGATGCCGTAAAAACTTATGAGTCGACAGGTGAAATATTGGGTCGGTCGGGTAACCGGAAACAAACCTATTCTCTTTTAAGCCTAATATACAGTGGAATCCATCTAAACCGGTTATGCCCTAGACCAGTTTAGAGGGGATGCCAGTTAAGAGGGGATTTTTCAATTATATAGTAATGAAGTCGGGACCAGAACATTTGGCTGATTTAGAGGGGAAACCGGTTAATAGAGGAACTGGTTTAGAGGGTTTCCACTGTAGTATAATTTCATAATCTATCATTTTCTTTGTTAAATGAATAAATGATATTTTGATTTTATTAATAATAATTTCATAATTTATCACATTGTGATTGAAATTAAACTAATAAATGATATTTCATTTTTAAAGTTTCTTTTATTTTTTTTCATTAGACCAATAAATGACATTTTCTGTTAAATGAACAATATTTTGATTTTTTCATACAAATAATTTCATAATCTGTCACTTTTTTATTAAAAATAAATAAATAAATAAATAAATAATTATTTCGATTTTTTTTCATGAGAAAAATTCCATAATCTACCTTTTATAAAAAGAATACTTTTATAATCATTAATATTAATACATGTATTTTTTATTATTTCTTAATAAATAGACATTACATTAGCATAAACTGTTCCTCCAATTAACTGCCAGATATCTCCTCATCACTTAAGTCAGCAGTGATGGACGAATTACTATAGATAAAATGTTTTCAATAAAATCACCACAGAGAGCACGTGCCTAGGTCAGTGTTCAAACTCATGAAGCTGAGACCAGTCATATTGTACATAAATATTATCCTGTCATGTTTATTACTGCCGTAGCTACTTTGAATCTTTCCGAGGCATGTGCCTCGGTTAAAATCTGGACAGGTAATGAGGAAAAATAGCAGATTATCGTAAAAAACAGTTCTGAGGTAGCATGCTCCTGGAACCTCCTAGATTGCCTCTGTTCAAGTATGGGTCCAGGCACTGTATACCTTTAATTTACACCTTCCTTGTAATTTTCTTCAATAAAACCTCACAAAAATATTGCTTGCCTACCAAAAATTGTATCAAAACATCTGAAAATCCTGTTTCTACGGCAACTGTATAATGTACAAAACTAGTTATACAGCTAAAATACTGTCTTGACAGAAGCGTGAAGTTTTTTAAAAAGAGTTGCTATTTAATAATCACTTATTGCTGAGATATGTCTCTATCAGTGATGTTGTTAGATCAGGGAAAGGCAACTATTAATAATCCAGCCCCAGCTATATAGTGATGCAAAAAAGAGAACTTTTTAATCAATAATGCAAACCATGATTCCAAAGGCTTATGGTCTACTAAGTACATTAGTGGTATGTATTATTCGTATGAAGATAATTATATAATATTAAATAAGTTTCAGGGATTTTTTCACAGGTAAGGGAAGGGCCTTTTTCTTAATTCTGGAATTTTAGGGGAATATTGCATGATTTTAACAATTTTTCCTGACGGGAAGATGCCCATAAATGGCCCCAGCTATAGAAGGAAAAACCCTGATGTTTTACAAAAAGAAGGGGATGTTAGTGTACATGATTATTTATGTGTTTATTTACATTAAAAAAAAACAAGTACAGTAAAACCTCAATAATTAGATTACCTTCAGGACCTGAAAAATCATCAAAATAATGAAGTGGTCTCGATATCAAGTTGACTTATAGGGGAGTTATTGAAAGCTGGTTGTAATATGGAGGTAGTTATAATGGAGTGGTCTCGATATCAAGTTGACTTATAGGGGAGTTATTGAAAGCTGGTTGTAAAATGGTGGTAGTTATAATGAAGTGGTCTCGATATCAAGTTGACTTATAGGGGAGTTATTGAAAGCTGGTTGTAAAATGGTGGTAGTTATAATGGGGTGGTCATAATATTGAGGTGGTTGCTATTTGAGGTTTTACTGTAAGGTTGTAACCTATATACAGAGTGGATAAAAAGTGGGGAAATTCAAAATTAGCATAAAGACAATTATATCTACTTCTGAATTAGGAGTTAAACTCCTCAATAAAGAAGTATAATGATCATAGCTTTGTTGATGTTTTAACATGTAATATATTACTTTTACTGTATAAAAAGCACAAACTTGAAAATTTCTGATTGTGTTTAATTAACGAAATGATGAGAATAATTTGCAGCCCAACTGAGTGAGAAATTTATGCTTGATATCATGAATAAGGTAATTCATGTAACAACTAAGGTAACATGACATTAAAAAAGATTACTTGTATAAGTATTATACATTTACTGGGGTATAGTAAAATATTTTATCTTTTTATGTTTATATTGTCCAAAATTCACAACAATTGGGCTACATATGTACACATGTCTGGACCTGGGGACTTAGATTTTATCTGTCATATGACAAGATTTTATATTTGTTTCTAAGGCTTGGAAGACTAAGCGCTGAACTGCTCTGTTTGGGTTGAGAATATTATCAAGGTTGAAGGTTAAACTTAAGTTTACCAGGGCAGCTTTTAGCTCATGTCAGTGTAGCAGTGGGTGATAGTTTGACTTTGGTGTCTACAATCACATGAACAGGCTGCCTATCTGCCACCTTGCTTCATTCCACGCTTATATGAACTGGGCACCAAAATAGTTTTATGGGAGTTTACACTGGATAAAAATGGAATTTTAAGTACAGGTCAGTTTTAAAAAA
>VIBL01000469.1:0-136035 GCA_008271625.1 Lutraria rhynchaena
GCTTTGTTGATGTTTTAACATGTAATATATTACTTTTACTGTATAAAAAGCACAAACTTGAAAATTTCTGATTGTGTTTAATTAACGAAATGATGAGAATAATTTGCAGCCCAACTGAGTGAGAAATTTATGCTTGATATCATGAATAAGGTAATTCATGTAACAACTAAGGTAACATGACATTAAAAAAGATTACTTGTATAAGTATTATACATTTACTGGGGTATAGTAAAATATTTTATCTTTTTATGTTTATATTGTCCAAAATTCACAACAATTGGGCTACATATGTACACATGTCTGGACCTGGGGACTTAGATTTTATCTGTCATATGACAAGATTTTATATTTGTTTCTAAGGCTTGGAAGACTAAGCGCTGAACTGCTCTGTTTGGGTTGAGAATATTATCAAGGTTGAAGGTTAAACTTAAGTTTACCAGGGCAGCTTTTAGCTCATGTCAGTGTAGCAGTGGGTGATAGTTTGACTTTGGTGTCTACAATCACATGAACAGGCTGCCTATCTGCCACCTTGCTTCATTCCACGCTTATATGAACTGGGCACCAAAATAGTTTTATGGGAGTTTACACTGGATAAAAATGGAATTTTAAGTACAGGTCAGTTTTAAAAAATAAATGACCAATAAAAATAAAAAAATTGACCTACATTAATTTCTGAATTTCTACATTAGACATAAAAGATTCTCAGTGCCATATCATGGTGAACATAGTAAAGGTTAATCAGCCCCGAAGTATTCAAACTTTTATGTTTACGGGTGGATTTGATCTACATGACCAACTCACAATTAACTATAGTGTACGGCCTGACAGAAAGAAATAGTGGCATTACCTCTTGAAGTCTTCTAGTTGATGTTCAATTGTGCACTAGTGAACATTTACATCCCGTTAATTTATAAGGATGTCTCAGCCACATCAACAAGAAGAGAGTTACCATCACATTGACTTTCACTTGGTGCTTGTGAAACAATTAATTTGGGGTATTTAAATATATTTATTTGGGACCTTCACGTGATGTTGGTCCCTGGGGGTTAGAGTAGATCCTACTAGTGGGTACCTGCATCGGATTATTATAGAACTCCCTGTCGGCCGAATATATAACATACACTGTGCATTACCAGTATAATTGTCAACACAAGTACAAAGATTAACTCAATTCTGCTACCCAGAAGTTTTTGTCCAAAAGCACCGACACTATTCAAAACAGAGAAAATGAAACTTCCACAAAGGAGAAAATTAGTGAAAATCAAAAAATAACAAATATACTAAAAATTTTGTGGGTAACTAAAGGTTTAACTAGTTGCCAGAGTAGAGTAGATCTAGTAGTAGTGTAGGGTAATAGGAGGAGAATGTTGACTTGTAGAGCTGCATTGAAGTCTTTTTTTCTGTGTTCTTTGTTTAATTCACACCCAGACATCGTAACCGGAACCGAATCAATGCAGATGACCCATGTTCAAACTTGTTAAAAATATCATTAAGTCAAACATTAAGACAAGGTTTGGTGAACATCCAATCAAAATGGTGACCACTAGAATGTTAAGGTTTTCCAGTGATTTGACCTGGTGTCCTAGTTTTTGACTCCAGATGACCCATATTCAAACCCGTCCAAGATATCATTAAGGCAGACATTAAGACAATGTTTGATGAATATCCAATCAAAACTGTGACCACTAGAATGTTAACAAGGTTTTCCAGTGATTTGACCTGGTGACCAAGCTTTGGACACCAGATGACCCATGTTTGAACCTATGTAGGATATCATTAAGACAAATATTCTGAAAAGATTTGGTGAAGATCCAATCAAAGCTATGAATAGTAGAATGTCCAGTGATTTGACCTGGTGACCTAGTTTTTGACTCAACATAGCCCTTTTAGAACTTGTCTAAGATATCATCAAGACTATAAGCCACTGACCAATTTTCAAGGCCCTTTGATGAAACATGTGGCTTCTATAGTGTTCACAAGGTTTTTCTTCCATTTGACCCAGTGACCTAGCTGTTGACCCTAGATAGCCCTTTCTCAATCTCGTTTGAGATATCATCAAGCCTGACCAATTTTCAGAACTCTTCGACCAAAAATGTGACCTCTAGAGTGTTCACAAGGTGAATGCCAACGCCACACAATACACACAGACCCCATACAGAGACCCATCAATATAGCTCACTCTGAGTACTATGTGCCAAAAGTGTGATTGTCAACGGCAAACAAACCTAAGTTTTATAAAAATCCAACAAGAAAAAAAGCACACACAAAATTTTGTCTGCAGATGTGCATACAAAATCGTTTTAAATACAGTGCAACCTCTCCAAAGCAACACCATTCGGGCAAAGCATGTTGTTGTTGAGAGGTTGTTGCTCTAGAGAGATTAAATTAATAGTTAAATCATACAATGGGAAAAAATTCATGCTGTTGTTGAAGGGGGGTTGTTGTTCACGAGAGGGCTGTTCTGCAGAGGTTGCACTGTATATTTTATCTTTCATTGAATCATTCTAGTTTTCTCATATATATCTATAGCTAAATGTATTTTAAAGCAGCAGGACATTTTTTTCATGACATACTTTTCTTACTGATAGGACTCTATAAACATACCTAACTAATGAAGTTTTATTTCATTTTACAAAATCCATGACTGTATAAGAGTCAGCATTTTCAGAATACAAAACTATTCAAATAAAATATTGTCTTAATCATAGAAGTATATTGATAATAAATTGCTTTGTGTAAAAATATTTTTTAAATTTATAAGTTTATAGAAAAAATGTTCCGCAGCTAAATCATGCTCAAGTAAAAATTAATTTAGCAAGATAATTCTATGTTTTCAACACAAATTTTTGACTTAGAGTTATAATTTGCAAGAAATACACTGTTTTTCAAAGAAAATAAGGAACAAACAATACAAATATAGTTATAAAATACTTTCAAAATAGTGTGCTCAAACTTAAGTTTTTTCGTGAAACTGGGGCCAGACTCGTGTATTCAACTGGGTTGAGAATGTAGAGGGGTAATGATAGCTGATAGTATCGATTAATCACGATATCAAAGGGCACAATAGTCAACAGTCAACTTTGATTTGAACTATCAATAACAATTGGCAATAGTAAGAACAACAGTCAACTTTTACAATTGTCACAAAACTTCAGTTTAAATTCCAATTTCAGGCTAAAATCTTCTAAAACTTCCGATGAAAAGATAATTGTTTACATTTTTTCAGATAAGGGAAGCTACTCTAGGCTTACGCCGAAATAACATGGTTTACTTAAACGCAAAAATAAATGACTTTATACAAGTACATATATTCATATCTAAGAGAAAAACACCACAGTTACATGGCTTCCTTAAATTAGCAAATCTAATTTATAAAACATAATTTAGTGATAGGAATGTATAAAAATAAAATAATCAAATTATTGGTCTGTCTAAATAGATTGGATTGCTTGTGCGTTTACCCTTGCATGTAAGCGCTGAATCAGACAAGACAAGCTTAACTTTCCTAACCAAACCATCAGAGTCAGTAATTGTATTAATGATCCTAGCAGATTCAACTGTTTGGTGCACTGCTACATGGAACGGGGACCAGTTCAATAACTAATTATAATACAAATGTCCGGCCTATTATCATCCATCCATCCATCCATCCATCCATCCATCAATCACTCCACATTAGAATAACAGATGCTATGATTTTCAAAAAAAATCTTAATAGATAGGAAACTATAGCTACATACATAAATAATCATTTTTTATTTGAAAGGATTGTTAGAATTTTCTACTCAAAGAATTTAGATGGATAGATCGTGTCATGAATACCGGGTATGTCAAATTTTCTGTGGTGTCTAACTTCGTAAGTCATTGACAATCCCAAAAGAAAATCTGCAATTTGGATGTACTACGACTTCATTAAATCTAACGAAAAGTGGACAAAACAAAAATACGCATGTAAATTGTGCTGTACTACCATAAAATATTCGGGTAACACAACAAACTAGGCCGACCATATTTGTTGTAAGCACCCAAACATAAACCTAAAGAAAGCGCGTGAAATGGCCGATCCCACCTCAGACCAGAGTGGATGACTACAAATCTCTGGACTCATTGTTACAGATCATATCACATATTAAAAGAAAGACAGTGTTAGGGTTGTTTGAGAAAAATTGAAGCTGTTATTTGTTGGTGTTAAAACTTAAATACTGGCAGTTCAGTGAAGTTTTTTTAGATATTCGGCATGTTACTAATTAATGATCTTTTTGGTGTTATGAACTCTTAAGCCTCATGATACTAGAGTGGTTTAAAATTTAAACAGATTTAACTAAAATTGGCTTGTACTAAGTGTTCTGAAAGTTATTCATGTATTTGACTTTGGGCCATACTAACTGGCTATAAACCATTCTGCAATATGGCGAGTTAAAATGATTGTGTTAAAAACATTTTACTTTTCCTGGATATGTCATGCAGGAATAAAACCTAAACTTTTTCAGAAATAATCATTTTCATTTTCTATTTGTACACAGGGCTCTCATTAGACCCTTAAAATGGCATTTTAACTCTTGGAATTAGCAAAATAAAGATTCTGACTCTTGAGAATTGGTACCAAAGTGTCAAAATTACTGTCATATTAGTTGCAAATTTTGGTGACTCTTCAATGAAATTACATTGACCACAGGTCATTTTTGACCCTTAACTTCTGATGTCTAATGAGCACCCAGAGTACATGTAATAAGTATACCTTTTCAGTCTATTTCAAGACTGGTAAGAGTCCTTTTCAGGACAACCCACATTTCTTAAATATAATCAGCTCTTCAAATTGTCACGAAAAAAAAAACTCAAAGTCAAAATTCCTTCACATCATATCAATATTTTCATTGGCCTTGTTCTATCAATTTATTTGCCCCATACCACTCGTCAATATTACCATATGACAATATTACCACACGTCAATATTACATTTCTGTAGTATTTATGAAGCACAGAAATTAACAAGATGGAGCTGAATTTTGTTTTTCATTTCTCCTTCATTTTGTTCATATTCTTTGCTAAAACCAAAAATTGATAAAAACTGACATATTAGAAAAATATTCATATTCCTATACAAAATAAAAACTCCATACCCTTTATTTGTACAAAAATAGTTGCCTACAATTTATTGTTTAAGATACAATATATTAAAAATACAATAGTTTTTTTACCAGATATTTTCAAGAAATAAGAGGCTGCTAGAAAAAAGAAAATATGAGAAAAGATGTAAGCCAAATCTGTGAATAAACTAGTGAACAATGTCAAGAATCCGTCCAGGGGTGGATACAGGACTTTTAGTTAGGGGGGGAGGTAAAGTCTAGATGTTTTATGTAGAATATGGACACAATCAGCAAATAACTGATGTTTTTTTTTTACTAACTATGCTTGCCAGATTTTAGAAAGGGTGCATGCTTGTTGTCACCTGCTGAACAGACATCATTAGAATCATTCCATGAAATGACTTGTAATTTTGTGCTAAAATCAACACAGTTTATACATATATCCTTGTATAGAAGCAAGGTACTGGACATCATTGGTTTATTGTAGCATGCTTGTAATTATAAAACATCCTCATATCTGAAATATACCAGTACCTCAAGTATGATTGAAAATATGTGAAGTGTAGCTTAACTTGAGATAGAGTGGTATGGCAAGATGGTAAACAAAAAATGTCTACTACAATTCAAAGAAATAATAGTTACGGACATTTACACACAATATATGTACAACAGTACACCAGGATACACACACATGTTATTATTTTGGAAAATCAACATATCTAACATCAATATAAGTAATTTGGAATAATTGATTTTTAATAAGTACATGTCAGATATTGAAATTGTTAAATATAAAAACCTTATGATACAATTCACCCTTTACTCAGATACAAATTGGAAGCAAATCACTTATAGTTTGTTCTACATAAATTTGCTCTAACCTCATGATTGTAAAGATTCGTGTCAGAACTCAAATCTGTTTGAATTAACCAGTACACATACAAGCATCATGGATGAGTACTACAAAGAAGTGCCATACCTATCTCAGGTGTTGAGTAATGACAATTTTTTTAACAGTCAAGCATTCTATTAGGAACTAAAAAAATCTCAGCAGTATATCACACTAAATGTGCAGAATCAAAGATCAAATAAATTAAATTCAATCTTGTTAATCCAGCAGCAGTAAAAAATAAAAAAAACATCTAATTACAAAACTGGCTATTATTACAAATGTACAAAGGTTTCAAAGCTTATCCATCATGCCATTTTGTTCTAATACATTTTCAGTAGAAAAATAGTCAATCTTGTTCTTAAAGAGGTTCAAAGCAATGTGAATCTTACATTTTCCTCATTACTTCATGCAGTTTTCTAACTAATTGAAAACTCAAGTACACATGACCAACAAGAATTACTGTAAAACACAAAGATGTACCCACTACCTGAGAAAAGTAAGACAACAAACATGTGGCTAAATTTACACATGCCACTTAAATTATTATTTCTTTTCATAAGTGGCTTTCTTCATTACGCTGATGATCATTATAATCATTTATTGCACATCATAGCTTAAGATTATAGTCCAAACATTGGGCTCTGTACATTGCCAGTACCCAAATAATTGGATGCATATTTTAAGCCTAGCACTTTTTTAGATATAGCCACCAAACTACCGCAGTTTTACTAATTTTTGTTGCGGATTTAATTTTATAGATTTCGTACCTAAGAATCGTGTGAACATGAAAGGTCCTTTAAAATTTTGCACCATCCTTGAACCATTGTCAATTTGCAAATAAAAGATGACAAATTTGACATGTGTATTCAAGATTATCAGCAGATATCTGTCACATTTGTATAACTTTTCATGGGGGTCTACTTTTGACATGTGAGGGCCATTTGTCAGTACTTTTACTTCATTAGTGAGGATATTTCAAGAAGAAAATGACAGAGAACGATATGGCATTTTTTTAAAAAAGAAATCAAAATCCACGAATTTTCATCCTAACGAAATAGCCATTTTAATTCCCACAAAAATAAATAATACAAGTTGACTATCACAGATAAACAATGAAAGAACAAATACTCACTGTTTGGTGCTAAAAATAGCATTTCAGTAAGACATTAATTATATTTGTTTTATAAAATATTATCAGGGATTATTTCACATTGTTTTGCCTGGTTTTTGAAACTTTGTGCTCTTTGTTTCACTCTATATAAATCACATGGTTCCTATCAGAAATTGGTAACACAGGTGCCTGGCTGATTTTATTCTATACCATAAATATATGAGAAGGTAAGCAACACTCCTTTTTTGCATGTACTACCCTAGTGCTATATACTGTACTGTGTCCATTCATTTAAAGTCAGTATTTTCTATAAAGACACATTCCTGCCATTTCAAATTCTAAGTACATTTAATTATGTTCAATTTTGTTTCAGTTTTTTTAAACTAGATGAATGTCTATAATAAAAAGTTAATCAATGAGTGACTTCCCATAAGTAACCAGGTAAATAGTAAGATAAATTTCAATAAATTTGCTAGCCCTCTGTAAAACCAGAAAGTAAAAAAGGAAAAAGATATATAAAAACAAAACACTCATTAACTTCTTAGTGACAGAAATGACTGCTTTCATTTCCAAATTCACAAATGTGTGTGTCCCCTGGGTACTGATAAATACCTATAATACTGGTAAATGTACCATTGTTGGCATAAACTTGCTCACGAGGAACTATATTTTAATAAATATTCAAACACTACAAAGGACATCACCCTGATAGTAATATTTTTGGAGTTATGCCCCTATTTAACATAGAATTTTGGTCAAAACTGCTTATTAAATAGAATAATTTGAAAACAAATGTATCAACACAACACTAGGAATGCTTAATTATCATGACAAGACACAGTTGCAAGACATGGGGCATTATTCTGAAAGCTATATTTTTCAAGTTACGCCTCTTTTCAACTTAGAATTTTAGTCAAAGTTGCTTTTGAAATAGAATTATTTGAAAACCATCAAAAGTATCAATACAAAACTTGGAATACTTGATAATCATGACAAGGTGCAGTTGTAAAACAAGCAGCATTACCTTGAAAGCAATATTTTTGGAGCAATGCCCTATTTTAAATTTGAGTTTTGGTCAAAATTGCTAATTTAACCTTATTCAAAGGTATCAACACAACACTTGGAAATACTTGATTATCATAACAAGGTACAGTTGCAAGACAAAGTGGGCATTATTCTGAAAGCTATAAGTTTGGAGTTATGCCCCCTTTCAATTTAGAATTTGGGTCAAAATTGCTTTATTAAATCATTTGTTAAATCATTCTCATTAATATATTATCCTTTTACACGATTTACCTTTTGTTTTCCCTTTTATTTAAATGCGCTACATGACCATTAGTAGTTGATATGCCATAAAACACCATTAAATATTAAAGTTTCTGCACACTACTTTTTTTACTTTATATGTCCTCATTTAACACTCAGTGTCAAAATGACTGTTACAGAAAAAACGTTTTAAAGTCCTAAATAAAGACGTTTAAAAGCAAATTATAAAGAAGTTCCCAAATAAAAGTGTCTAAAAGTGAATAAAAACGTTTAAAAATCAATAAAATTTAATGAAAAGTCATAAATAAAAACATCTAAAAGCAAATTGTAAACAAAAGTCCTCCATAAAAATGTTAAAAAAAGCAAATTTTAAACAAATGTCCTAAATAAAAATGTTTAAAAGCAAAATTTAAAGAAAAATCCTAAATAAAAACGTTAAAAAAACAAATTTTAAAGAAAAATCCTAAAAAAAATGTTTAAAAGCAAATCGAAATGAAAAGCAAGGTTACTTACAGGTTTTTAAGCCATGCCAGAGGTCTACCTTGCTTTTCTAAAAAAAAACGTTTAAAAGAAAATCGAAATGAAAAGCAAGGTTACTTACAGGTTTTTAAGCCATGCCAGAGGTCTACCTTGCTTTTCTAAAAAAAAATGTTTAAAAGAAAATCGAAATGAAAAGCAAGGTTACTTACAGGTTTTTAAGCCATGCCAGAGGTCTACCTTGCTTTTCTAAAAAAAATTTTTTAAAAGCAAATCGAAATGAAAAGCAAGGTAACTTACAGGTTTTTAAACCATGCCAGAGGTCTACCTTGCTTTTCTAAAAAAAACTTTTAAAAAGCAAATATAAAAAAAGTCCTAAATAAAAACGTTTTAAAGCAAATTTTAAACAGAAATCCTAAATAAAAACGTGTAAAAAGCATATTTTAATGAAAAATCCTAAATAAAAACGTTTAAAGCAAAATTTAGAAGTAAGCTGGGATTAAAATCAAATCTTTTATTGAAATACACATAAAAAATTTATAATTTATCACAACAAAGATTAATTTAAGCAATATCATTGTTAAAATTAAGGCTTCATGTCACTTCTTTAATGTATCTTTGAATAAAGACCACCCTGTGAAAAAATCGGTTTTAATAATAAGGTGGTCTCATTATCAAATTAAATAATACCTGTGTTACTGAAAGCCAGTATAAAAACTAGAACTATCATTGTAGGTGATTGAATACCCCCCACAAAGCCCCATTTTTTTTAAAGACTTAATAACTTAGAACAAGACATTCAGGACAAGGACACACAAGATTTTGTTGAAACGACAAATGAAAAAGGGGCATACCTACGTAAACATAAGACTTTTTTTAAATATGCACAAGAAGACCCAATGCCTAATGTACTTGTAAGGTTTTGTAAACATCCTACAAGCCATTTATGAGAAGAAGAGCGCACAAAATTTTGTCTATGGAAAATAAAAAAGGGGCATAAAACCGTGAAAATAAAGCCAAATATTTTTTTTTTTAAAATATGTGCAAGAAGACCTAATGCCCAATGTACTCATAAAGTTTGATAAACATCCAAACAGCAGTTTCAGAGAAGAAGCGTGCACAAGATTTTGTCTATAGACAAGTAGGAAAATAAAAATATATAATAAGTGGTCATAATAACAAGGTGGTCATAATATTGAGGTGGTTGCCATTTGAGAATGTGTCAGCAAAGTTTCACACCAATCCAACTAACCGTTTCAGAGAAGAAGCAAAAACAAGATTTTGTCTATAGAAAATATAAAAAGGGGCATAACTCCTTGAAAATAAAGCCAAACAATTTTTTTTTAAATATGTGCAACAAGACCTAATGCCCAATGTACTCATAAAGTTTGATAAATATCCAACACGCCGTATTAGAGAAGAAGTGTGCAAAAGATTTTGTCTGCAGACAAATTAAAAAAGGGGGCATAACTCTGTGAAAATAAAATCTGTATAATTTTTTTTACAATATGCGCAAGTAGACCTAATGCCTAATGTGTTGGTAAAGTTTAATCAAAATCCAAGCAGCTGTTTCTGAGAAGAAGCGCACACAAGATTTTGTCTATACACAAATAAAAAGGGGCATAACACTGTAAAAATAAAGCCAATTTTTTTTAAAATATGTGCAAGAAGCCCAATGTACTCGTAAAGTTTGATAAACATCCAACCAGCCGTTTCAGAGATGAAGCGTGCACAAGATTTTGTCTATAGACAAATAGAAAAATAAAAATATATAAGTGGTCATAATAATAAGGTGGTCATAATATTGAGGTGATTGCTATTTGAGAATGTGTCGGCAAAGTTTCACACCAATCCAACTAACCGAAGAAGCGAAAACAAGATTTTGTCTATAGAAAATATAAAAAGGGGCATAACTCCATGAAAATAAAGCAAAATATTTTTTTTTAAAATATGTGCAAGAAGACCTATTGCCCAATGTACTCATAAAGTTTGATAAACATCCAACTAACCATTTCAGAGAAGAAGTGTGCACAAGATTTTGTCTACAGACAAATTAAAAAAGGGGGCATAACTCTGTGAAAATAAAATCTGTACAATTTTTTTTTACAATATGCGCAAGCAGACCTAATGCCTAATGTGTTGGTAAAGTTTCATACCAATCCAACCTGCCCTTTCAGAGAAGAAGTGAACACAAGATTTTGTCTATAGACAAATAGAAAAATAAAAATATATAAGTGGTCATAATAATAAGGTGGTCATAATATTGAGGTGGTTGCTATTTGAAAATGTTTGTCCTAATGATATTTTGAACAAGTTTGAACATGGGTCATCTGAGGTAATGAAACACATCAAATCTCTTAAATAAAATAACAAAGTCAGATTATAAATAAAACTATCAAAAGTCTGAAATCAAAGTAAGCATTATGTATCAAACTTATATTACTTAAGTACATTCTCAAAAGATCATTCTTAGTGTACGTATATAAATTCCATCACAATATGGGAATACATACAGAATTTAGAATAGTGCCAGAACATTTGAGCAATCAAATCTTTTGAAAACCATACAGGATGACATTTTATTCATGTTTTATACTGTAAATTTGACTTATATATAAGATGAAAAAATGAGTATGAAAGAGATATGAATTAGTTAGAATGATATGGATGTATAAAACTTTTCGAAGTTAAAAAGAGTGTATAAAAAAATTATCACATTTCACCAGATTAACCCATGAGCCACCGCCTTCTAGGTCATTTTTGCGACAGGACATATTCATGTATTTATGAATTAATAAAATGAAAAATGACCTAGGACACATCATGACCAGCCGATTGATCAGGACGGGCCTTCCTGACCTCCCGTTTAGCCTGAATTAAGGTGGTGTGTTGCAGAGACAAAGAATTTACGACCATGCTCTGGTCAAACTGAACCACCAGGATCCTGTCATCAGGCGACACGGGTTGCAGCCCACGGCAAACGGGCAGGCACAGTGGGGGAGTCTTACCCCTCTGTAGTGCGACAGCTGGGGAATTCTAACCCCCACCCAGCTGGGGCAATTTTGTGTATCGACAAATAAAAAAGGTGGCATAACTCCATGCAAATAAATCCAAATATTTTTTTTTTGTAAAATATGCGTAAGAAGACCTAAAGCCTAATGTACTGGTAAAGTTTTATAAACATCCAATAAGCCATTTTGGAGAAGAAGTGCACACTAGATTTTATCTATAGGCAAATAAAAAAGGGGCATAACTCCATGAGAATATATCCAAGAAATTAACAGCTTCATTCTTATTTGTGGAGTAAAACAGTAAGCAGAGGGGCCTGAGTGATCAATAAATTAACATTAGTTTTTAGAAGGTGCAGTATAATATTTATACATAAAATAATGTCAGATGCCACAAAGCTTTTAAATCAATTTGCTCTGGAGAGGTAGCACTGTACAGCTAAAACTTTTAAGTAAAATGTTTGTTCTTCTAATACAAGTCATATTTTAATGACAATGTTTTATAGCCTGTTTCTTTATTTAAAGAAATCTAGATAAATAACATGATTGTGTCCTATAAAGATGTTAATGAACAGTTGCACAATTGATACTGTATCGTTGAAATGTTTGTGTAAAACAATTATACTTATATAAAGATGCTGTATTGTTGAAATGTTTGTGTAAAACAATTATACTTATATCAAGATTCTGTAAAAGCTCTGAACATAATAAACTCACAAGAGAGTGTAGGTTGATGAAACAAAAGTTTGCCTGATTTATCATACTATACAGAAATTTTTCTGGAAATGGGAATGATCTATGTCTGCATTTGGGGTTCAAGTGTGTCCTTTGTTCACAGGTTTGACCATGCCTAATACACTCTAATAAAAGCTCCCATGGAGGTAAAAATTCACAAAAAAATTTTGATGAGTGATTTATTGTTAAATGACATTTGAATACACTGCAGATGTTTAAAGGATTTGGAAAGCATTCATGGTGAGTCAATATTTACTTGATATTTTCAAAAACAGACAGTGGTGTTAATCAGAGGTGGGGCATTTCATAGGTATTATTCAGAATGCACACTAAAGGCAGTTCTTTTTGTAGAGAGTTTGTTCAGAATAAAATAATCCTACAGCATTAATAGCTCATATCCATTTGTACTGAAATTAAGATATGAAACAAGGAGAAAAACCTATAGACTTTGATAGCAATACATTGCACCGGTCAAAATTAAATTTTTGTCAATCTGCAAAATATTTGGGTTGTCATAGGTATGAATAAACCTTTGGGAAAGACAAAATGTAGCCTTTATTCGGAGGTCTGTTTGTTCTAAATAATCAATGACAGTTTTTCGAAGAATGGCTTATTCAGAGGGTGGCCTTTATTCCGAGGTGGCTTTAAACACAGGTTTGACTGTAACATATTATTATGTCAAATTTGTACTCTTAAGTGCTGAGTATATTTATTATAGTTAGTGTGACAGTCATTAACTGTAACTGACCAGTATATTTTAATGGTACAGCCCCATAGATATTGGCTGTTAAATAAACTTAATTAAAAACAATACTGTCCAAATTATTGATAATCTATAATATTTGAAAGGTGTTATTAAAAATCATTCTTACTAATTTTCATAACATAATTATTCATACTATTATAGACAGAAATCGGTAAGTTAGGCATGACGAAAGGTCAAGGATTGTTTAAAGTCTTTAAAGCCGTGGGCAGACTATCATAAGTATGAAAACCTTCCAGTAAATAATGCTAATTTAGAGATTGAAATAGTTGAAAAAGTTTCACAGTAAAATAATTTAAGAATGTTGTTAAATTTGGCTAAAATACTGTCCTAAGTAGCATATTTCATCAAAAACATCTTGTTGCAAATACTTTGCTTGTGAAATTCTAGTAAAATATGAAAAATGTATTTTAATTTAAAAATAAAATTTGCTAATACAGTCTAACATTTTAGTTTGACATTTTTTTTTTCAAATTTGGCCATGAAACTTTTCTGAGTAACATTTTCATAAAAAAAAACATTTAGAAAAAAACAGCCATTCACTTATTTCTTATGTAATTGTGAAAAGTTTCTCTGAATGTAAGATCCAGAACACTTTGAATTGCTAAAGCAGACAGTTTTTTCCTTCTGTAAAATTTTCAAAAATGTAGATGGAATGGTTGCGCTGTTATGCCTCGATATGCTCCTGGTGGCATGCTTGAAATAGATTTGATAAGGTCAATATGTAAAAGTAGAAGCAAAGTTTCAAATACTGTGGTATCATTCATTTTCATTGGGCACAATTTTCATGTGTTTACTAAAATGGTTATTTCTTGGGGATGTAAATTTGTGGACTTTGATTTTTTTGAAAAAAAAACAGTATTTTGCCCCATCGTTTTCTGTCATTTTTTTATAAGATAACCTGAGAAGTGAAGTGAAGGTACAGGCAACTGGCCCTCACATGTAAAAAGGGATCCCATCAAAAGCTATTCAACCTGCGACAGATACTTTTTGATATTAGTTCATTTGTAACCCTCACCTCTGGGATATTCCTATATGGGCACGCCTTCACTATCTTTAACAATAATCTATAGTGTGTTGTAGTTAAGTTTTTATATAAAAAAAATAATTTAAAACAATCTTGTAAGGGTAGGTCATTTTATTATTATAGTGAATGTTTATATGTATGCCTATATTTTAAACTTGTTATGATATTATTACACTATTTCACTAATAGTTAGTTAATAAAGGTTATCTAATTTTTTATTTAACATTTAACTACAGTATATTTAATTTACTCTATTCAGATAGGATTAATTGCTTATTTTCTTTCATAGCTATTTTAGTATTTAAAATTAAAATTTGGTTTCTAATTTTTTGTTTTTCTATTTTGTCAGGTCAGATGTAAGAGTATATGACATAATTGTTGTAACAGTATATTAACTACCAGCCTGATATTCATTTAACTTGGGTATAATGTAAATAAAGATTAATTTTTGCCCAGTTGGATACCATAATAAATAAGTACTTCCGATATGTGGTCTGCATTCTCTTTTACAACATATATAAGAGAATGCAAACTCTTGAGTGATTCTGATGTAACGTTTGCTTCATCTAGAAATCAGAAACACTTGTTCATTGCAGCCAGCCACATTTATATGTGTTTGATGAAGACTTTGATACATACCGGAGAGTATGATGGTTTCAAAAATAACCCCCAGAACCAAAATTGTAATTACTTAATAATATGTATCTAAAAAAAGAGATTACGAATTATACAGAACTGGTAGTTATAAAATTGTTATTCACCCTCTGTGTAGTAATTAAAACAATGATTAAAATAGTAGAAAACAAAAATAATATCTTTGGGTGAACTTGCTACAAAGGCCATAAAATTAACTAATTAAAAGGGACAAAAATGTGATAAGCGAAATTATAACGTACAAACTATTTTACAGCTAAAATACTTTCTACATAGAGAGATGAAACCTTTTTTACAAGAGGATAGTCCCTTACATATCCTGAATACTAACATTTGTCTTTGATCAGTGATACTGTTGGATCAGGCAAAGGCAATTAATAATAAATAATAATATTGGTGTTTACAGGGTTTGAAGGTTTAAAGGGAGAATTATCATCAATATACTGATGGTCTGATAATGACCCTCACACTTTGACCATCCAATCAAAGAGCCAGTCACTGAATATTGTGATCCAAAGTGAGGCATGGAAGCTCAATCTGGACTCAGTCCTTAGTAAGACTGGTTGTAAAAGTGCTGAATGTGTTGGAAAAAAGGTATTTATTTTGGTTTACTTTCATTATCTCTCATTAAATTATTTCATCAATCATGCGTTCATCTACAAAATAGAAAAAATAAAATTTTATATTACAGGTTTTAAAATTTGTACGAATTTGAAATTAAAATTATTTGAGTGTTGTATATATATATATATGTCACACATGTCTGGACCTGGTGCAAAGATGGAGCAAAATTATATGGGGCCATTTGTGTTCACACCTTTCTACATCATTTCCGTTATTTTAACATTCCTCATATTTCTGTCTATTCCATGTGATATGTAAATGATTATCAATTATCATTGAACATAAACTGAGACGTGTTTCTTAGTTAAATTTGATGAACATACTTAACTGATGTCTTACTAAAACAATAACAGATCGTTGGAGCTGGTTATTTTCCAATTTTGAACCATAATGGAAGTTCTATAGCAGTACAATTAAGTTGGACTATTTTGGATTTCACCGAATTTTGGATGGTTGACAGATATCTCAGCATTAATATACATGGGGAATTTGACTTCATCTATCAGCCAACCCTCAAAATCCGCAAAGTTAAATCCCCAATGGACATTAGTGAAACCACAGTATATATAATTGCAATAAGCGACTTTTTTTTCAAAAATAATATTTTTGCATTAAATGATTCGAAATGATGCCATACATATCCTAAATAAATATTTAAGTGATAGTTCAATTAAACTCTACTTTAAAAGAAAATGATAAATTGTAACATTCATATTGTTTTTTGTTTTTTTTTGGTGCAGTAAGTAAATACGTGCACTTATCTACTTACTGCACCAATGATTTTCCCATAAATACATTTAACGCATTGTGCAAGAACAAAATAAATGGCTTTGAAGGTATTGATATAGGGATGTTAAAATTATTTCTATTACTTTATGCTGATGACATAGTTATATTTGCTGATTCTAGCAAAGAACTTCAGAAAGGTTTAAATATTCTCAATAGTTATTGTAATAGATGGAAATTAATAGTAAATATACAAAAAACCGAGGTAATGATTTTTAAAAAAGGCTATTCAAATAATCAAAACTACAATTTTATATATAATGGAAAAACTCAAATTATTTGTGAAGTTCACATATCTGGGTATAGTTTTTACTATGAATGGAAAAGACCTAATACTTTAAAATTTACTGAACTTATGACTTCTCAAAACCAAGGAATTATACTAAACCTATACAAATATATTTACAAAAGCTTAAAACATAGATATAACGAATATTAATTTGATTATGTTTTTCTTATAATTCGTGAAATGTTGGACATGTTGTCTCATTTATCAAGAATAATGGATGACATCAAAGTAGTAAGGATAACATCAACACAGTCATTTGTCACAACAGTTTAAAAATCATGATCTATTTAACCTTGGTCTTCACTAAATGCAGCATGAACAGCAGTTTATTGTATTTACAGAATAATTTGAAGCATTATTTAGCATAAGATCCACAAAACTGGTCAGCTCTATTTTTATTATAGTTTTGACATTGCCATAGCTAAACTAAGGAACATTGAGGTATGTGCCTCAGTTAAAATTTGGGCAGGTAATGAGGAAAAATGGCAGGCTTTAGTAAACAAATTCTGAGAAAGCATGCCTCGGACCCCCTAGACTGATTTGGTTTAAATAAGGGTCTGGCAACAGCACTGTATGATTATTTAACTGAATAAAAATAAAATTAATACATAAACATAGTATTGTATTTAACTTGTTTATATACAGTCACAGTAATTATTTAGTACAAATTGGATGCCTCAAGTCAACTGTACATGTCCTGGTTCCAGGTTTTACATATTTGCTTTAAGAATTGTAGTTCCACATAAATTAATTAATCTGCACATGTAATTGTTGAGTTTTAAGAATATTTTACAACATTAACCACTCGACAAATACTGATATTTGCAGAACTACTTTTTAAGTAGTAAAAAAATAGACAAATAGAACTTTGTCTGTGGGTTTTCTGTGGACAATAGACGAAACAAATATCACACTGCCCTATTATTCAGAACTCCAAATTTAACATCTTTCATTCGCTACTTTGTCTATAATTCTGTTACAATTGGAATTTTGATGCTGATTTGTGTATTGTATGGACCTAATCAGTGATTTTTTTTTGCAATTTTTCAAAAAGGGTCAGGGGGGGGGGTCAAAGTCAAATTGAGGATGGTTAATATGGGTGGATTGTGTATGTCCAAGGCTAGTACATATGTATATCACATCTTTGATATACACATTGAAACATTTTTATGATGCATATTTTTTCATTTTTTTTTGCTTATTGTACAATTAGTGAAATTATTATAAAATTAGAACAATACATGTCACATGTTATTAAGGATAACCAGGACATGTTTGGTGTCCAAGTCAATGTCTAAAAATGCAGATTTCAATTCTTTAAAATATATTTAACTAATATAAGGTATTAAAATTTGACAGCTTCTCTAAAATTAATAACTATTGTAAACTGATGGATTGTTTTTACCACCTCTTTGTTTGTATGGCTTGGATAATAAGTTAGGTATGTCTAAATACATTTTTGTCTGATTACTTATCAATTTATAGATTTTATAAGAAGCAAGTTTTAATTTAATAATGAGTAAAACTACATATGTTTGTAAAACCACAAAGTCTTTTAAATTGTTTGCATTTTTGTCAATCAGTAAATAAATTGTGCTATTTTAGAAATAAGCCACACCTCCCATTAAAAGACTATATATCAGGGAAGTTGAATTTAAAAAAAGATATATAGAAAAAAGGGAACAAAGGATATATAGTTTGACTTAAATTCATTTGTTTTTGTGACACTTGTATACTTTACTTAGGATGCTATCTATGTGATGTTGAATTAATTTTGTGTTTATCTTGAAATATTTCTGACTGACACTTTGTGTTCTTATTTTGATTTTGGTGATAATTTTAAAAATTAGGAACTCTAAAACTGTTGTTGTTGTTGATAAATAAATGATAATGAAGATACAGGGAACTTTGTGTTCAATCCACAACATCTAAAGAACAACAATCATCAGCAACATCTGGATATTTATAAGCATCTTAATTCACATTCTACAGTTAGCAGCTATACCATACATCGACCACCACAACAGCATTAAGATTTAGGATATTCATTCTCATATTTCTAGAACATAATAATATGCTCACAAAATGGCCATTTTTTAGCATTATGCAACCTCACTTGAAAAAATATTATTTAAAAAACTAAATGCTCTTAATTGCAATAAGAAATGATGCATAAATTGGAACAGTTTTATACAGACTCCAGTACTTTAAGTTCTGCTACTTGAATTAATAAATCAGACAAAATTTAAATACTTTATAAGCAAAATACTATCAGCAGTGGTGTTGTTTAAACACAATAAATCAAACATATACTTATTGTTATATTTCAATAATTGATACAAAATAACAGTTTATCAAGGTGAGTAAAAAAACATTCATGTTTCAGGCTAGCCCAGGTTTTCACAAGAATGATTGTTCTTTAGAAAATATTGAAATTCAAAATTCTTTAATTCATGACTGTAAACATTAAAAGTTTATGTTGCAATAGTTTCATTGTTTCTCATTTAAGGGTATAAATCCTGCATTCACTAATGTGTAGCCTAAAATTTGTTGTGCTTTGAATCAACATCATTAAAAATTACAACTTAGATAAGGTTTATACACAAAAAGTTATAAAATGCAAGAAAAAAATCTTTTGCAATACAGTGCAACCTCTCCAGATTGGCTCTTGCTTGAGCAACAACCTCCTTTCAACAACAGCATGATTTCGTCCCATTATAATTTTAACTATTAATCTAACCTCTCCAGAGCAACAACCTCTCAACAATATTTGTAGAGTTAAAATGTACGGAACTGTATTCTTAGGTAATAAAAGTTAATAAAGTTATACACATGCTCTTTAGAAATATTTTACATTATCTCTTTGATATAAATTCAGTCACTCCTTGTGTGTTGCGAACAGCATTAAATATTTACAGAATACAAAAATTATTCAGTACAAATTGGAAGCCTCAACATTGTAATTGTACATGTCAATTTGACATTGGTTAATATGGGTGGATTGTGTACGTTTCAAGGCAACAACTGTTTAAGTATCAAACGTTACAGTAAGCAGAGATGGTGCTATATGACAAGGTAAAATCTAGTTAACCAAGAAATAGCCCATTTTAAAACATTACATATCCAGTCGAAGTCAAGGCTAAAATGAGCGACATGGATGGTTTGAGAATGGTCCAAGGCAATCACTGTATAAGTATCAAAGCATTCTAGTAAGTGGTTTTGGTGATAGAGGAATTAGTAAAATCTTGTTAACCAAGAAATATCCAATTTAAAACATAAAAAAGGCCAAATCCGGTAGAGGTGAAGGTCAAATCAAGGTTGGGTGATATGGGTGGATTGGGAACAGTCCAAGGCAACAACTCTATAAATATCAAAACATTCTAGTAAGCACTGTTGGTGCCGGACAAAATGGTAAAATCTAGTTAACCAAGAAATAGCCCATTTAAAACATTTCAAGTATAAATCTGGTAAAGGTCAAGGTCAAATCGAGATGTATCAATTGAGATCACAAGGACCAACATAAACAACAAGAGACAAAGGCAATGAGCATAAGAAATTTCAACAACAATGTTTCCTCAAACAGAAGACAACATGAGTCAACAATATGGACCAGTGCTAGTGGACAAACATCAAATCAGGTGCACCTCCTTTGAAAATGATTTAGTTGGAAAGTTGTAAGAATGATGCTAAAGGTCGGTTGAGGAAGTATGAGTATTGTGGTGCTACAATGGGAACTGCAATCAGTTTACTGGCTAAATTTTTTGACATGTTTTTAGTAATTGGAGCAACACTTGACTGGTAAAATAACTTAAGTCAAGAAATTAAAGAAGATATAAAGCAATTAAAACTCAAATTATTCAGAAATTTTCAAAGAAAATAGATCCAATTAGAATTATGTCAGAATTGTTCCAAATAAATTAGAAAGCTAATCAATCAGTATAAAATTTAGCATTTGAAGTTAAAGCTAGAGGTCAGTTAGCTGACATATCCTCAGAAAATATTTTAAGTGCTATAAATAGTGGGTTATTATCACACATATTAGGGCTGATTATGCCATAAAACAATTAATTGAAACTACAGAACAATCACAAAGTGCCTATATGGTGTATCCTCCTCAAATTAATTCAACAAAGGCTTCTAACAAAAATTATAATGAATGCAATTGGTGGTGTAAATACGTTAGAATAAAATCAACAAGTTGATATCTTAGCACAAAATCAATCAATAAATGTCAAGAATTCTAATAGAAACCAACATTTTTCTAACAGAAGAAATAACTTTCAAGGCTTTAAAATTCAGACTAGGTATTATGGTCATTCACTGTATATTTTGTTTGTTTCAACTATTGAATTGAATGGTAGGTTTAAATTTTTTTTATGTATGAAGTGGTCTATATGTTATACAGTGCAACCTCTCCAGAGTAGCCCTCTCTTGAGCAACAGCCTCCCATGATTTCAACAACAGCATGATTTTTTTCCACTGTATGACTGAACTATTAATTTAACCTCTTAACAACAACAGCATAATTTTGTTTCTCCCAAAAGGTGTTGCTTTGGAGAGGTTACACTGTATTTATTACTGTTGAATTGTCTAGCTTTGTATGCTATATGTTGCATGTAGAAATATACTACTATTTTAATCCATGATATAAATTCTATACACTTAAAGGCTTCACTTAAAGGTTGAACTACTTTGATCTGTACAAAACAGTGATATATTTGAACAAGAAACTGACTGGAAAAGACAATCTTGTAGGAGTACAAATACAGTAAAACCTAACATAACTTCCACCTCAATATTAAGACCACCTTATTATAATGACCACTTACTCTTGGACTATCAATAACTCCCCTATTATTTAACTTATCTTGGCACAAAATCAATCAATAAGTGTCGGAGATTCTAATAGAAACATATTTTCTAACAGACGAACTTTCAACAATATACTGTACTTCACATTCAGCACCATATCAGATTCCTGACTCTGAATTTAACCATTGAGCTTCAATTGTAAATGACAATACATTAAAGAGCACTTTTAAAATCATGAAATAGTTCATGTTAAGATTAAACCCAAGCACTACATAAATTAGGTAATCACAATGCTAATTTAGGGTTTACATTCAAATATTTACAAATAATTACACTACCCAAGTTTAGCTAATGTGACAGATATTTTGGTAATTACTATATGCATGTGTTTCAGGAATGTTGCAGATATTGGATCGGGTTATTCGCATATTCAAAATTTGTTGCTGCGATGGAAATTTAACAGTTTGAAAAAAAAACAGGAATTAGAAGTTAGTAATCATGTTGAGGATGAGGATAGACAATCCTGTGCAAGAGCCCTGAACAAAGAAGCAAAGATGCTAAGAAAGGTAATAGGTTATTTTTATAACTATTGCATATTGAATACTGTTCCTTTTCCATGAGGATGGTTTAGAGAATTGAGTGTAACCAGGGCTGAAACTTTTCTTTCTATAGTAAAACCTCAAACAGCAATCATCTCAATATTACAACCACTTTGTTATAAAGACCACCTATTTTCCAACTGGCTTCCAATAACTCATCTAAAATTCAACTTGATAATGAGACCACCTCATTATTATGACTGATTTTATCCGGTCCAAATGGTGGTCTCATATTCGAGGTTTTACTGTGTATCAAAATATGATACCCAGGTCAGTGTAATCTGGGTTTGCACATACTTGCTAATAGCTTGTAGAATTTTGGAATAGCGAGTGGCAATAAAAGCCACTCGCATATTTAAGCGAGAGCATGGTGACCAAGTTGTCAGAGGAAGAAGAGGTCAAATAAAACTCCACATGACCCAAGAAATTAATAATTTGTTAATTATAGGTTAATAAAATTTCGTTCTAAATTACAGCTAGTCTCTTTTCATTTTAGCCAGTAAACAAAAAAGGAACAAGCTAATTTTAGCGAGTAGAAGATATCGCAAAATTCGAACCTTGCTGTATTGTCCCTTCTTGACTGGTATGTTTATAAAGCAAAAATGAACGATGGCACCTAAGTTTCCAATAAAAATCTAAAACATTGCTAAAAGAATATTTGCTGCCTTCTTGTAATGTGTACATGTTTTACTTGTAATTACATTTTTCAATACCCACATTCATGCTAAAATGATTTCTAACATGGCCATAGTATCACATTTTATGCATAAATTTCATTTTCAGTTTAAATATTGATGGCTATAGTTTATAGAAAGGGAAAATTTCAGGTGGTCTTACTTATATACATGTGAAAAAGTCTATTAGCCCATGAGCCACCGCCTTCTAGGTCATTTTTCCAAAAAAGATAAGCCAATGAACTAATGAAATGAAAAATGACCTAGGGCACGTCATGACCAGCCGATTGATCAGGACGGGCTTTCCTGACCTCCCGTTTAGCCCAAATTAAGCGACACGGGTTGCAGCCCACGGCAAACGAGCAGGCACAGTGGGGGGGTCTTACCCCTCTGTAGTGCGACAGCTGGGGAATTCTAACCCCCACCCAGCTGGGGCCCTATGGAAAGAATATCAGATGAAAAAAAGTGATGATGAGCAGCTGAAAAGAGTCTTATATGAAGGTTTAAGCAAAGAAATCAAACAACAAGCTGCGTACAAGAATGATGTCATGACTGACTATGACAAATTCAAGATTGAGCTGAGAAAAATAGAAGACAATATTATAGAAACGAAAGTAGATACTGATATAAAAACTTGTCACTCAGTAGTCAGAGTGAATATGGAATATGTTAGCAACCATGTGCATCCAATGCGGTAGGCTAATGAACGGTCACATGGTACAAATAATAAACTGTGATTGGTTTACAAAATTAACTATACAACAATATGCTGTACTTCACATTCAGCACCATATCAGATTTCTGACTCTGAATTTAACCAGTGAGCCTCAATTGTAAATGACCATGCATTAAAGAGAACTTTAATCCTTTAGAACTTTAATTATACTCCTCACATTAATTTATCAAATGCTTCCCACAGAAATTATAATGAATGCAATTGATGGTGAAAATATGTTAGAATAAAATCAACAAGTTGATATCTTGGCACAAAATCAATCAAAAATTCAAATAGAAATCAACATTTTTCTAACAGAAGAAATAACTTTCAAAGCTTTAAAAAGTCAGGCTGTGGGAATTGTGGTCATTCACAGCTTATTTTGTTTGTTTCAACGGCTGAATTGAATATAGGTTTATGATTATTTATGTATGGTGGAAATTTACCAAAAGCAACAGGTTCAAAGGTCATGTAATACATTTCAGACAAACAAAACGAATGGCAGCAAGGCCAAAGGAATGCAAAAAGTGTTTCAAGTCCAGGCACTCCTTCCCAGAATGTCCCAGACATAAACAAACATAGTGTTTCTATGATACAGATGGTAGAAGCACTGATTCTGAGGGCGCAGGGGAACATTCCTCTGACCTGGAGGACAGGGAAGAGAATACAGACCAAACAAATCGTTCTACATTGTTGCCTAAACCTATCAAGCCATAAAGCATGTGATTTTTGTGGCTCATGAAAAATCTATGCCAAACAAATCGCAAATAACAGTTCAGCTACACATGAAAAAATACCTAGCTTTTAAAGGCGAGACGCCAGATGCTAAACAAAGGCAGACGTTATGAACACACCAGTGTGTTCCCCACCTACACCAACTGAAGTGCCTCATGACCAGAAACAGAAGCCAACCAAGAACATAAAGAAGAAGAAAAATTATTAATCATTAATAAGATTGTGTGTCTTTCCTTCATGAACTGAACCTGGATGATATTTCATGGACTTCAAGTTTTGATTTACGGACTCAACTTTTGATTATGATGGAAATATTAAACATGTATAGACATGTTGATCAAAATATGAATGCATTTCTATACTTACAATATAAACAATTTTCTGTATATAAAAGTTATTATTATTACCATGGTAATACTATATCAATATAGCTCAGCATTGATTGTGTATTGCATGATTGTAAGTGTATACCATTTTATTGTCTAAAACAGGTACACAATTGCAAACTATACCAAATATTTTATCACAAGTTAAAATGCACTTAAAGTATATCTTATATTAAACCAAGTATGTCAAGTCAAAGATGCATATTTTTTTCTTAATGATAATAAGGGAAATATTTAATGTGTTCACTTGAGCATGCTCAACAAATTTACAAATATTTTTCTTGTTTTTGTGTCATAAGAATAGTGGTCTGCATCCTAGTCTGCATGAATTTTCTGGGCCCAGTTTCAAGAGAAAACTTAAGTTTGAGCAAACTATTTTCCAATTCAAATTTCAGGTGTTAATATATATTTTAGGTTTAATATTGGATCTTGGTGAGTACTACAGTTTAAAAGATGAACAGACATAACATTGATTTTCATGGAAAATAGTACCTAAAAAGAATAAAAACCCTTGAGCAAAAACTTAAGTCTGTTAAAACGTGCTCAAGTAAAAAATTAATTTAGCAAGATAATTCTATGTTTTTAACACAAACTCTTGACTTAGAGTTATAATTATGCAGGAAATACACTGTTTTTCAAAGAAAATAAGGTACAAATAATACAAAAATAGTCATAAAATACTTTCAAAATAATGTGCTCAAACTTTTTTTGTGAAACTGGTGCCTGGTTATTATACAAAGTATACTTTGGGTAGTAATTATTAGGTTTATAAATTTTAGTCTGCTGATTCTAAAAGATGAGCTTAATTTATTGATTGTATAATGAATATAATTATCTTTTATTTCAAATTTATGAACTACTTCAAAATGTTATAAATACTTGTTATGTAAAAAAATTCTGTCTAAAGAGCGCCTTGACTGGCTAATCAGAGTTTGCTTAGATGTAAAAACTGAGGAACTGTCAACCAACAATAATATATTTTGAGCAAAAAATCATCATTAAGCACCATTTTAAGCAACCACCATTCTACTAAATAGCCAGACATACGCTAGCTCCATACAAATGGCCCCAAACACAGTATTTATCTTTTTGTGTTTAACAGACCTGCAACATATTTAGTGGCACCTGTCAAATGCAATTTTGTTGATTCTTATCTTAAGTGCATTATATTATATATGCATGCAATCAAATGTGTTAAAATCGTTCTTGTCCTGGTTCAGCAGTTGACCCCATTGTTTTTGTGATTAGTGATGTTGGAATTCCAGAGAATTGAACCTCCAGCAAAAGTAATAAACAACCATAATCTGTGGCTTGGAGAATGCAGGGTAACAGAGACATTACCCAAACAGGACTTTGTCACAGAAATGATCATTGATAGGATGCCTGCATACATTAACAAGCTTTGCCCTGATTTAATTTTAAAACCTGCAAATGGGGTGGAGCTCATCAATTAATTTTTTTACAAAAAAATCAGACAAAGGGACTGGGATTTTTAATGGCCTTGCATCACTCAACAGAATAAATGTAAGTTATTAATCATTACTAAACAGATAATACTTCCGGGCAGATAAAGGTGAATAATAAACTTGATAAAGGACCATCAAAGGATACTTCAGTGGGATACTGGTGTTGACCCAAGCATGCTACAGACCAAATTTGGTGATGATCCATCATCATTGGGTTCATGAGAAGAAAATGTTATGAGACGATTATTCTAGTTTTAGCTCTAGTGGCCCCTAAAAAGAGTCAACTGGTATAATATGAGCAAATTATAGTTAGAACAAGAATACTGCAAAGCAAATTTGAAGGAAATCTGGCAGGTACTTTCAGAGAAGACCATTGTTAATGCCAAAAATCCCCCTTCCCACTGTTGGTCTAAGGCAGTTGACCAAGTTGAAAAGCTCAAACAGCAATATGATATTCTACAAGAATAAGAGACTACATGCCTGGAGCCACCCGAAATAAGTGAAAATGGCTGTCTCCCCAAGTCTTTCTATATAATAAATCAGTAAATACACAGTGCCCTCTAAGTCCTTGGACAAACATAATTTGTCATTTAAAAACAAACTTTCATAATCTCTTGACTAAGCAAAATTCATTATTGTCAGTTTTGTGAAAAAGGGAAGTAATCAGTTAAAGTATTATTAAGGAAGTATAATTTTAAAATAGTTAATTACAATTAATTAAACAAGAGGGCTCAACATCCCTAGGTCACTCACCTGAGGAATATTGTAAACACTGAAAGTGTTTATGCAACAAGAAATGTTTGTTAAACACGAAGTTCCCTTAATGGCAACTAAGGATTACTAAGCGATGAGATATACCAGATATCAAAGTTCTAGGCCTTGTGGTTTGGGACATGAAGATTTTTTAAGATTTCATTGTATAACCCTATGTAAAACTAGGGATCCCCGGGACGGGCCCATTTTGGCACCAAGGGGCATAATTTGAGCAAACTTGATAAAGGACCACTAGGTGATGCTATATACCAAATATCAAAGCTATAGGCCTTGTGCTTTTTGACAAGAAAAAATATTAAGATTTCGCTATAGAACTCTATGTAAAACAAGGGACCCCAGGGTGAGGCAAACTTAGACCGTGGGCCATAATGTGAGCAAACTTCATAGAGGTCAACCAGATGATGCTACATACTAAATATCAAAGCTCTAGGCCTAATGGTTTTTGACAAGAAGAAGTTTATAAGATTTCACTATAAAAGTCTATGTAAAATTGGGACTCCTGGGTGGGGCCTATTTTGACCCAAGGGGCATAATTTGAGCAAACATAATAAAGGACCAGTAGGTAATGCTAAACACCAAATACCAAACCTCTAGGTTTTGCGGTTTGTGACAAGAAGATTTTTTAAGGTTTCACTATATAAGTCTGTGTAAAACAAGGGACCCCTGGGCGGGGTCAATTTTGACCCCAGAGGCATAATTTGAGCAGACTTAATAAAGGACCACTAGGTGATGCTAAATACCAAATACAAAAATTCTAGGGCTAGCAGTTTTTAACGAGAAGATTTTAGAAGTTTTTCCTTTCAGTTTTCTTATATCTAAATATATTCTAAAGCTGCAGGACATTTTTTCATGAGATACTTTTCTACTGTTTTGACTCTATAAAAAGATACCAAACAAATGAAATTTTGTACTTCATTCTATAGAAGAACAATCCTAAGACCAAACTCCATGTATGAAAGAATCAGCATTTTCAGCATTATTCCTTATACAGAATTTTGTTCTCAGGAGAAATTTAACATAACATATACCTACTTCTTACCTACTAAAGAAAAGAAAAATGTTATGTTATGTTAATTTATAGTATTAACAAAAATTTACATGAATCAATTAGTATTCTTCTACCATGAAAGAACTAATATTTTAGTTCAAGTTTTCTGTTCTTCACTAAAGAAATAGGTATATGTTATAGAAATATAATATATAAATAACATAACATATACCAACTTCTTTACTAAAGGAAAGAAAACTTTTGAACCAAAATATTATTTCTTTCATGGTAGAAGAATACTAATTGATTCATGTAAGGATATTTTTAATACCATAAATTTGTAGAAAAAAAGCCCTACAGCTTTATTCATTATTTTGAAGTAGTAGTTGATGGGTTTTTTTTAATTGCATGACAGATGGGGATAAGCAGCTGCCATGTGTCCTTTTAAAGGATAACACTGCCCAAGACAGCGAAATGGCCAAAGGTGATTGTTATGTACTTTGCCAAGGCTGGATGGATGAGGCTTTGTATTGGATTGGGTCTGGAAGGTGTGGGTTTGAAGACCAGGCAGCACGACATGCCTTACTGATCTTGAATGCATTCCATGCTCAGCAAACCCTGATTGTGAAGACAATGTTACAGAGAATTGTAAGACAACACTGCTATCATCCCGGGTGGAATGACTTCGGATTCACAACCCCTAGACCGGCCCATCAATAAGCTGATGAAGGGTACTCCAACGGAAATGAACGGAGTAGTATGTGGACAGCCAACATACATATAAACATAAATACATGCATAAATGTCCGGAGGCAGAACCCGAGCTGTCAAGATCTGTAAATGGTCGGTCGACGCTTAGGATGAACTGGACACAGCCATCGATGTTAAAGCCTTCAAGAATGTTGAAAAGTAAAACTTCACTGTCTCGAGGAGTCATCGGAATAGACTAAATGTCTGACATAAATCAGGTGCTTGTACTAACACATGACATGTTTGTTGATTGTATAAGTTTTGTGCCATGTTTTACATAATATTACTAAATGCTTACATAAAATGAAGTCAGAGAGAAGTATACATTGTTTGTTGATTGTTAAATTGAACTGATTAAGTAAAAGTTTTCTATTCATAAATATATTTGTGTTTTTAACAGTACAATTTCACATCAGAAAATCGTAATACTTATACAATGTGAAAGTTACTATGTAAAGTCAAACATGCATGTATCATCTCAGAAATGGCTCGCAATTACACACAAGATTAATTAGTAATGCATTACTTCGTTAACATAATGCTTATGGTTCTATTTCTCATAGCTACATTTACATAATTAGTTTTTAACTCAAGTTTTTCATAATACAAAGTACTCAATTAAAATTTTGTTCTTTAATTGTGTAACTTACACTCATGGCACATAAATACCAGTGAATCAGGAGCAAGCTTGACACAACATGACACTTTTTGAGAAAATCAAGGTAATTAGCACTTAAAGTTAAGTCATGGGACATTTATGCTCAAGACCCGGATCTACGGGTTACGAGTCCAGCACACTAACAACTGGACCACTGCTGTGGCCCAAGAATCAAATAGACAGGACACAAAAAACTCCTCGAGACAAGTCAGGTGTTTGTGATAATGATGCTCACAATAACGAAGTTTTACTATATGGTACTGAGGATGACTAACTGTATGAGGAATTCTTGTAGATGCATCTGATGTTCCACTTCAGAACGATGATGATGATGATGATGATGATAAAGACTGTAATGGTGATAGAGCTGGTTATCAATCCTTAAATGTGTATCATGATATATCAGGATATTGCATGTCGTTTCTTGATACATATCACAATATATTGTGAATTTGTTTTTAAAAGTTTTATTTTCCGTATATATTTTCTATGCTCAAAAAGTATGTTGGTTTTATGTATGAAATTTTTTCCTTATTTTTTCTATGAAGGTCATGGTGACCATTTTCCATGATGTGAACATAGGTATATTGGACAATGGCAGTCATATATGTATACATTTATACCATTCAGTATTTGACATTGGTAGACAAATACACAACTATTACAATTGTTATTGACAATTACACGGTATTTATACAATAGTACCCCAAGAAACACACACACAGTCATGTCATTATTTCAGAAAATCAACATATCGATCATCAACATATATTTTGGAATAATTTATATTTATTAAATACATATTGTTGTTGAATACACAAACTTTATGATACCTTACACCCTTTATTTAGATTAAAAATGGAAGGTAGCCACTTATAGGTTGTTCTACATTACACAGTCTAGACTGTCTATAGCGACCCTCTTTGGGTGAATCAAAATAAGGTCACAAAAAATAAGTTTAAATAAAATACAAAATCTTTAATACATGAATATCAAGGTTCACATGATCAAAATTTAAAAGATAAATAAAATCATTTTCAAAATCAATTAGTTTCTAAAATGTTAAAAAGTTAAGAATACTAAAGTGTTCTCCCTTGGAAAAAGTTGTTCATAATCTGATTGTTACAGTCATTGGTCAGATCAGACACACAATTATTATAACAAAAAAACATAAATTCACTCTGACTTCATGACAGTAGGATCAGTGTCATAACTCACTCTGTTTGAATTACCCAGTACACAAACAAGCCTCATGGTTAAGTACTACAAAGAAGTCCAATCTCCATCTCAGACATCAAGAAATGGTGAATTAGAATTTTCAAAAGTCAGAATTCTATGTACTATTAGGAGCTAAAAGACTCTCAGTGGTACATCACACCAAATACAAAGAATTGAATTAATTAATTGCTGTCCAGTTAATCCAGTAGCAGTAAAAACTAAAAACATCTGATTATAAGGCTGGTTATTATTACAATAGTCTGACAGTCAATGCCATTCCATGCCTGCTAATACATTTTCAGAAACAAAATCCAAAAACGTGAACCCCAAAGTCCTTGTTTTTCCAGAGGTTCCCTTTTTAAGAAAAAAACAAACGTGGCTATATATACACATGTTGATTAAATTCTTATATCTTCTCATCAATGACTTTCTCCCAATAAACTGGTGATCATATCATTTCAAATAAATCATTTCTTGCACATCATAGCTTAAAAATTTTACTCCCAAAATTTGGGCTCTGAACGTTACTAGTACCCAAATACTTGCATGTATCATTTAAGCCTAGTGCTTAGTTGATATATATATTTATATACTGTCATCGATATACATCAGATGGCCATTGCAGGTATATACAAATGGAACAAATACCTGCTGCTTGGTTTCAAAAAATGGCATTTTAATAAGCCAGTATTATATTTCTGTCTCATGAAATATTATCAGGAGCTATTTGCCCAGTTTTTGTAACTTGCTTTGTTTCTTCAAAATTAGTCACATGGTTTAGCAGTTCCTGTCAGACGTCAGTAACACAGATGCCTGGCTGATTTTATTCTGTACTGTACATATATATTGAGAAGGTAAGCAGCACTTCCTTTGTACGTACTACCCTAGCGCTAAATATTGTACTGTGTCCATTCATTTAAAGTAAGACTTTTTTATAATGACACTGTCCTGCTATTACAAATTCTGAGTAATCATGTTGAGTTATATTTCAGTTTTTTTTTTATTTTAGATGAACGCCAATAATAAAAAGCTAATCACTGAGTGACCTACAATATATAAGTTGTGTAAATTGTTCATGTTATGGCCAAAATTTCAATAAATTTGCTAGTCCCAGTGTAGGGTCATATATCTAAAACGTAAAACAGGTAAAAATATTCAAACAGAAACCTGGTTAATTTCCTAAAAGTGACAGGAATGACTGCTTAAACTCCATGCCCAAATCAATGTTCCCCTGAATTTCAATGTTTCATTTCTAAATACACAAATGTGTGTGCTCCAGGGTACTATACAATTATAAAACTCCTCACCACAGAACACTGATAAATGTACCATTGTCAGCGTAAACTTGATAATGACGATCTGTATTTTGGATTTTCAGAAAATTTCCACAACCCACTTGCCAACCATGTGACATTCAAGGAGCGAGCCTTCTGTCTAGTCGTTATCAATATTTTCAACTGATCAGTTTGGGCAGATAATAATGTGAAATTTACTTGTGGTGTATGGCAAATAAATCCTAAGGACAAAGGTACCAAAAGTAAATCAATGTACAAAAGGGAATATTTGTTTTTTGTGTGACAAATTAAAGTAATAGTAATACTCATTCAATTCATTCTGTTATGTTTGTATCAGTGTAATATGCATTTTCAAAACAGTTTCACCATCATCATCAGTGTTCCTCATACAGTACGCATTTTCAGTGCCACCAAAGTTGTTAGGTGTACGACATTTTTTAGGCTTTTACAACGATATGTATGCCCAATTCACCCCAGAAGTCGAAAAGTGTTTTACAGGTCTTGTCTAGCTCGGGATTTCAAATTCTGCCACCGGACGTGCATGTATGTAGGGTGTCCGCACACTACTCAGTCCATTTCCGTTAAGGGATTCCCTCCATCAGCCTGTCGATGAACCTGTCTAGAAGTTGTAAAACCAAGGCCATTCCCCCAGGATGACAGCAAGTGTCATCCTACAATCCTCTGTTAACATCATCCTCACAACCAGGATAAGATGAACAGGAATACATCCAATAACAGTAAAGGATTTGTCGTCCTGCGTAATCTTCTCCCCCACACTTTCTTGACCCATTCCAGTACAAGAACCTGATCCATTCAGTCCTTCTCTTGTACAACAATCCTCTTTGGTCATTTCACTGTCCGGGACAGCATTATCCTTTTGAAAATGACACATTGTCATCTCAGCGCAACAAGGTTCTATCTGATATTTTTTTTCAAAATTGATTTTTTTTCGTAGAAAATGATTTAATAAATTAAAATAAATACAGCAATATCAAACTTACATTATTAATTTTAACTTGTCAAAACAATATTTGTCCAAAGGTTGTACGTTAAATGCTTAATTGTTTGGTGCAACAAGTTTTATCTCATATCTTAAATTTAGATTTGTTTGTGTGTTTCATACTTTTTCAATAATTTATTAAGATTTTTTAATGAAACAATTAGATAAATGCATTTAAAACACTTCTGTAAACTGAAACATAGGATTTTTATATTGACTTACTGTAGATGAGTTAAAGATCTAAATATAAGTACTATGCAGATTTTTATTACAATGAAAAAAGTAATTTCAATTTATAATCTTTATTTCTAACTCTTAATCTTTATTCTATACTTAAATATTTACCACTGAATTTTCTTATTTGGTTGATATATAGATTTAATTATGTATTTAAAAGATTTTTCAGGACTTTAAACAATTTTTCATAAAAACAAAAATCTTCTCAACAAACACTGAACACTGAAGGTAAAAAAATTTACTGGAATATGATTAATAATCTTGATTATATATAGATAAGAAAAGGATTCCTAGATAACAACACAAAAATCAAGTAATCCAAACAGTGTTTGATAATAAACCTAACTATCAGCAAGTAATCTCCAGCAAAAAAAGGTGATCAAAATAAAAAGAGATATTAAGCTTTTTTCTTAAACAAATTGAATCTTCTGGTTATTTTTGTATTAATACAATTATCATTTTGGTATTTCACTTAGTTAAACAAGGTATAACCTTGTTGCACCAAATAAATTTTGTTGCACTAAGGTGACAATTCAGCAACAACTTCCTTCTGTCAGTGCCATATTTGAACATGGTTCTCATTAATCCATATTCTAGTCCAGCTACCCTATTTCCATGAGCTTTGGCAAAAGTGACAGCAGCTAACTTCTCACAAACTATATATGATGCTCAAATTCTGCCTATTATTTTATGTAGACAATTTACAAAGAAAAGACAGTTACAAAAGTGACTGACAAATGTCAGCGAGCTCCAAGTGAAGACAATATCATAGAAGTGTTAGACATGTGTTAGTAGGTTATGATTGGATCTTGAAAAAATCCAATAATTAAAGTGACTTAAGGACATATCTGGTAGTTTATTCCTATCAACCAATTTTCTTATAACTTTCTTAAATACTTCTATCACATATAAGTGTCAGATATCAACACATAAAATGGTAGGTTGCGGTGCTTATTTCAGACATAGCAGCATTAAAGACGGACAACCCCATTGAAAAAATGAAAAATTTAACTACTTCCCTTCAAAACAAGGATAAAACAACAAATACACATCAAAATTAGTTTGTTTTGTTTTGTTCAATCGGTATACAATGCATCAATATATTTTCTCACAAAAAAGAATAACATATAAATATTTCCCTTTTTACCACCCATTAAAACCAATGTTTTATGGCCAAAAATAATGAAAATTTAATTATTTTTCAACATAATAAGAAAAAGGATGGACGGATTCTTTTTATTTTTCATGTGTAAATAGTTGAAATAAAGACCTATTTGACATATAAAAAATAATCATACTTTGCAGTGCAATGACAACATACCGAGCCCACTAAGACACTTGTTATCATCTGAAAATGTTGTCAATTGGTTTTTAAGGGAATTACCTGGTCATTTTTTTATCCACGCACATACGGATGGACAAATAACCATCTTTTTTAAGTTAAATGCTGTTGATTTCAAGGTGATATAATTTAGGGTATCTCTTAGTTTGATTATACAGAATCAATGCTGAATGAAGATGCAGTTAATGAAAAACACACAAATCATTGTCCTTTAAACCCTAAAAGTGACTTTGGCCTATGAGATATGGACCTAATCCTTGTGCGTAACACACCATTTATCATGGTGAACAAATGTGCCAAGTTATTTTAAAATCCAATGGTGCATTAAGAAGTTATGGTCTGGACAAAGTCAGACATACAAAAACCTGCCAATTTTGTCCCTTTAAACCCTTGGTGTGACCTTGACATTGAAGATACTGACCTGTGTCTTGTGCATGACACACCGTCTCATGAAGGAACAATTATGATTGACAATATAATTGATTTAAAAACCATCATTGCTGAAAGAAGTTACAGTCTGGACAAGGTAAAACACACCAATTTTTACCCTTTAAACCGCAAGTGTGACCTTAAGCACTAAAATGTGATCAAGGATCTTGTGCATGATATACACCATCTCATCATGGTGAACAATTGTGCCAAGTCATCTTAAAATTCATTGATGCATAGGGAAGTTATGGTCCAAACAAAGTCTGATGGCCTAACGCACAGAAACACCCATGAACAGACGCACACACACACAGAACCGTCATTTTGACAACTATTTCAAGCTCACTGCAATCCAAGTGTGCTATAACATATATCAATGTCATTTTTTGCAACTGTTTGGGAATTTATTTTTGAAATTTGGAAAAAATAAGGCTATTTTGGATTGGAAACAGCGCCTTTTTTCGGCCCCTGGTGATAGGACGGAAATGCCATGAACTTTCATTTAAACAAGTAAAAATTAATAAAATCACTTTAACAGATGCATACTAAGATGTACTAGAAACTACCAGAAGTGTCTTCAAATTTCTCAACATGTCAACTATCAATATCTACTCAACCTTCTCACTCTAATCACTTATCTATGCCAATCTCTGAGAGGCAAATGTCAATGTCAGTAATTGGTTGTTTTAAAAACATTTGATAATATTTTTTGATTATTTAATTTGAAATTAGGCATCACTTTGTTGTTTTTTAAGTTTATTTGTTTGTTATTAATTTCCAAACATGTAAATTTCTACCCTATATAAAATACAGAACAAGTACAGAATCGTTGCAAACTTTAGAGAAACATCAAGTATTTTAAAGAAATCATAGAGAAATCACTCATTATAAGTTGATCAATGTCACAATAGTGTATTGTGTCTTAATCGTTATCCTTACTGTTTAAATACAATGTGCTATAGTTTTATGTTCATTATTTCAATAATGAATAATTAAGTAAACAAACAATTATTTAGGATTTTGTAGTAATTGTCACAAGTCACAGTTACAGCAAGTACAAGTTAGACTAAAGGAGAAGAATCATCAATTTGTGACGGAACATATTGTGTTAAATTAGCCTGTGTATCTTCACACTACAGTAATTGTATGTTCTGAGAGTAAAACATGAAATTTTCACCTTTTATAGAAGATTTCAATGTCTTAATTGAACTCTAAACAAACTACGCACAGTAACAAACAATGGTAATACTCAGTATTGACAGGGTTTTTTCCTTCTGTAGCAGGGGCCATTTATAGGCATTTTTTCCTCAGGAAAAATCTTTCAAATCAAGCAGTTTTCCCCAAAAGTTCAGTTTACATCAAGTTTTTTCTTCCCCCTTTTGCAAACAGACTGTGTTAATTTCCCAATTTTAAGAAAAAGGCCCCTTCCTCTACCTATGAAAAAAGCCCTGATTGAATAATAAATAATTTCACTGGAACAACAACAAAAACAACAACAACAACGACTTACTTGAAATTGTCTGCATGTTGTATTTTAACTTCCAGCCGCCACTGTCAAGGGGAAGTTGAACCCTAGACTCATTTTCATTTATAACATAGTTTGTTGGTATGTAGGCCAGATTATTAATTGTTCGTTATTAATTTCTAAACTTAAGTAAATATCTACCCTATATAAAATCTAAAATGTCCAGAATTTTAACAAACTTTAGAGAAACATTAAGAATTTTAAAGAAATCATAGAAAAATCACTCATTAAAAGTTGATCAATATCAAATTAAAGCATCTTTTTCTTAATTGTAGTCCTTATTGTTTAAATACAATGTGCCATAGTTTCATGTTCATCATTTAAATAATGACTAATTAAGTAAATAAACAATTATTTAAGATCTTGTTGTAATTGTTACAAGTCACAGTTACAGCAAGTGTAAGTTAGACTAAAGGAGTAGAATCCTCAATTTTTGACTGAACATATTGTGTTAAATTAGCCTGTATATTTTCAAACTACAGTAATTACATGTTCTAAGAGTAGGTCATGAAACTTCCACCTTTAATAGAAGATTTAAATATCTTTAATTGAACACTAAACCAATCATGCACAGTAACAGACAATGGTAATACTGAGTATTGACAGGGTTTTTTTTCTTCTGAAAGGAGGGGCCATTTATTGGCATTTTCCCTTAGGAAAAATCTTTCAAATCATGCAATATTCCCCAAAAAATTCAGTTTACATCAAGTGTTTTCTTCATTTTGCAAACACAGTGTTGACTTCCCCAAATTTAAGAAAAAGACCCTTCCCCTATATATGAAAAAAAGCCCTGATTGAGTAATAAATAATTTCATTGGAACAGCAACAACAAAAACAACAACAACGACTTACTTGAAATTATCCTTATGTTGTCTTCTAACTTCCAGTCGCAGCTGTCAAGGGGAAGTTGAATCCTGGACTCGTTCTCATTTGTATTGTAAAGTTTGTTGGTATGTAGGCCAGATTATTCATAGTATGTTTCTTTTATCTAAAAACAAAAACGTTTTCTTTAAACTTTGTGTATTAAAAACCTATAACAGGCAGCTAAAACATGGTATTGGTATTGATCTGGTTTTTTTTATTTAATATCAATGGTACAGAAAAAATATACAAGATAGGATCTAATTCTAAAATTTGACTTGCTTGGCAGTTACCTTACTCCTCTCAAAATTCAAAGAGGATAGAATTACCCATTATTGAGATATGCACTGAAACATACTCAAAAAATGGCCTTTTTAGCACTATGAAGTCTCACTTGAAAAAAATGAAAAATTTTGGAAATTTATTGATTTGCTCCAAAATTGACAAATATATTACAATTATGTTATTCCCTTATTATAATTCTATGAGTTATCTCTCCCAAATTGTCAAGCCTTCCATTCTCTTTTGTATTACAAGATGTATTATAACTATTTTGTCAGGTATGATGTACTGACTTGAGAATACACATTTGTATTTGTATTTGATTAAATCTGTGTTGCACTAAATAAACATATCACTAACTCTACACATCTTTTGAATAGACTTAATCCTCTTGTCACACCCTAAGGCAAAATATATCACATCAGTTTGGGACAATCATTTGGTGTGAATAACAACAAGGTGTCACCTGAATATTGATTTTATAACTAACAACCCCTCAGGGTTTGGTTTTGCACTTTAAAATCAAAATTAATCATAAAGTAATTGAAAATAATCATGATTTTTACCCATTTTTGTAGCATTAATTGATTAAATTATGATCAAAATAATCACAAAATTCTGTGATTGAATGCTTGCATGATTAATGGGATTGTTAATTGATAAATAATCATGATATTAAAGATTATGATTTCCCCATGTCTGCTTTACATAAAACATTGTATCTAAAACCTTTTTTCATTTTATAGTCTAATTTAATAAATCTAGAATCACCTAAACGTAATATTATCTCCAGGAGCTAAAATTAAGTGTATTAAGTAGATCAGCAATAATTTCACATGATTTGTGCAACATAATTGTTGTAACCACCAATGTTCTAAACCACTCACCTCTACCACCCAGCCTACAGAACAGACAGTGCCTGTTACATGTTTAATATGATGAAAACTATCAATATGAATAGTCTAGCATCAGACAAGTTGACAATGCTGATATAAGCAACAGAAAGAAATATTGTCATATGTAAACAGGATATCAATAGATACGGCAAATATTAGATCTACTTCCTCCACAACCTTACTTCTAAGACACAAATGGTGCACAGCACGTGAACGATTGGACTAGAAATATTGATCACCAATTCAAGTTGATTAGAAGAACAATAACAGCTTACCAGAAATTGTCCGCCAGTGTGATGTTTTATCTTCCAACCTCAGCTGGTCACATAACAGAAACAGAATCTCCTACACTCGATAACAAATTCAGTTTCATTAAAGAAATATCACCACACCACATGAAAGAATTTGTCCGTTAACACAAGTCCATCCATAAATGGAATGAGTCTCAACTGTCTGGTATCACTTAATAAATAGAATCTGGTCCATGTCGGCCATTCGCTGGGTCTTCTTTTTTATCGAACACAAATTCTGGCGTCATTGGAACACAAAACAGAACACAAAACACTAGGCACACACAAAACGATGATTTTTCAGAGTTAATTGTCATCAATCATCCAAATTACAACTGTTCAAACGCCTTTTAAATTTCCTAGACGCAGGTAACCTCATAAGCAAGCGCAGGTCAAACTTCAAATGGCGCGTTTTTCAGGTAAAAATGAGCGAGAGTATCATTCTAGAAGCGGTCGCGTCATCAAGCAAACAATAATGTGATTAGCACGTGACTTTGGTGAACACATCTCATGATTATAGGTTTCGGGTCTAATATCGATTCTACGAAAGCAAATACAAAGCGAGGGTAGAATACAAATAAATACAATAAGTATGAATAACAAATGAAACATTTGTACAAAGTCATTTGTTTTTTAATATTTCATAAAAATCGGTATAAATTTACTGACAGGCATCCTAACACATTAATTTCCCTGATCTTGTCTTTGTCATGATATTGTAATAGGGCTATATACATACGTCAGCCCGATTAGCTCAGTTGGTAGATCAGCGGACTTGCAAGCAGAAGGTCGCAGGTTCTAGTCCTGCATCGAGAACTTTATTTTCTGTCTCCTATTACATTGGTGCCGTGAGTGAGCGTGCGTGTGTGTGCGGCTAGCCCTGGAATCCTGGGTTAGCTTAAAAAACCTGCGGTTGTCCACCTGATACTCCTGATCAAACAATACTGCTTATAACTTGGAGGCGCTTGTCAGGAAAACTGTGTTAAAAAGTATTAAGTGCTCAGTTAAGAGATAAAAGTTGACAGATAAAAAAAGTGTAAGGTTAAGATTAAAAAACATTTAGGGAACTAGAAAGGAGCTGTCTCCAGCCTTTCCTTGAAGAAAGGTACGAGACTGGGGGATCAGGAGATTCAAATTTCTAGTTGGGATGAGGTGGTTATGATCAACATGTACAAGGCTGTTCTGGATTTTGTGGAGAAATATAGGAGAGGAATGGAGTCTGCGGCTTTCTAGGGAGGGCCAGCCAAGATTTTGTAACATTTGTGTGACACTACTTTGGAAATCCAATTATTGCAAACATATCTAACCGCAGCTCTTTGTACACTTACAACTTTATATCAAACTTTGTTAGATGTTTCTGCCAAGGGTGCCGTATTATTGAGCAGTGTTCTAGTTGCGGTCTTACATAGATTACATATGCTGAAGTTTTGACTTGCCTGTTTTGAGTTTTGATGTTTCTTTGGATAAATCTTAAGGAGTTTTAAGGAGGTGATGTTATTTATATGGAGGGTCCAGTTTAGGTCTTTTGGAATAGTTACCCCACATTAACAATGAAATGTAATTATTTATAGTTGAAATGAAGAAATATAAATGCTGCAAGTAGTACCTGCAAGCAAAAATACAAAAACAATAAATGACTAGCACGACACGATGTAACTGTCAACCTGTGTAGCTAGAATGAGTAATTAATGAATGCTGGCCTTTATCAAATATGCTATGTTACAGATCATACAGTGTTGACTGTTGTGCAAATGAGCGACATAATGATACACACCCATATAGATTGTGGTTGCTAGCCTAACATAGTAACAATCAGATATGTTATGAATTTCAACAATGCACGGACCTTGAACAATATTATTAGTGCTACTTAAAAACATAATTAAAGCAGTTAAATTTATTAGTGTGTATAGGCGGATCCAGGGGGAACCCGGCGTACATCCCCCATAAAATTGCCCAAGCAAAGGTTTTTTTCTATCATGAAATTTGATATTTACATGAAAATATATATAAATGTCAAAAAAAGTTGCGGATACAGTAACTCAATGACATAACGTACAATTCGCCCTGAAACTGGACCTCCAGCCTACTTGTTCAGTCCCCCTCACCCTAACTAGAAATCATGGATCCGCCTATGGTGTGTGAGAGTTGCATGAAAAAATAAAAATGAAAAAAGCACTAGAAAACATGTTTTTCTTTGACGTTTTGAATGGATGACACCCTGAAAGTTCTATTTGGCCGAGCGCATGTTTTGAGCGCATGTTATGTTTAGGTCCTGATTTGGTGTTCCAAGAAGCTATTTTGGTCCTGTTCATATTAACAGCAAACTGAGGGTTTCCAGATGAGCTTAAGCGGTATGTTGTCTAACTTATGCTAGCGGACACCCGTGAGCAACAGGCACCATTGGACAATATAATTCACTCCTGGACGAGAATACGTTCTTTAATCGGCCAGATAAAGCGGACAACTGGTTAGGTTTTCCGAATCGGTATTTTTTCATGGAGAATTTGCTATTTCTTATTAACTAGATGTTCTATGCTCTGTTGAGAAGGTACTTAGTGTATCATTTCAAAGGAAGCAATTTTTTCCTTGCAGGCATGAGAATTATGACTATGTTATACAGTCATAAAGTTGAACAGTTGTTTTTGTTTTCAAACGAAGGAAGTATACACATGTTACTTATTTCTTCGTATTCAATACATTTAAAATCTTTAAAAAACAACTAATTATTGAATGAGGTCATCAATTGACGATGGCCCATATGGCTGGGCAGATGTTCACGTGTTTTCTCGTGCTCGATGAAATGCACGAAGCTACATACGTCAATGGTCACGTAGTTTTTTTACAAATCTTACGATATGGTCATTATCGAACTATGTCCAATTATTTGATGACGTAAATGTACAACAATATGTTATTACAATTGGCCGGCATTTACGGTGTAAAGATTATTTTTATCACAAAAGAGTAGACTGTTCATGATTTCACTCACATGAAAACACGACATACATGCCTTGTATTGACGTCAATCACACCTCAAATAGAACAATGATAGGAATTTCATAATAATTCTCTGTCTAGACATTGTCTGGTATTTACAATGACTCGTGAAAAGGGTCATTGCCCTATCTATTTATAGACAGGTAAATATATGTTTTGAAAAAGATGTCTCGCATCAAAGTACTGAGAGAACTCAACATTTTGACGAAGTATTTTTTTAAAGGAAACAAAAACTACTAGATCCTCTTAGTTCAGTATACATGTATTTAATACAACAGTCTGACACTTGTAACAAAACACTGCAACTGTTGCCTGAAGTTTTCCACAACTTATAATAAAACGACGTAATTTGAACCTGATAGTTGGAAGCAACTCTCACTAGAAAATTTAAGACCATCTGACTTATTATCTCCCTTGAACTATACCTGTTGTACCTAGCAATAGTTAATAAAGTTATTAGAAATTATAATAAAAGTGATATGTTATCACTGTATACTAAACCAAACTTAATCGCATTTATTCAGTAACCACAAATATGATTAAAAGTGATTCATTTGAAGATATTGACTATTAATAATAATTATGAATGTTTTTTTTAACTGTTTTTAGTTGATTTTTATGCTGGGTTTACACTTACATTTTCATAAAATAACCCTCATTCTCAACCATTTTGATTACAACACTACTCCCTACTTTAGGTTTTTAACAAGTTTTTTTTTAAAAAATGTAAATCAACCAAGCCAAAATTTGTGTTTAATGAAAGTTTCTTAAAATTTCAATCTAAAACTTGCACAACAAAGAGCACAAACAAAGCTTCGATCATACACGGTAAATTTATTAAAACAAATATATATCTAAACGCTTAACGACGATACAAACTATTTATTGGCAAGAAAACAGAAAATCCGGACATAAGCATAATGTCATTTAAAGTGATGTTGGTAAATGTGATGATAATCAAAAATATATTGTTGATTTTTCTAATCATTTGTCTATTGATGAAAAATCAAATTTACCTGTGCATGATGTTAGTAAAAATGCTGCTGATGAGTATGATGTTAGACAGGCTGCTATTGATGAGTATGATGTTAGACAGGCTGCTATTGATGAGTATGATGTTAGACAGGCTGCTATTGATGAGTATGATGTTGGACAGGCTGCTATTGATGAGTATGATGTTAGACAGGCTGCTATTGATGAGTATGATGTTAGACAGGCTGCTATTGATGAGTATTATGTTAGACAGGCTGCTATTGATGAGTATGATGTTAGTCAAGCTGGTATTGATTAGTATAATGTTAGTCAAGCTGTTATTAATAAATATGACGTTAGTCAAGCTGCTATTGATGAATATGGTGTCGGTCAAAATGCTATTTTTGTGAGATTGTGAAAATGCTTGTTGAGTATGATGTTAAACAAAGTACTATTGGGTTTAATGGTTTTCAACGATTTTCAGTTATATACGACTACCAGTTCACCTATCCAGTTTTCCTAGACTGTACACTAACCAGTAGTAACTTACCGTTCCATTAACAGCCGGAAACTTGTCCACTCGATATTGTTGTCAAATTTTCATAGAAGGGTACGACTTGTCTCGACCAGGATTTGAACCAGGATCGCCGGGTTACAATTCAGTTCAGCGCACTAACAACTGGACTGCGGTCGCGGTCTTTCTCTTTCCAAATTGAAGTTTAGTATTTTCATCATATTCCAGACGCGTACACAGCTAGGAGTTTTGGTTAGGAGGGGGCGTCAAGTCTAGTGTATTAGCATGTTTATGTAGAATATGGACACAATCTGCCATAACTGATGTATTTTTTACTTATGCTTAGCAGATCATAAAGTGGGCCCCGCCCCCATAATCCGCCCTTGAGTTCTACTATGTATCCACTGTTGTATTTGAAGATATATTTCTTACATGTTGTCACCTATAAGTAGAGGTGAAACGATTAATCGCGATCCATTGCGAACCGCGATTTTTCATGCTCGATTCGATTCGATTCAATGACGGCAATTTCGATTCGATTTTTTTTTGGTAATACCTACTTTCATTTTCCGTAGTATGCGAGTCAAAATGACTGAAATCTAACGAGATCAGCATTCTTCTCGTGTCTCACCACTTTACTGTTTCAGTTTTTCCTATTCACAAGTTTTATGTTTCGTTTGTTCCATTGTTTACAGTATTTAAGAAAATACATTCCATCGTAAACTAGTGGGATAGCTATTTTATTCTTGTCCTATTTAATTCCTTTTAAAATCGAAAATCGAATCGAAAAATTGAATCGTGGGATGAAAAATCGAAATCGAATCGAATCGAAATTTTTTGAATCGTTTCACCTCTACCTATAAGGCAGCCTGTGCATTCAAATTAAGTTTACATTTTTCCTAAGTTTACATAACTGAGATATAAACTATATTAGTATACAACAATATATATGTATTTAAGTATTATGATTATCATATAAATATATTGGTAGATGATTTGATTATTTGTGTAAAATATGTTGTCGATGGGTTCCAAACTTCGTAACTCTTTTTTCCCATAAAATGACTTTTTGAAACTGCGGAAATCTTAATTCGAACTCGCCCTTTGTCGCAAAATCCTGTATCTCAAAGTTTGACAAAAATGTTTTGGAAAGGAATTAAAAATATGTTGTTTTTATAAAGTATTGAATTTAGAAATAGTTTCAACATTTACATGTAGTGTTAATAAAACGGTCTAATTGTTTGATGCAAATAAACCAGCTAAAATGTTTGTGCAAACTTTGTGAAGTACTCAAAACATATTTATCATGAACCGATTTTCAAAAAGTTGACATTTTCTGAAAGCTGAGAGCTTTAACTTTCGCGTGATGCAAAATAAACATGAGCTGAAAAATAGACCTAAAGGCCGTGGAATTCAGACCTAAAATTAAGCGACAATTTTTGTTGAAATTTTTATGAAATTCACATGGTTCAAAAACAAATTTTCGGACAAGATGTATTAATATTTTTACAATTTCTGAAAGCTGAGAGCTTTATTTTTAATATTATATATATTTTATAAAATCGGCTTAGAAATAAAAAAAAAATAAAACACTAGGGCCGTGAAATCAACTATTTTTTTTGTTTTAGCTTTAAGACCGGGGAGTATACATTTTGTCTTTAGACAAAAATTTTGACAGTAACATCAATTGCTGTATTATTTCAATTAACTATTGCTATCTTGTTGTACGATTATATTTTCATTTAGAACACATATAATTTAATCATTGTGATCTCATTTGGTCGGAACAAAAATAATGCATTTAAGTTACCGAATTCTACCGCATTTCCTATGCCTTTCCGCGGATTACACCTGCCCAGATATCGTTGGGGTCAAGGGTCAAGATGAAGATGCTGACCTGTGAGTTAGACTCAGTTTGTACTACAAACATGGATGTTTTAAATTGCGATTTCGACAGTGTCCGCACGTGTCATGGTTTACATTTTGCAGTGAATGTCTGAGTCAACATTACAGGAAAGTTGTTTTGTCTTTACCGTAATAATTGTTAAAAAAGCCGAAAATGCAATTTAGTAATTTATTTGTGACCTGACCCGGAAGTGGTTACGACTGAGCCTAAGGTTTGAGTGTTTATAGCAACATACGAATCGTAGTGAGTCCTGGAAATTAAAATGAAACATAATATAAATTATACAATGTGTATAATGAAATTTTTTATCCTTATTAATGAACATTGTTTTGTGGACGAACTGAACTATGTTGATGAGTTGTATTTTCTATTACATTACTGTTATTACTGATAATTGAGTCTGATGAGAATGTAGTCGAACTAATTACACTTTTAATGATTGGTTGTTACGTCACAGAGTAACAAATAGTTTAACTCCTGCTAAAGCATAATGCCAAAGTGAATTTTGATTGGATGAAATGTAATTTGTAAATTTCAATTTGCCAAATAGCGTTTAAATTAGGCCATACCAAAGTGTATCTATGCTTAACGTCCGCGGACGGCAAGGTTTTGATCACTTGAGTCAAATAAAAAAAACATATTGTAATATTGAATATTTGATCTCTTGAAATACCTTTATTGCACCATTACATGCTGGAATGACTTGCTTTGTATCAAAATGCCTTCCAGTTGTCATAATTGATCAATATTATGCTCTTGTTTTGATCTATAAAAAATGAAGCATATTTATACTCATTGAGTGACTGTTTGAACTTTTGATAGAAGCTGATATTTTGTAGCAATTAAGCAGGGAATTTGTGTTTTTTTTTTCTGAAGGTACTTGTTTGTTTTTTCCTGATAGCTAGGTAGGTTTTTGAACCTCAATGTTACGCTTAACATAGATGCCTGGTATGGCCTTCACAAATGACTTCACAACTGAAGCAAAGAGAGGATATTATGAATTCAGAAAATACTGAAATGGTTAAAGTCAACTTGAAGGTATATTCCACTATTGTTACATAACAGACGTACCTCAGATGATTTATTTTCATGGACATTCTGTCTGCAGAAAGTTATTTTGTTTTACAACTGTTAGTGATAGGGAGAAATTGTAAGCATTCCAAAATGTCTTGATAATGAAGATTTAGTGCCACAAATGCATGGTTCAACTAAAAATTTAAGAAGTCACCAAACATTCTATCATTTACTGATGGGAAAAGAGTAACAACATGCATTTGTCAAAATGCTCAAGATAACGCTTTAGGATAGCCTGGGCAGTATGCTAATTACAAATGATTCAATCCATGTTTTGTTGCTACCATCTGATAAATCAGTGTCTGATGTACACCAAATGTATAAAAATGTAGCACTATATAGGCGGATCCAGAGGGGGGGGCGGACCTGGTGTACGCCCGCCTTCCCCTAAAATTGTCCAAGCAAAAGTTTTTGCTATCATTAAATATGATATTTACATGAGAATTCATATGAATGTCAAAAACATTTTGCATGCTCTGCATGCAATAAGTTGCAAATACAGTAACACAATGATATAACGTACAATTTGCCCTGGACCCCCAGCCTACTTGTTCAGTTTCTGCCCCCCCCCCTTGCTAGAAATCCTTGATCAGCCTATGCACTAGAACTAAATTTTAGAAGTATCAGTTTGTGAACATTTCAAAGACTATAGAATGACCTACGTCCACACATTACAATCAGTAAACCTAGTACAGACTTGTGTCAGTAAAGTCAACACTTTTCTCACCAATTATTAGATGAATCACAACATGAATGTTTTATAAATTGTTGTTAACACATGTCTGACAACACAATAATTCTAGTATATTAAAATAATTCTAATATTGCATTATGTAATGCTGAAGTACCAATTTTGGTTCAAGTCAGTTCAACCAAGGATCCTGCATTACAATGTCCCTTGTTCAACTGAATAATTATTATATTAATGCATTTTATATTTTCAGGCAATTATCCCAGTACAGTGAAAACTACATTTCATTAATCAAGGAATTTTGCACAGCAGGTGCACTACCCTCATCATAGCCAGCAAACAGGCCTAATTTACTTTAAGACACCCCAGAAGTGCAACATATTTGGTGAATGCGGTGAGAGTTCAGGTAATTTTGTACAACACTATATGTATCACAATAAATAGGGAACTTCTTAGCATAGATAACTTTGATATTATACATGTCTAGAACAAGCTTTGTTAGAAGAAATATTACATATAACTCTGAAGTATTTTTATAGATATTGAGGTCATGTACCATATGTCATTATCTCATTGGTGTATACTATACATTTCTTATAACATTTACATTTTCTGTTGAGACATTGAGGAAGATTTTACTCATAAACATTTATTTATTTACGCGGTAAATTTTAAATCTTCATCTAATATTTAAATCTCCTATTTTCAGATAAAGAAACATTAAAGTTACAGTCAAACCTGTGAACAAAGGCCACCCTTGGGAAAGATAAAATGTGGCCTTCATTGAAATGTGGTCTTTATTCAGAGATCAGTTTGTTCTGAATAATCAATGATGGTTTTTCAAAGAATGGCCTTTATTCTGAGGTGGCCGCAAACACAGGTTTGAATGTGGAAGGGGAATCTGTTGGTTAGGGAGCAAACTTGGTTGTCAGTCTAGTTCATCATTATCTCAAACATTAAAGTTTTGGCAAAAAAAATGCTCCATGCCATTTTGACAATTATGGGGGCTAAAACAAGAATAATGTTGTAATCTGGTATGTTAATTGGAGAGTAGGTTAGTATTATTTTTTATTTTCTTAATATAGATTTAATAACATATTTTTATGTGATGTTATTTTTTTTACTGACACTTAATTATTTTTCTTTAGAACAAATTTATATCACAACTGAAGCATTACTGAAACTTTACTTAATCACATTAGTTTAGTTTTAATCTCTTAACATACAGTGAAACATTGGTTATATGAAAACTGATTATCTGAATACCTGCTACAGTGCAACCACTCCAAAGCATCACCCTTTGGGAGGCACAAAATTTTTCATTGTTGAGAGGTTGCCGCTCTAGAGAGGTTAAATAAGTCAAGTTGTACAGTGGGGAGAAAGCATGCTGTTGTTGAAGGGAGGTTGTCGCTCAAGAGAGGGCCGCTCTGGAGTGGTTAAACTGTATTATCCAAAATATTTCCATGGCCCTGATTTTGTTCCTGTATATATTTGAAGAACCCAGAGTGTTTGCTTAATTGTCCATGTTGTTAATGAGTTGTTATAAAATATGCATCATTGTTCTAGTTGTTCCTGTATATTTTAAAGAACCCAGCATTCGTACTGTTTGTAACAATTCATATACTAATCACCACAAATATTTAGTGGGGTCTGTATAAAATGATACACATTTCATTGCTTAAGTCATTCTTCTTAGGAAAACAAATTCAAACAAATTCAAACACTATTATGGATGTTTGCATACAAGAAAAGCAGAAGTGAACTCCCTTGTAACAAACAGACGTAATCGGATTAAAAAAAACACAATTTTACAGCTTCTGCTTGCAAAGATGGCTAAAAACTGTTAATGAAATATTGCCTGAGACAGAACTGCGACCATTGCTGAATTATGAAAATTAACTTTCTCATGTCCCATCAAATGGTTACAGAGAAATTAGCAGTGATTGTGAATGTGTGTTTGCTGACACTGAGTATGCTCTGCTGTGTGGTACAGCAAGCTGTAGAGGGAAAAGAAAGTCTTTCATGATTGTAAATATGAAGGAATTGTTGAGCAACTTGATAAAAGCTCCAGGTTAGAACTAGTTCTTAGTTTAGTTTAGTTTAATGTGACTTATTGGCACTGGGGTTTAACTCCGAACGGTTCACTTAACCAGTTTTCCTGGACTGAATACTAACCAGTATTAACTTACCCTTCCACAAGGAGCTGGCAACTTCTCCACATATGGAGGAAAATTGACATTTTTGTCAAATTTTCACAGAAGGTCATGACCTGCAGCGACCAGGATTCAAACCCGGATCTGTGGGTTACAAGTCCAGCACGCTAACCACTGGACCACAGCCATGGCTAAGAACTAGTTCTTAGCTCACTTAATAAACTTATTTTTGTCAATTAATGTACAGTCAAACTTGATAACTCAAAGTTGTCCAGACTGCAAAATAAACTTTGACATCACTGAAATTGAACTTAAGCAGATAGAGAATGGTTTTATACCTGAAATTCAGTTTTACTAAGCAGTAATTTGATTTATCGAAGTTTGAAATATTGGGTTTCCCATAACAGTGTATTTAAGTATAAGTTTATGTAAGATTTGAGCCTAGTGGGTAGCATGTCTTACTACAAATCAGGATATGTGGTCTGTTGACTGATTGGGATTGCCCTTCATGTGAGGTCAGAAAAAAGGTTATATGTCATATAAACAGAAGCCTTTTAAACTCTAGAGGCCACATTTGACTGTATTGTTGACTGCTATACATTTTAGGATCAGTAGATTAAAGGTTCAATATCACTGAGTCCTGAAATATGGAAAGGGTATGCATATTTGATATTTGATCAGTGTGTCTAATCACAAGGGTTTAGTCCCATATTATAAAGTTATTTGTATATGACTGGTAAAGTTTGTATCTGGTAGGAGACTAATGTATTGCTTGCAATAGTCTAGTAATTTGTTCTCACTGTCTCCTGCCTCATATTTGGGTTGCAGGGGTCAAGAACTTGGGTTAAAACTTTGTCATGTATAGCGGTTGGGCAATTTAGGATCATTTTGGCTTTGGTGTTTTGTTTGTGAACTACTTAACATGGATAATCCAGTAACAATGAAAAAAGTATTAGCTTTGTCTGTTTATCTTACTAAATTCTTTCATTATATTTCCAGGAATTTTTGAAGATATCCTGAAAACAAAGCAACAGATAAGTCAGGGCAATAATAATACCTTTGCAGACATACATAGCGGGAACATGTATAAACTCACTTAAGTCACTTACAAGAAACTGAAAACATACACCTAACAGCTACTATTAACACTGATGGAGTGAATCTTTACTCTTCATCACAGGTAGAATTGTGGCCTGTATTCCTTGCCATAAATGAATTAAATCCATCACTGAGATTTTCCAGAGAGAACTTACTTGTTATAGGACTATGGCAGGGAAAAGGAAAACCACCATTTAAGCAGTTTCTTGCTCATGTGTGCCAGGAAATAAATGTTCAGACAAGGGAAGGTGTGCAAATTGAACTGAATGAGGAATTATTTACAGTGCATCTCCAAGCCAGCAAAAGCTGCAGTTCTAAATATGACATTGTTTAATGGAAGTCAGGCCTACATTACCTGTGAAGAGCCAAGTGTTACTGTTGCACAAGGTTGTGGACACTGCCACAGTCCCTACCGAACTCAAGACAACTTATTTCCTATCAGATTTCATGCTAATGTCATAGAATTAATGGGTTCTGCCTCTGCAAACAACAGAAGGAAAGGGTTCAAAGGCATGTCAGGTTTGACATACTTAGACAAATTTGATATTGTTCATGGAACAGTGCCAGATTATATGCATGCTGTGCTTCTTGGAATTGTTAAGGCCTTAATGAATAAATGGTTTTCAGCTTCAGAGAGTGGCAGTGATTATTTAATTGGTAAGGAACTTAGACGTGTTTTTGAGAGGTTGTTAAAAGTGAAACCACCTTTCTACATGGAACAACTGCCTCGTGACTTGGAAAAGAATTATGCCCATTTCAAAGCCACTGAAATTCAGGCGTTTTATTATATTATGCAATACTATGCTTACATGGTATTCTCCATTACAAATACTTACAGCATTTTTCTTTATTGCCTGAGGCTATTTTCATACTTCTTGGAGATGAAATCACAGATGTTGAATTGGAAAGATCACGAATATTACTTGATCAGTTCTACTGTCAGTTTGCCACCCTGTATGGGCCAGGGTCATGTGGACTGAATGTACATAATGTTCGCCTACATATGCCAACTTACATTAAGAACTTGGGTCCGATTTGGAGTTGGAGTTGTTTTGCATTTGAGGATGGAAATTCAATGCTTTTAAAATCTGTACATGGAACTGGTGAAATTGTCAGACAGGCTCTGAGAAACCAGGAAATTTGTATATACATTAAGTCTCTTACAGACATAAAAAGGACTGATCACAGCAAGTTGAAAGTAACCCATGTTGCATGAAACTGCGAAATTTTTGGCTCAATAAATAGACTTGGATATCACCTTAATGGTGATTCTTTACAAGCCTTAGGTGTACACAATTCTGATAATTTAAGAAAGGCCCAAAGAATATGTGTCAACAATGAGAAATTCTTTAGTGCTGAATATTCCAGAATGAAAAGGCGGACCAGTCATGCAGTGCTTTAGTCTGCTAATTAATTAGGGCTTAATACAGTACTTTGTGTTAGTCCGTGAAACAAATACAGTTTTTGCTGTTATGAAGATTATAATGGTGAACAGATCTTCATGGGTGCATATATATGATACAGGGAAACATTTAAAACCAGTATGTGATCAGAACAATGTAATGAAAGTTGTGCCTATAGAACAATTTAAGAGTACTGTGTTTTATATTGGTTTATAACAAAATCAGATGAAGCAATTGTTGTTTCTCCACCAAACAAACATGGTCACTCTGTTTTCAAGTAATAGTTGCATAAGATATGAGTGAGACAGTCAACAGGGTAATTTTTTGTTAGACAAGTTGTATTTTTTGGAAATTACATTCAGGTTGTTTTGTCTGTATGTACTTGTACCTGTTCATATGGACTGTCCTAATAAGGTTTTTGTATCCATTGGCAGTAATTGTAAGACTGACATTTTTGAGCATAAAGAATATCCCATTAAAGTTCCATCCACTAGTTTTAAATATTTTTGTGTTAAATACAAGATTCATTCTGTCTTATTCTGTTACTAACCTGAACCTCCAGGCCCAATACACTTTGGGAGCCTGGCTAATGGCTAAAATGATTATCATGCAAACCATAACCCATGCAGATATGTTACAAAGCGAGTTAGTATTCTACAGAGGGATGTTAATAGCCAATTGGTGCATACAACAGAAAAAGCAAAGCAATACTACAAAGGGTTAAGGATTACTACATTCTGCATTTGTGTTAGAAATATTTCACTGATGATGATATATACAGTATGTACAGTTGAAACTGTATTACTTAATCTCACATTTAGTTGAATTTCTGCTTAAGTCTTATTTATCTTCTTTCCCAACCAATTTTTTCCCATAATTAGTCATATTTTATGAGTGTGCTTTCGTTAGGTAGAACTACAGTTACAATTCTGTTAGACAAATTTCCTCTGATTTTGATTATTGAAGCTGAAAATACTACAAATGGTTATTAAGGGGTAAATAAATCACAAAATATACTAATTTCTACATTATTTTTCTTTTGATTATTCTAAGATGGTTAATCCTGTAAAAGAAGTACCATCATACATAGTCATATGGCATTTTAGACAGTCTTGGTAAGTCTAAGTTAACCGGTTTTAACTGTATGTACATGTACAAGTTATATTAATATAGTACACAACAATGGCATAAGTGTAGAAAGGAAGAATACAATATGCAAATACCTGCTATTCAGCATACAGTGTACAATAGTGTTACTGTGACACACATGTATAATAAAACAAACTAGGCTGATAATAAGATACGAGTGGAAATTAACGCTCAAATATTTGTAATAATGCACTTTTAAAAATAAATCAAATATGGTTAAGGTTGATACTTATGAATGGCTGACTGGATCAGTGTTTTTCTTTAGTAGGGTATGTATATGTATTATAAGTCATCATAAAGTGATTTTAAGATACTACCAGTCTTCTAGGCCATGATTTCCCCTTTTTTAGTTAGAATGTTTAACAGCTTTCAGGTCTTCTGCAGACTTACTTATACTCCCAACTATCAGTGACTTATGAATACATCATGAACCTTTTAAGACAAATATTGTACTCTAGACTCAATGGTTCATAAACTGTACTTTATTAAGTTTTATAAACAGAACAGGAACATTTTAAGAACTTGTTGCATTCTTAAAAAATTCTTCAAAAATTCTTCAAATGTTCATAAACAGTCTTCATGTTTTTTTTGAGTATTTTAAGAATTATTTCAGTTCTTTAAGAATTCTTTAACTGTACATTAAAATGTATACTTCATTTGATGAACTGTTCCTTTCGAACTGTTCATGAACTTAAATTCATGAATTTCTTGTATGAGCAGTTTATTTCCTGTTCTTGATTTATTGAACCCATTCTGACACCATCGTTTTCTAAACCAGTATTATTATAATACTGAAATAGATTATTCAAATCATGAATTAACCAAATGATATTTTCGGACCCAAGCATATTCAAATAATTGGGGTTTAACTGTATGATGTATTTTTATTCAGGAATACATGACTGAGTTAAGCATAGCTTGATGATTGCTGGTCCTGAGGCTATAAAACTTTTGTAAAATCTCAGCTCCAAATTCAACCTCCCAGCTCAGCCAAGATTCTAGCTCAGACTGAGGTTATAAAACCCTCTGAGTTGGTTCTCTGCTTAGCTAGAATTTGAGGAGCATTTATTAAATACGTTAGCGGCCCAACAACCAGATGTTAACATTTTTGTCTGCACTTATACTCCATACAATAGAAAAACAAGCGGATGTTTGAATTCTGAATAAATTAAATGGACTTCTCGGGAGGAAGACATGTTTGTAGATTGCGTGCCATTAAGGGTACCAATATAGAGAGTATTTGTTGGTCATGGATAAAGTGCTGGGCAGAGATTATGAAGGTATGTGAATGTTTTTGTGGAGATTTAATGTGGATTGACTGTTAGACACATCTAATAGTGATCAAAATTGTACATTAATAAACGTCTGCACTCAACAATATTCCACTAAGTCTGAAAACGAATTTAATATCATTGACAATTTTGGTTCCCCTAATAATTACTTCCCTAATTTTCATTTATCTCAAAATTTACAGTCTTTCAATCCACGTATTTTATTGTGTTCATTTCATTAATGGAATGTTGCATATTTTTCTGCTTACTGAACAGTCTATCTGTATGGTGAAGTCATATGATTAATTAATAATTAATTTGTACACAAACATTTGTGACTGGCACATATAGAACATATAAATTTATATTTTCTAGTCAATTTGTCCGTTCTAAGTAAGATGTTTCCAGTCAAAAAGAAGAAAATTAGCAACATCAATAGTGGTACTGTACATATTTCAGTTTAAGTCATTAAGCTGTATTGATATTTGTAAAGAAGTATTTTGTCTGGGAATGATATGACAATGTAAGGGTTCTCTGAGTTGTCAGTGTATATTGTGGTATTACCTTACAGGTTCTCTAAGTTGTCAGTGTATATTGTGGTATTACCTTACAGGTTCTCTAAGTTGTCAGTGTATATTGTGGTATTACCTTACAGGTTCTCTAAGTTGTCAGTGTATATTGTGGTATTACCTTACAGGTACTTTAAGTTGTCAGTGTATATTGTGGTATTACCTTACAGGTACTCTAAGTTGTCAGTGTATATTGTGGTATTACCTTACAGGTTCTCTAAGTTGTCAGTGTATATTGTGGTATTACCTTACAGGTACTCTAAGTTGTCAGTGTATATTGTGGTATTACCTTACAGGTTCTCTAAGTTGTCAGTGTATATTGTGGTATTACCTTACAGGTACTCTAAGTTGTCAGTGTATATTGTGGTATTACCTTACAGGTACTCTCTTGAACACCTGACTATTATCAATAATTACTTGCTACTATACATGAATGGGTAACTTAGGATGAAACTGGCAGTCTTTTAACATGATACCTGTCATTTCCTAATTCTGTAAGCAACAATTCAGTTTTCATGCATTAGCTAGTTCTGGTTAATTGTACTAAGTTTTGTGCTAACAGTCTGTGATATCCACCTGGATAACAGATATTGTTGAAGATAAATTAATCATACCAGTACGGTGGAATTAAACTATTTCTGTTCACATAATTGTGAATTGCATGTCATGACATGAGGATTGATTGCATAACTTTGTAATGTTCCTTCCTCAGCCAAGAAAAAACTTGATCTGGCAAAGTCAAACATATGTAAGACTGGTGGTGGTTCTATGGCTCCACAATGTACGTCAGCAGACCAGACTCTGCTGACTTGTAGCTGAAAGGCCAAGCGTCTCTGGCATAACCACAGGGTTTGACACTGATGGTGAGTTGTGTTTTATGACATAACCTTTCTCATTGTATAAAAGTTACCAATAGTTAATGTAGAACCTTTGACGCCTGAACACTGATAAATCACCTGCTATTTATTACATTGTGTATGAAGTTTTTTACTGATGATATAGACAATAATCTTAGTATTTTCAAATTTATAGTTATCATCTGTTAATTCATCATTCATCATGCAGGAGAAACAAACACTCAGTTATTATATCTGAACATTGTAAAACATAAATGTTGTCACCAAGATGATGAATTTTCACATATATTTTTGTCTTGATTACATGTGTATAGGATTAATATGTAAGTGAAAATTAAATGTTTCCTAAATAATTATTCTTATTATTATGTTTCTTTCAGCATGCACAGACAATGCTGAGTGTAACAGTGTTGTATATATGTGTTCATAGTAGTTTGTATGCCCGTCTGCCCGATTAGCTCAGTTGGTAGAGCAGCTGACTTGCAAGTAGAAGGTCGCGGGTTCAAGCCCCACTTTGAGATTTTAATTACCTCAGAACAAAGTGAGTACATTATAAAATATTTGAAAATAAAATATTTATTTGTCATACTTGTTAATGTCCCTGAATTTGACATTGGTGCTTTTGATTTCATTCAGGCATTGAGAATAGATTTTAACACATGACCTTCTCATAATGTTGTCACTGTCTTCAATACACTGGCTGTCATGATTGATTCAATTCTGAATAAATAAGCAAAATGGTATAAAATTACAATAAGTCAGTTTAATGGGTTCACCAACATATCATTTAAAATACATTTTGTTTATTAATTTTTGAATACATGTAAGGAATACATCAAAATTAACACTTTACCAATCTAGAAAAAATTGTAATGTGTGGGGTGACTATACCAAAAGATATCTGTACATGACATCTACTTGTTAAATCTGTACATTATAACTGTATGTTCCATCTGTACATTATAACTGTATGTTCCATCTGTACATTGAAAATGCATGTTCCATCTGTACATTGAAAATATATGTTCCATCTGTACATTATAATTGTATGTTCCATCTGTACATTATAACTGTATGTTATATCTGTACATTATAACTGTATGTTCCATCTGTATATTGAAAACGTATATTACATCTTCCCAAAGTCACCTTTTGTTGATTGTCAGACTGTAAATTTTTAAATATTATTGTTGAACAAAATTATATTGTTTGAATTTGCTGTAACAAAAACAAAAACATATTCAATTTGGAGAAAACTCTACATGGTGTGCTTGTGTCAAGAGTTTATAACCTTGTACTGAATCTCACATAATACAAAACTAATTAATATCTATCTGTAGATGATGAAGTATCATGTTACTTTGTCCAAATTGGATTGAAGTATTTTCATGGAAAGCTAAAACTGAATTCCTCAATGTCAGTTGATAAATTAAGATTAATTATTTAACAAAATATTCATGCAAATAATTCTGCAATCCACTCATATGCTACTAAGTAGACAACACTTTGTCATTATCAAAACAGCAGAAATTGGCTCAACTTACCAGTAATGATAATTATCCGAGTAATAAATTGGATGTGAGCAAAGGTTGAATGAAACAAAATCATCTTTACCAGAATCTATATTTTTATAGTTTAATTTACAGCATAAATAAGAAATTATGTCAAATACAGTTTTACTCAGTTGCACCAAAACTTCATAATCATTGTATACAGGTTAGAAACATGTTGTCATTTATCTACTTGCAGCAAAACCAGTGTCACCAACAGAAAAATCTAAAGTCATGTGTGAAGCATCCAGTGCTGAGACAGACAGTGAGTAAATGTCAGTAATAAACTTTATTTTGGATGTTTATCAATTCTGAATCACCATATTTGAGCTAAATTTGCATTATTTCATGAAGTAGGTATCCATTTGAACAAATTTTGATTTTAATGGTTACAATACATTCCCTCAAACAGACATACTTGTAAGTTCTCAATTATATCATAAGTATTAATGCAACACCACTAAAATTATTATCCAATGCTGACATTAACAGCAAACTTCACTCAGTCAAGCCAGCCCTCAGCTAAAGGGCACCCCTCTTTCTCATTTTTACATTATCTTATTTTTGCATTATCTTAATTTTTACCTTATCTCATTTTTACATTATATTATTTTTGCGTTATCTTATTTTTATGTTATCTTATTTTTACATTGTCTTATTTTTACATCATCTTTTTTTTACATTATCTTATTTTTGCATTATCTTATTTTTTACATTATCTTATTTTTTGCATTGTCTTATTTTTATATTATCTTATTTTTTACATTGTCTTATTTTTACATTATCTACTTTTTTACATTATCTTATTTTTACATTATCTACTTTTTTACATTATCTTATTTTTGCATTATCTTATTTTTACATTATCTCATTTTTACATTATCTTATTATAACTTATCATTGTTATCCTTATCATTTTGATGCATGCTACATGATCATTACATGTTGATGCACCATAAAACACCAATAAACAAACAAACTAAAATGATTACATTGTATTTTCAGATGATGCTAAACTTAAGAAACCAAAAATGAAATTTAATAACATGAAGGAGAGACTTGATGTACAGTTCTTTGATTGGAGGCAGTTTCTTCAACTGTACTTGAAGTCACTGAAGCATCTATCTCAGTATCGGGAGTTTTCATTTGAAAGTTCAGAGCTAGGTGTAGTGACATGCAAAACAGAATTGGATTCTCCAGCTGTAAAGTATAACTTGATACAAAAAAAATACAGTGATTGACTCTTCAGCTATTCTGAATGAACTAGCACATCCCAGAATCAAGTCAGCCAGATAAATGTACCTATTTGAACAAATTAAAGAATTTTGTTATACAATTGAAGGCAGACAAGAAATTTGTCCCAAGCCAGTATAGCTTTAAGGGAGTCAATTCTTGATGATGAGACACATGAAGTTTTATGATAGTGAAAAGAAAAAGTGCCTTGTTCAATTAATGTATTAAGAATTAATTTTATGTGGATGAAAAGAGGAATAAACAGACATTGCTGACAAGTAGTTTATTACACCTAAATATGACATGAAACATGTATTAATATTTTAAACATTTTATTTGGCTAGTTGTAGTCTCTGACACTCAGTTTTTATGTACTTCAGATATGTGTGTGTATATTTTAACTTTGTTGTTGCAGTTATTGTTTTGTTGTGTTAATGATTGAGACACTGCTTGATACTGTACATGAGTTTTCCATAAGAAATATATTTGCTTTTGAAGGCACCTAAACTTTGGGCATTATGTTTATCTTCAGGGAGAGAGTTCAGAATAATCAAAGATTTCCTATTAAATTCTAATTTATTCATGAAATGGGTTGGACACAAATTATTTAGGGATTAATTATTAAGACAGATATATAATAAGAGGCAGAAAATTAAAGTTCCCGATGCGGGGCTCAAACCCACGACCTTCTGCTTACCAAGTCAGCTGCTCTACCAATTGAGTTATTTGGGCTTGTACTCTCACAGACAATTTATTTTCATAGATACTGTACATAGAACTGATACAGATATTTTGTATTTAATTCAGTCAGTAATTGTTATCAAGTCTAGATTTATGAAAAGTTCATTCAAAGGAGTATTAAAGTTCTTATCAAGGATAATTCTTGCTGCACGTTTTTGAAATTTTATTAGTCTATCTGTAAGACCAGTATGTCAATTTCCCCAGACAGAGCAACAGTAATCTAGCTGTGGTATTATATATCCATGGTAGATTCCTTATTGGAGTGTTTTATGGGTAATATAAATAATATTCATTGATCCATTTGTTCATTCATTTAAATTTGTGTTATATACTCAGACTATATACGAACATTTTGATCACAAATTTGCAGACTTTCTTTTCGGGAATAACCAAGAAATGTTCTGTGCCTATTTCCTAGGCCGTTCTGATGCATACATACAATGTTATTTAAGCCTTCCTGAACACATAAAGTTTCTCACTGAAAATAGTTTATTCCTTCGATCTATTTATTAGTAACTGATTTTCCAAATTAGCAGGCATCCAAATCATGATAACGTTCGTCTTTCTCAATGTTGCATGGTCTTAGCTTCTAAGCCGCTTTTTCTATATACATGCACATGGCTGGCTGGCTGGCTGACTGACTGACTGACTGACTGACATTTATGTCGTAAATAAGTTTGCCTAATTTTGTAATATATAATGTAATCTCCAGAAAATGGAAGCTCAATAGATTATGTATACTAAGAGTTGATCTACTATTTAACAATATGGAATTACAGGTGCCATAATACTACTGTAACACTGGGACATTGTGACACTTAAATGCAGGTAATGTCGAGAGTTGCATAATTTTACTTTGGTGTGCTTCAGGGAGTCACTTTGTCTGATGGTTGTATGTGAGAATACTGTGTTGCTGTTTTTTTTTCAAGCTTACACACAATATATGTATTTCGACAGGATGATATTTTGTTGTACACAGATGTAGACTGAAGATAATTTGATGTACCTGGATGTAGATTGGATGATATTTTGTTCTACACAGAGCAGTTTTCCACTCCTAGAGGACCCTAGAGCTGAAGTAGCCTAGCTTTGGGTACTTTTATTAGGAAGTTACTTTGTTTTGTATTTACCAGCATTAAGTGTAGCAAGCTGTAGACTGTAGTATTTCATTATACTGAGCAAGAGACAGTTTAAATTCTCTCTCTTTTCATTCATGTGTTTAGTTGGTTGGTTGGTTTGCTTGTTTGCTTGTTTCTTTCTTTCTTTCACCATTTCATCCTTTTGATAAATGTTTAAAATGTTAATAAATAAACGTTTTGATTTGTTGTGATGGTTCTTTGTTAATTAAAGTCCGCTACCTATTCTGTCCATTTTGCTACAGTATTTTAAGTTTTGTTTCTAGGCAACAGAAATAATTATTTCGTAATTTACCTAGACAGAATGTTTCAAAATAGACATCATTTTAACTACTTTACATACAATTACAGCGCTCCCTCCCATAATGTCACCTCCAAAGACCGATTCCTTCCAAGAAACGACAGTAAAACACACGCATATATATAATAAAACACCTGTCGCGAATGTATCAATTCCCTCCTAACAACAACTCCTCCAAAGAACAACACTTTATTGCGACTCCAACAAGTGTTGCTGTTTGTAGGGAGCACTGTATAAAAAAATAAAAAGGAAACATAGAAATGTGTTTGTTATTTGCTTATTTAAAGTCCAAAGAAACCTTGATATTTCAAGATTTGTCATTTTATGATGTTTTGTGATGTCAGTGGACTTATATACATAATGTCTGTGAATTGGGAGTAGAAAATTTCAGGTTATGTCCTTGATAGGATGTTTATTTAAAAAAAAATGAAAAAATAAAAATGTCATTTTTTGCTCATCTGTCCTGATTTTTGCAGTCACAAACAAAATTATTATCCTCAAATATACGAAACAAATAATGCTGTACTGTAATCATGACTCACATAAATATTATAACACTATGACAATAACCACATGTATACAAAACATATTCAACAAGTAACTGGTGTTGTCCGCAACACATAATGTCCCCTACTGGCTCCGCCTTGAATCAATAAGTTAATTAATCTGTATAATAAACACATGTATTAAATACAATACCATCAAATAATCAATACAAAATTTCATTCACATGGCCTGAATAAAGTTTGTTATGGCAGTATCCAGATTTTGCAACATGTATTAATATTACCATAGCGACCAGAATTGTAACCCTGGGAGACAACAAAATATTTAAAATAATATTACTAACTCAGATACCAAATTTCATTTACCTATCTTGAACAGTGAAAAGTTAAGTACAGAATCAATACTTTTGTGGATATTTTCACTATTTCCATTACCATGGTAACTACAGTTTTACTCATGGGAGAAAAAATATCTGCATAATCTTCACATTGACGCCTATTCACATACCAACTTTCATCATCCTAGGTTGTTTAGTTATTGAGTTACCGTAACTTAAAATGGAACCTAAAATGGACCCTATAAATGAATCAAACAGTTGGCGTTTAGCGCATTGTTTACACTTAGCAACTTTTCAGCTTTATTGGTGGAGAAAGGCCCAAAGCATACACCTGTTCAGAACCACCAACCTTCCGTAAGCTAGGTCAACAGCTCCTTTACATTGTCTGGTACCGGGTAGAATTCGAACTCCCAGCTATGAGAAATTTGTGATTACTAGTCAGAGACCACAGCCACTCGACCACGTAGGGCCACTATATTAGTGAATGGCAGTTCAAACAACACTGTATCTCCTAATTAAGTGCAATCTATATAAAACTCATGTCCAGTTATTCACAAATTTACATTGACATTAATGGTTCAATTGATAGACATAAGAACAACGTATATTGGTACAAAATATTTCTGAATCCCTGAAGTCACTATTTGATAACCATTCTATAAATGCCTTTAACGTAAAAATGCTCCTTTAAACCAATAATTATAATTGGTCCCTTAAATATGCAAATAACATTACTAAATAATCATGCAGTAAGATCTCAAAGCGTGAAATGTGATTACGATAGTATTTTCTTACATTATCACTGAATTCAGGGCACAGCCTTTTTGTAACTCGATGAGGAACTATATCAATTTATCATGTTTAAGCCTCTGAACAATTGTTTAATTATTTCCAATTTTTACGGTTGAAAATCCAAAAGTTAATTCTAATCAGTGTGCTGTATATTTTGAGTATGAAATTGTTTATATGGTATATATGGTATATGGTATATACTGATATCAAGGAAGATGACTGTTGTTATGACTCGTAAAAATAGTTTTGATAGAGGACAATCTAACGATGCTACAGACCAAATTTGGTGATGATCCTTCCATTGATTCATGAGAATTGCTAATTTTATGTCTCACAACCCTAAGTGGGACAGACCGAATTTATGTAAGCAAATTTGACAGAGGACCATCTCAGGATGTTACAAACTATAAACCAAGTTTATTGATGATCCATCCATTGGTTCATGAGAAGATGTTTAAAGGTACATGTGTATTTCTATTTTTAGCTCTAACGGCCCCTTAAAGGGACAAACCATTTTATTTGAGCGAGCTTGACAGAAGACTATCTGTGGATGCTTATAACTTACTATTTATATTTTCAATATGTATAGCCTTTATTCACAGGATGGTCTTTATTCGTAGGTGGCTGCAAACACATGTTTGACTGTAGTTACAGATATAAAACAACTCCACTTGTTGATATTATTAAATTTTATAACCCTTCCCCTCCCAATGAAGATACACACCCTTTTCAGCATTTTTAGTGTTCTGCACACATACGTGAACAGCGCATGGACAGTATAACCAAAATAAGGTCTAAAGATCAAAATCTAACCTGTTCAAAGAAAAATCGATCTTTTCAAGACTACCCTGATAAATACTCGTTTCAGACGCATTTTGTCCTTGTATCATGAGGGTGACTTTCTCGCCAAGTTTCCGGATGAAACGTTTGGGAGTGCGATATTTCCTTTCTGCGAAATTCACGTGTTTCACGACTTAGGGAAAAGCCACAGTTTAGGGAAAACATTCTACCGAACTACTTTTTGTGATCCCCATTTACGTGATACCAATTTTACGCAGCGCAAGTTCGATCAAAATAGTCCTGAAAGATTGTGTTAGATCTTTGAGACTTAAACAAATAATAAGAAATTATAAGTTTCCTATGTTGCCAGAACCTACATATTATTTTATGTCAGCTTTACTGGATTAAGACCTAACTTCAAATATACGACCAATATCAATGTTAAAATCAGCTACAAGAATATTCCATAGGCACACAGTTTCCATGGTTTTTATACCCGTAAAGACGTTATTTTTTAATCTAAACTCATCAAACGACGCAAATCCGTTAAAAAATCTTCATGTCTCTACTGTGCATGTAAGAAAAACGTAAAGGCAAGTCACTCTTCATGTCTCTACTGTGCATATAAAAATACGTAAAGGCAAGTCACTCTTCATGTCTCTACTGTGCATATAAAAATACGTAAAGGCAAGTCACTCTTCATGTCTCTACTGTGCATGTAAGAAAGACGTAAAGGCAAGTCACTCTTCATGTCTCTACTGTGCATATAAAAAAACGTAAAGGCAAGTCACTCGCCACAGTTTATTTACTTCTGACTACTTCGTAATTCCGAAAAACATCGGTGCCTTCAGAGCTTTGATTTCTATTAAATTTATTTTTCACGACAGAGTTTTGTATCGATGAAAGATCCGCATGCAACAAAACAAAAGAAAACGTACTTTAAATTCAAATTTCAACAGATAAACTTCTCAATGCACTTCTTGTAGGGTCCATTTTCGGTCGGACATGCAAATAAGCGTTTAATACAGTTAAACGTTGTAAAAAAGATCCGTACCGAGGTCTGAATAATGAATAGTGTGGTTATATGTGCGAGTATAAGTATTTAATTTACCCAACTCACGGAATACCGGGAATAACATTGATTGGTGTACACCAATCGTTCATATCAACAAAATATAGAAATAATGAGTGATGTTATCATAACTTAATTAAACTGTTTATTTGTTTTGATGTTATTCAAATCAATTCATTTCCGATTATCTGGTGCCGACATGGTCTCATTGTCGAGGTCTTACTGTATACACCTCAAGTACCTTTAGTCACTAGATTTACATGAAACAATGCGGTGTTGCCTGAATGAACATTTTAGTTATCGCAGCTATTTGTTAAGGAATTGATTTGTGCTAACGGACATGTCGTCTGCAACTGAACAGCGACATATTAACCCTGTGTAAATTTTTTCATCAATTTATACTGTTAATACTTACCTCCTTCGTTTATTCAATACTGAGTTTGCATGTTTAGATTTTGAATATACGAATATACATTGGAATATTTCAATCGCTTATGTACACATTTAGCTCAGAAGTACAATATGAATAAAAAGGAAGAATATTTTGAGAATCTAATTCACCATACGACTGTTTCGTTGACTTAGTTTTAAACACGCAGAAATACAGTCGTATTAATAACAATTTAATTTCATAGGTTACCAACTAAATTTTACACGCTCTGTTATCTTTGAAAGAAATTCCACACTTCAAGCCTAGCGCGGATACACATACACCGAGGTTTTCTCATGTTTTCAATGATAAGTCAAAGTCACCTAAATTGCTTTTTTTAATACAGCAAAACCGCACATAGCGCGGACTTCATATCTACATCAATATAAAATGTTGAAAATGTTTCTAATCATTCTGTAACGTTTTGCTAAATCATGTTCTTAATTCTGAAACGCCTAACCTGCAATCATTAACAAATTCAAAATTAAATCCGACTTTTGAATATTGAGCCCGACGATCCGGGTTCAAATTCCATTCGCGGCTTACCCTTCTACGAAAATTTGACAAAACTGTCGACTTTCTTCCATATGTGAAGAGTTGCCGACTCCTTGCAGAAGGCTGAGTTAGTACTGGTTAGTATACAGTTCAGGAAAACTGCATAGGTGAATTCGCCACCTATATAAATGAAAAATTGTTGAAAACGGCGTTAAACCCAGAGAGAGAAAAATATTGACAGTTGAAATATTGAACCTGCAAAATCAAATAAGGGTGTATTTTATTCATTATTATGGATATCAAAACTTCCCAGGGGTACGTCTTTTATATTTAATGAATGCACATGTTCTACGATGTGAAAACATCTTGCTCATTAGAGCATAGAGTAAAAATATTCTGCGGAAATGTGTATATTTTTGCGTGTCATGAGAAACGCAAACGAATCATGCGTTATTAATATTGTAATATTTTGGTGAGATAGGTCAGGGACTCTACATTACAGTCCTTTGATAGGCCTAACTTAAAGTAATCAGATGAAAATAGAAATCTCATATGTCGGATCTCATATGTCGGTGATATCATCTAGAGACGATAAAACCGTACGTTTTATTTGTGTTCGATTTTACGTGACACTGGTAAATATTCAGTTATGTTGAGACACTGGCTTGTAGATGTATTTATGTTAATTAGTTATTTATAAGTGTATCTTGGCCAATTTCACAGCTCAGATCTAGCTCAGAAACCCGACACAGTATCATACTGTCCTGGAGCATCCCTAGAAAACTGTTGTTATTGAGACTATTGTATTTTAACGTTTCGTCTCCTTCTCGAAAAGCTGACATTAATTTCACAATCATAAAATGTTGTTCTATGCTCAAAAGCTAAGATCATGGGATTTTCACATACATTTTTAACCGATACCTGTATTTAATTCAAATTATGATTGTTAAGTAATTCACTGACTCATAAAGGACTTTTCATTATACATATACATGAATGAATGTTGACAACGGTACGGCAGCGTTTAATAATTATCTCATTTAAAAATGCACAATATTTCATATGTAGCCTTCGTCCATAACAAAGTAAAAACAAATAACCATTGTTTATTATCATTACTAGAGAAAAAGAAGCGATCCAGCACTTTCCATATTACTTAAGAAATACATAATAAAGCAGATACTCTCTATGCGGCCCCTGTCCGCAGGATTTCAGTAATTAAGATATACAACAAAACGCCTAAAAACTGGACCCCTTCCGGACTGGGCCAAAAGTCTGGTTTTCTGAGATTTCCGGTTTCATAGAACTATTGACTGTGGAAGAGAATAAATGGGTCTTGAAAATCGTCGATTTTCAGAGCCCGTTTTGCAGAAGTTATACTGTATTACCATTATAACCATCCCCCTACTTGTCTCACAATCTGATACACAGTTCATAACGGAACAAATGTGTGCACGAGCCATTTAAATCGATGTAGCAGTATTATGTGTACTTGAATATACAATAAACTTTTACCTTTAACATGGCTTATCTTGGGATTGTAGCAGTAAAATACTATCGTTATAATGTTGCTAAATATTGTTATACAAGTTGTAGCTATGTTATGCAGATTTGTTGCATATAACCTGTAAATCAACAATACTAATTGTAAAAACTATTTAATATGTATACTCGTGTAATATTTAGAAATGATCAACGCTTGATGTGAACAAATTTAATGAGACAACGGTTATCATTAGGGCCGTGGATCGTTGGGCAAGTGTCGATCCGATCCACAATTTAGTACTGACAAAAGTCGAAAATCGAACTACGAATCTTTGGTTATCAAGCAATCCATCTAAAACTTGAAGATTGCAGCCCTGAAGACAGGTTTATTAAATTTTCTTTTAAGAATCCTGTAACAAATCTATGTAAACTGGCTCTATGCCTTAAAGTCATAATTATGTACTTCCTTTCAATTCAAGGATTTACCAACATTATTTTATAGTATAAACCTGCGACCCAGCCACTATAAACCCCGTTAGGTCTCTTAGCAGACAGAGTAGACCCTGATGAGACAATGTATCTTCAGAGAAAAGGAATCTTTTAAAATAAATAATAAACTAAACATATACAGATAGCAGACAGGCTTTTATTTAGTCTGTGCATGTGAAGTACTGATAAATGTCTCTTTCCTTGGCTTAAGCAAAATTCTATCCTTAAAATACTAGTAACGACTTAAAAGAAGATGTATTATTACAGTCTACACCGTTTGTTTATAATATGTAATATGTACAGATCTCTACAGAACAGAACATTTTATTAAGGGCCTGATACAGGATTTTAAAATATATTTTCAATACACGGTGAGGCAGCACTGTATCTGCTATATTTGAGAGAAGTACCGCTAGTACTGTGGTAGATAACCCATCCTCTCATAATTATTGCTTTTAATGAACCCAATTAACCATTTCCATATATGTTTTATTTTATTCCCGAACTCGTGATTTTCTGTGTCATGTTTTATCATAAATCTATATGATTGATTATGTATCTGTAGTTATATAATAACGAATAAAGTCGCTTCTTATATTTTCAAATATCTTGTTTCCCTATTTGTATATAGTTGAAATCATTTGTTTACTTTCCTTGTCTCCATCTCGCGGAACCTCTGAAAACCGGAATATTAAATGTACGTTCGAAGTGCTTTAATCAGTGCTAGGTATAACTTTCACCGCTTACTTTTCTAGCAGAGCATTTGTCTAGCTTAAAACTGGGCCAAAAGTCCGGTTTTCTGAGAATTCTTGTTTATAGGGAGTCCGGTTTTGAGAGGTTATACTGTATTGATATCATTTTTCATCTAGTTTTGATCGGTCTTGTTTGTTCTCAAATAATCATGAATCCAAATTTAGTATGTTATAGTTATATAGCATAGTTTATATAAAATGTAGTGTTAACCTCCATTACACTATCATGTTCATCACATTCACGAAAAGCAAGTAAACTTTGAAGATTCCATTGAAAATATCAATCCGCCCGTGTTTCCCTGTCTAAAAAGTCCGTCTCACTCATTTTATTGGTAATTAACAAAGCGTTACTTTATTTTATAACATACAAGCAAAAATCTATTTTAAGCTGTTCATCTGCACCAGTTTGTCTATTATTCATATATCGAAAATTGGCAGAAATTTGGGAAGTTTTCTCTCATTCTCAGCATTAACAAAGAATGAGAATTACTAATTGGTTTGTATTGCCTTTGTTTTAAGGGTTCTTTACTTGTTACATTTTAAATTTGTCACATATACATTCATGTACTAATATAAATTATTATATTTCAGGATCAACGTAAAGTACATGTATTACCTATTTAATGACTGGCGACTACTTGATAATACAGAATTAAACATGGCTCAAGTCGAACCATAATGATTGCATCAGTATCACCAAGAAACCACTTGCGGTATACAAGTACTTTACATGTACAGGCTTCTTCTAAAAACATTTTGTATATAATAGCATGTACACTATTATATTAGCTGCGCTATTTTGAGTCGGTGTCGATAGAAGTTTTAACAACTTTTAATTAACCACTGTCGGTAGCTGCTGCCCTGATTCGAATCCGCCACATCTGGTCAAAGAGCCCGGTTCAAGAGTCCGGTTCAGAATCCGGTGTTTTTTATTTCGTTTTCGGAGTAAATGTCATGTTTTAGTGGTAAATGAGTGTTAAATATGTGCTTAATGTGTGTTTGTATTCATTATACTGTGGAATTTATGTGCTTTTCTACATAATTGTGCTGGAATAATGTGTTTTTATTCATAAAATATGATTATTATACAGCATCATTTGAACGCAAGGTAGACGAGCATAATATCGACTTGGTACATCAATATTCACTATCCTCGTTAAATGGTTGCTTATCACATTAAATTAACAACAGTAAAACCTCTGTTTTAGATCTATACTACTTCAACATTAAGACCACTGGGTGTCGTGTGGTAGACACCAGGAAACTAACAACTTATACTTTTGTCAAAATGAGGTTAATCTTCTAGATACATTCTTACAATGTTTTTCGAATCATTGTTATCAGTTATCTTCGAGTCGCATGAAAAATTTCAATGCCATATGTCATATGTGACCATAATATTTCACTCGCACTCCATTTTTATAAAGTTTTAATTAATATTTCCTTATCATCGAGGTTTAACTGTATATTCAATACAAAAGTAAGAGAAACGTTATCGCACACAAAATCAAATTATTACAATTTATGCAAACACGCGAAAATTCAAATATTTTTTGTGGCTCGTCTCGAATTTTCCTTCGAAATAAGTGAGTGAGTGAGTGAGTGAGTGAGTGAGTGAGTGAGTGAGTGAGTGAGTGAGTGAGTGAGTGAGTGAGTGAGTCAGTCAGTCAGTAAGTGAGTAAGTGAGTGAGTGAGTGAGTGAGTGAGTGAGTGAGTGAGTGAGTCAGTCAGTCAGTCAGTCAGTCAGTCAGTCAGTCAGTCAGTCAGTCAGTCAGTCAGTCAGTCAGTCAGTCAGTCAGTCAGTCAGTCAGTCAGTCAGTCAGTCAGTCAGTCAGTCAGTCAGTCAGTCAGTCAGTCAGTCAGTGTTTTTATTGAAGTACCACGTTCATGTACATGAGTACAAGTGTAACATATTGATTTACATATTATAAATACATACACTTAGCCTAATGGGCTTATAAGCCACAATCAGATGACAGAAAGAAGATCACGTGATTAAACACATGAAAAAGGTGATTAACAAACATGAATATTGCGATTTTTACAATGGTACAGTAATTTCAATACTAATGCTAAAACATTATATAAGATGAGGTTACATTAATGTGACGAACAATAATATTCATTTGGCCTATTTTACTGCATTATAAAATATTTAGGTTGGGAGAATTTAAATTATCATTGAAGACACGTGAAAACGTGATAAATGCTTGTGTTCGTTTTGTTTGAATCTCATTGACGGGTAAACGTGTATTCGAATTGTGAATTTTATAGCAGACGAAATGTTTGACACAACATTTCGTAATACAGTCTAACAAAATGTAATGACTACCTTTGACGAAAGATCAATATCTCATTGAAAACGCCCCCTATTGAAGCTGCAGAACTTTTACTTTTTTCTATAACGTTAATAAGCGCAAAAACTGTTTCCCTAATTTTAAAATAAAATTCCTACTTTTAAGTTTTTAAACCGCAACAAGTCGGTTTTCGATACTGATTAGAAAACGCGTAATCCCGGTCGCGACAGGCCATACCCTTCTACGAAAATCTGACAAAAATGTCGATTTTCCTCCATATGAGGAGAAGTTGCCGCTCCTTGCGCAAGGTTAAGTTAGTACTGGTTAGTATACAGTCCAGGAAAACTGGTTAGGCGAACCGGCCGTCGTATATAACTAAACAAATGTTGAAAAACGGAGTTAAACCCCAGCAGCGACAATGTTACATAAAAACAAACAAACAATTTTGCAAGTTTTACAAGTTTATTATTTTCACTTCAACATTGTACAATTATCAAATGGGGGCTACGATAAAGTACAGTAGAGTTCCGCTGTTAAAGTCACCCTCCGGACCGACGTGAGTTCGCCGTAATAGCGAGTGAAACATGCAGACAGCTGACCGTAAGTGTCTATTTTAGGTGGTCATTTTTGTCCTAATAATTTCCAGTTCTTAATGGCTCAAAACAGCATAGATTTATTGCAGAAAATAATGCATTTAACTTTATGTGTTATAAATGGATGAATAGTTTAAAATCTAGATACGTAAATGCAAATACTAGGCTGTATTGTTGAAAAAAGAACGCCTTCACAGCGATGGTAAATGTTTATTATGAAAGTTTGAAAGATTATTTTTCAGAAAACCGTTGGGTCAATTGACCCATAAGGTTACATGGTAGATTACAATAGTAATTTAGTCATTTTTACTGCATGTTCTACGTAGTTTTGCTCTTCGAATACGGAGGAAATAAGTCCGTCTGTCCGTCTGTCCGTCCGCCCGTCTGTCTGTCTGGTAGATTACAACATCACATACGTATACGTACGTACCCACATACTTGCATAAGGAAGGAGGGAGGGATGGATGGATGGATAGACATATAGATTAATCAACTAATTCGTCCAAACAATATGTTGTATGATTAAATAAGTACACTACATGTATTTATATTATATACAGATTGTTTTTATATTAATTTTCACCACAATATACAACTATCGACTTATGCATTTCACGTCTTATTTTGTTGTAACCTTCATTTGTGCAAAAATGTTCAATGATTATGTGATAAATACAGTGTATATATTTGTAATAAACTTAACAATGACTACACTGCTCATATTTTCAAAACGTAATAAAGTTACACCATAACGACACTACAAATAGAGATTTCTGAGGTGCAAAACCAACAACACAGTAAAGAACCAAAGATCGTACTTTTTATAGTAAGGTTCATAATTATAAAAATAGCAGCTTCCATGGCTCAGATATTTCTCAATTTTTGTTTTACAATATCTGTATGACAAACAAAACAAACATTTATTTCCAAATTCATGTACAATACACCAAATTTCCAAATTAAATTTCCTTACTGACTACAAAATGTTATGCAGTCAGACACTTAAAAATCAACATTGAAACAACACAAAGTTCCAAGTCCTATGTTTTGTCCCGCCGAAGATATTTCGCATAGGCTACACTGGTTTTAACGACGTTTCAACAATTTTGCTGTCGTATTCGGCGGCAGGTTCACTAAAGTTCTCCTGGACTGTATTCTAACCAGCAGCGCCCAATTGTATAAACATTGGTTAACTTTAACCAAATGGTTAATTTAACCCAAGGTTAATTTTAACCATTTTGGTTTACTAAACATTAAAAAAATCATTTAAACATTAAAAAGGGCTGCCATTTTTGTACTGGTTACCGCTTATGTTAAGATTAAACCAGCATCTTAGACTTGGGTTAGATTTATTTGAGCTTTAACAAAAACAAAATTTGGTTAAATTTAAACAAATTTTTCTACAACAGCTAACCAAACATTTAACCAAAAGTTTAACCAAAACTCTGATTAACCCAGTGGTTAAAGTTAACCAATGTTTATACAACTGGGTACAGTAGTTTACCACATAGGCCACAGATTGGATTTTGAATGAATTGCTTTTGATTGAAATAATTATATTGGGCTAAATTTTTAAGATATTTAGATTGTGTGCAATATTTTGCGTTAAACAACATGAATGTAATGAAAAGTTGCATTATGCTCGGGGTAAGAATCTGATATAAAGACAATGTTTATTGTCTTAATAATTTTATTTTACAATACAATATTTACATGTATGTTCTTTGTATATTTTACAGTTTGTCTTTATCTAAATAGACAGAAATCAAAATCACTCCATTATTTACTCTTTGGTATATTAATGTAGTACTTCTGTTGAAAGCTCAAGCTTTTTAAACCTAACTGGTCTCAGTGTGAATCATGGATTTCATTCTTCAAACCACTGAACACAGGATGACACATTCCTGTGAGTCTCTAAGGAACTATTTAATATATGTACACAATCACACATATTGTTATCATTTCACATAAATGAGCAATTAGATAATAATATTACAGTTAAAGAAGCAAAAATTAAAGTAAGCGGTAATCTTAATTAGGCTTAAAAGTCACATTAAATATTAATTCACGTGATCTTTTTGACATGATATGACCGCACACCAATTACACCTGTTAGTTTTTATCTATACAGTCTGACCTGCGTTTCCGGTCACGTCCGAATAAATACTGCACTGTGAATAAAGGTCATCCATTGAAAAACCATCATTGATTATTCAGATAAGGCTGATCACCGAATAAAGGCAACATATTGTCTGTCCAAAGGGTGGCCTTTGTTAACAGGTCTGACTGCACATCTTTTTAATATTTGACAGTATTAAGATTTGATTTTAATTAATTGGTGCAGTTTCATTACATTTGATAATGCTGTATTCCATTATTTACCATTAATTCTCTACTTGAAATTGATTCGCAACACAATTATTGTTACATTTTATCACCATGCAGTTCATATATGGATGATACAATCTTCTGACGAAATAGCCAGGTTAACCAAATAGGGTATACCTGCTATTTTCAATCGCAGGTTATAATGTGCAGTCAAACCTGTGTTTGAGACCACCTCCGTATAAAGACCTCCCAGTGAATTCCTTAAAAAAAAGGTGGCCTTTGTTCACAGGTTAGACTGTATATTTTGTAAATACATACGAACAAATACTAATCAAATAAACAGCGCGTTATTTAAATGACGACGGGTAAATTATACACATTAATAATCATAAAAAAACGAATAAATAATGTATTCATAGTATTTAATAATCAAAACTTTGGGACGGTGGTTAATCAGTATCTATCATTATCGTGAGTATTTGGTCTGTATTTATTGTAATTTACGAATGGTATCGCAATTTGGAGAAAGTAATAATTACATAATGAACACCATTCGAACATGAAATAACTATAACAAGCATGAATTCTTCTCAGTATACTAGTAGTTAGTCTAGTTTAATCTTATCATTTCAGGACCAGTTATATATCACAGAGAATATGACGAGGAAACATTACGGGGGAAATACGTTCTACAATCCATCCAAAGTTATCGCTTTAGAATTGCCCAGAAACTACAAGCATTACCAACTTTAGGCTTCTTAAGATTTTCGTACGGGAGCCACCGAGGGATGTCATTTCAATCGATGAATATGGTCCAACAAAAAACGTGGGTCAAGGAAACAAGAGGTGAAGTACATTTAGAAAGCTCAGCATTAGACCATTTTGGTAAAGCGTAAGTCAAGCATGTCATCAATCATGCACACTAACACTCACAGTCCTTTAAAAATGATAACTTCACGGTAAACCACACATATGGTTGGTGTTGTGGTTTATATCTTTCTCAAGTTGACCTTTTCATGGTTGCTATATATTAGATAGTTCACATTTTCTGAGTGCAAAGTACTTGTAACCGTTTCATCTAGTAAACAAATTTCAAGACGTTTCAGCAAATTGATTTCCATACACGGTCGTCTGCTTTCAGCTGTAGGTGAAATGTTTTTACCCATTTTAGTTTATAGATTATTGTAAAATAGGTGAAACCTCGATACTTAGTCCTCCCTTGAGACAAATTAAACCACCTTAAAATGAAGTGGTCTGATTAACAAGTTTGATAAGAGGAAATACTGAAAACCGTCCTGAAAATTAGTAGTCGTTATAATAAAGTGACCTCTTATTGGAGCGGTCCCCTTAGTGAGCTGTTACTGGTAATATACTTCTTTAAGTTTCATATGACGAATTTCGATCTCCATGTCGACTCAAAAGGTGTTGAGTGATTCCTTCTTATACTGCAACTTTCGGTATATGCCGTGTTCTCGAATATTATTAATAATTAACGCTCATAAAAGAGACTTTTCTCGGGTATCTCGGGCATGTTTCACCCCACCCCTGCACCATTAACTCTGTTCCACGAGTTACCGAATTATCACAGACTATATATTTTGATAACACGAAATGTTGAAATTTAGTACCTACAACATTGTGTTCTAGTGTGATTTATATTCAGAACCAAGACTGAAACAGTTAGATTTTCTTTGTATTATAGAAATAATCATAGTATGTAGAAATTCATTGAATTGCATAGTAATTAATATAGAAACATAGTATTTAACCAAATTAAGTATTTATATCCAAAAGGCAATTGCTATTAGAAATAATATAAGCTATGCATAAGCTATATCAACTCTTTATTTTCTTGTCTTTTACTATTATTCTTAACATCCTTGATGTATCAAATTGTAATTTTGATGACCCTGTGTATACAATAGTTGATAATTTCACAGGTAGTAGTATAGTCTCATTTTAGTTAGTGATTCATTTGTAAACATTCTGTTAAATTCATGTAGAGTTAAACTAGAAGATGAACATACTAGTATTTCGAGAGGAGGTTAAATGATCATGAATATGTTACATTCAGTATACAGAGTATAAAACGTTTAGTTAGCGTTAATAACTCTTCATGGTCCGCCACATAAATAAAACTTGTTTTATTAGAACAATCGAGTTACATTTTTTTCATATCCAGGGAAAAGTGAAACATTTCCACCAAGATTATTGCCAAGCAAATAAAAACAAAATCTGGTCGTCTGAAATGCTATGGATTAATATTAAGCAGAAATCCATGTTATTATAGAAAGATAGAGTGCTGCTTTGTATGTACACAAATGTAGTTGTGTTAGTAAAATGAGCAAACCCAGTGGCAAAGATGTATATTTACATACATTTATCTCCATACTTTTTTCTATTTCCAGTCATTATCTTTGTACTTCATAATGTAGTTATAAACATGTTATGATGATTAATGTGAAACATATTATCTTATATGTTGGACGCGAAATTATAAAACTTAAGAATAGTCTCCAAGCGCAAATTTCTGTTTCATTCTAGCATTATCTGGGTTCGAAAAAATATTTAAAAATTTAAGTACTAAAATCTTACATCTCAGTACTCTAATCTTGGTTCTTAAATACTTCAACTCTCAAATTCTAGCTCTCGTGTATCTGTCCTTACGTACCAGCGCATAAAACTCGGATGTCAGATATCAGGATCCGAGGATATAAAACTTGAGATCAGTCTCCAAACTCAAATCGCGTATTTCATGTTTCACCTTTTTTGTTTGTAGATTATGATGAAACGATCATACTGATCATTCATTACTTTGTCAGCATATTTGATCATTTATTTCAAAATTAAACATCTGTATCTTTTGAACCAAAATACATTGAAGATGTAATTAAGATTTGAGCTGTTATGGACTGTTATGAAAACTCAGGGCCCGTTCTCAAATCTCAACGCGCAATTTCTAGCTCTTAAATTTTATTATTCAATCGCTCAAAATGAAGTTACAATTATTTGAGTGTGAGATTATTGTATCATGCTATGTACGTTTATACTATGTATTTTCGTACTAATACCTTTTTATCTATGTTGACAATTTAACGATCGGATTAGAGTTTTGGTCTTAAGTAAATGCATTCATTCGAATTCAAAGAATTGTCAGTTTATTAGAAAGACAAACCTGAAAAAATACATGTTACGATGTATAGAAAATAATGTAAAAATTATTGTATTTTACTTGCACAAATTGGAAGATGTCAACTCAATATTTAGGCATACATGCATAAGTCATTTCTATGTAATGCAACGTATCGTCAGAACTTCAAGCGTTTCTCAGCGTCAGGTCTTTGTTTTAGATCGGGTCGGGGTTTTCTTTTCACTCATGTTTTGGATCCGACCTTTCTATTGACTTTTCTCTTAGGTCGGGCTTTCATTTAAGTCCAGTCAAAATGTTGAATCTAACACTTTCCATGTATCTCAGTTCGGGTCTTACTCTAAATTTATGAATTAAGTCCTGTCGAACTCTTAACACACGACTCAGGTCAGGTCTTAATTACAATTAACGCATGTTTGAGTTGGATCTTAGACTTAACTTGTGTCAAAGGTAGGGTCTTACACTCAAGGTATAGTATCCCCAACGCCAACTGAAATTCCTAACGGTTTGATATAATTGAATTATGAAATCAGTCATTTTGTTGATCTACCAGTTTTGCCATAATTACATATTTATAACTTAAAGAAGCATCGTTTATATTCTGATCAATCATTTCTTCTGATTGCATTGGAGTCACGAGATCTAATGAACGAATTATGAGTAAGCAGAATAAAATAAAAAATATTCTCTAAATCTGACGGATATTAACAATGTGAATTTCTCAGTTCTGTATACATAGAATCAATGAAAATTAATTGCTTGCGATAGGACTAGCTCGATTAACTCAGTTGGTAGAGCATCTGACTAGCAAGCATGAGGTCGCGGGTTCGAGCCCTGCATCGGGTACTTTGCTTTTCCTCTTCCTATTACATATGCTTAATGCAACAATTTTTATTACGAACTACACCAGGAACGAAAAAGTTAACGGTGTTACTGTAAAAGAAGTCACAATGTAGTAATCAAATAGAATTTCCAGAACTCTTATAGCGTGAATCCCGGCTCCTTTGTTAAATATATAGGACTAGGAACCAAGACCATTAGTTTACATGCGATTCCATCATGGCGTCTCGGATATCAATTCGTGGTTGTTTCGCCAGTTCCAAACAGATTTCTGCTGTTTTAGTTAAAGACGGTGGTCTTATTTCATACGGAGACAGATTTCGAAATGAAATGAATCGTAAAGAGAATGAAGTAGATCACAATTATTGTAAACAACTTATATGTACATACATATATCGCTAGCGCATTTATCGCTTTTAATACCATTAAGATTTAAAACTTAGTTATTTACAGATACTTTAACGCTGGGACATATATACTTATATACATTTACATATTGAACCCAGGTTAAGGTTATCACTTGATTATATGATTGATGTCCTCAAATTTAATTCTTGTTCTTTTATTCATTTATTCTGCTGTTACTGCTGTCTGTGTTTTCTGTTGTTTATGAACTGTCAATTAGATGATGTAAAATAAAAAAGTCTATGTACTGTGATACAAGTGTTTTATAAACACGTGCAAATTATTCAATGTATATATTTATTTTTAAAGGCTTTGTATGTTGTATTTCAGACTCACAGTAAATTATTATTGTATTTTTTTATTAGGACCAGAGGAAAGTTTCACAGAGCCAACCAAAATAAAAGGTGAAAATAACACGGACACTTGTCCTCAGGTTAATTGAAAGACTGTTAAAAGGATTTTGAACCTTCATCATATAGATAATGAATTTTATGTTGGTTGTTCAAGTTTTGAGATGGAGCTTAGACTTACAGATATGGTGTCTTAAAAATATTGTGTACGTGCTACGTGGAAGCCTTTTTAAAGTAAAATGCAGGTATTTGAAATTTTCTGTTACAGCAATTTCTGAAAGCTGTCATTTTATTTATTGGTCTGAAATTAATTGCATATGAAGTTGGTTTTCTTGTTTTTACTAGTGTATGTGTTGGCCAATGTTTATATAACCTATCAGTCATCCATCCCTGCAAACACCTGGCATTGTATTGATATGTATTAAATTGAAGTCGCGACGTCGATTTCCTAAACCCAATGTAGATCTGACTTTTTCAGTCTTCGTGAAAGTCGCCAGACCGCCAGTCATGACCAATTATATTCAGTTGGGTCTGACAACAATCAAAGTTTGCCGGTCCTCATGACGGTCCAAATATTCGTACTATCTGGTACGAAATCAGCGGATACGAATAATTTCTTCCGCTTCACAATGCGCATGCACAATGCTGGTTGTTTAAATGATGGAACAATAATATTTCTGCATCACTGATTAAACTACAAGCACTCTCGCCTTTTAGTGTGTTATATAAGACTATTTGTTCTTCAAAACCTGTTTAATTCAAGCTAGTAACCTTCCCCAAGAAAAACAATTATGAAATCGAGGCTACCGAAAATAACAAGCATTAAAACCTTTGATTTTTATTATTTACTGCTAATATTTTTCGGTCCGGCCAAAATTTATTCGGTCTGGCAAAATATTTCTGGTGCCTGATTGAATGTCTGGCACCTTTTTTTCCCACATTCGCGAAGACTGCATTAGAAGTGTCTGAATTAGATATCTGCATTATGGTCAGATATAATGTTTTTGTAGAAAATATGATGAAAATTGGTTATTATCGTGAAAAATTCACGTAAAAACCTTGTTCTTTCATATACATACTTGGTTGGGGATAAGTTAAAAATAGTGATGTAATTATTGACATGATTATGCCCCTTGTTTCATTGTTTAATTATTGATAGGCATCACTTCAAGGATCCTGTTATTTTCAAATTTTATGGTAATTTATTTTTCTACATTATTTGAACATGAAGAAACAAAACAACAATTTAAAAAATCTTTCAAAAAATTGCAAAGTGTATGTATTTAATCATTTAATTTACATTAAAATGGATTGATTTAATTTTCAAAACTACCAGCTACTGAATATTGAAAAGCATGCAATTTGAGATGTAGCCAATGGACGTAATTATTCACCACCCTGGGAAAGGGAGACAACTGCTGCACAAAATACGACTAAACTTCAAACCTCTGTAACTTTGTTAATACTGAAGATTTCACCTTAATATTTGGTCAGATGACCCTTCATTCTTATTACTTCACGAATCATGGGCTGAATTGTTTCATATAAGTCTCTGACATAGTCCACGGGTATGTTTTGCCAAGAAATCCTTATGGCATTAATCAGATGATCTCGGGTGGTGTAAACGTTCTTTTAAAATGAAACCAAATATTTTCTATGATGTTTAAATCTGGGGACTGGGCTGGCAATTCTTAGATGTTGATATTATTGTTAGCCATGTAGGCTTTACGGGCTCTGTGAACTGGTGCTTGTCCATAAATATGTATTCATTATTCCCAAAATGGCACACAATTACAGGCCACAGGTTTTCTTCTATGATATTTACATATTTATTGGAGTCTTTTATTCCATCGACAGGTGTTAATGTCCCCATACTGTCAAAACTATAATACTGACCTTGGTCCATTCTGCTGGACAGAATAGATGAGGGCTGTTGACTTTGTTGTCCGTTCTCCGCACATAAACACAGTTGTTGGAGCCTATCACTATCCGAGATTTATCAGAAAAGATCAGTTTTCTCCATTATGCATCCACTTTCTCTCACAGCACCACAAAACCCTTTTTTTCATGTTAACCTCCTTACTACCACATTCTTTGTAACCCACTGTTTATAACCCTCTGTTTATAACCCTCTGTTTATAACCCTCTTTTTATAACCCTCTGTTTGTAACCCTCTGTTTATAACCCTCTGTTTATAACCCACTGTTTATAACCCACCAAAGATGATAACTTCCTCTGAATTGTTTTGGTACAAAAACTATGATTTTTTCTTTCATTCATCATGCATCTTTTTCTATTCACTTTTACTAAACGTGAAAGTTGTGCTTCATCTCTGTCAGTAAACAATTTTTTCCTTCCTCTTCCATATCTCCAAACTGTTCAGATTTTCTCAAAATACTCTTAATTGTAGATCTTGATATGCCGAACATTTGTGCAAAGTCACATTGATTTCCTCTGTCTTGGTGATTTTTACATTAAATTTCTAACCTCAGTACTGATTTCCTTCTGTTTGTGATTTATGTTTAAAAATATCAATCAGTAGTAATCAAACTGCTGTTGAGGCATGAGGGGTGTTGGACATTTAATTACTGTATATTAACAGACTCAGTTGAACCAAATCTGTTATCATTTTATTTGGTTGTATTCTGTGACTTGTTTCATTTTTGAGTTGTTTATGCCTATCTGGTGTAGCCCATTTTACTTTGAGGATACAAAGAATTGTTTTCCTTGATTATATTAGTTTATACATCTGAAATCCAGCAATTTTCTTATTTTAGATTTATTGCTAGAGCATGACAGCTATGTGGGTGCTGCAACTGTGGAATCAGAAGATGGAATCAAAATTCAATTTGAGAAGAAAGTGGATGAAAAAATTATTTCTTCTCACAGACATCAGGAAAGAGATTTTAACCATTAATTGCACTATCACTGTTCCTGCTGGCAATGAATATGTCTCATAGATGACCTACATGTGGTAGAAAGAAACATGGAGGAATGGAAGTTAATGGTGAATTCCACTTATAGTTTGATAAAATATATGTTAAAGCCTTTTCAGTTTCTAATGTGAAAAAAATATTAATCTGGGTTAGCTGATGCTGGAGGCATTTGCAGTTTTTCACATTTCTTCACCTATAGTGGACACACTAAGTTAAACAGTCTGCACACTCTTATTTTGCATGGTTATATTCTATGCCTCCGAAAGGTCTTCAAGATTTTGTCACAGAATAGGACTCTACAGAAGTGTATATTTTTGCTTTTTTTTGTGTAGAGTGATCTTACCCTATTGACATAGCTGGAAAAATGTTTGTGTGACAAACTGACAGAAATATGGTAAATATACCTTTTTATACAACTAAATTCCTTTTCTTTTTATTATCCACAGGTTCAGACATTGTCCAAGGCTGATGGTGTGAGTACAAGAGATTACTTGAAAAGGATTCTAGAAAAGTAAGTAAAATCATGTAAACATCAAGTTCTTTAGATTTTATCAGTTAATATTTAAGAATAAAATCATGTAAACATCAAGTTTCTTTAGATTTTATCAGTTAATATTTAAGAATAAAATCATGTAAACATCAAGTTTCTTTAGATTTTATCAGTTAATAATTAAGATTTTATTAGTTAATATTTAAGATTTTATCAGTTAATATTTAAGATTTTATTAGTTAATATTTAAGATTTTATCAGTTAATATTTAAGATTTTATCAGTTAATATTTAAGATTTTATTAGTTAATATTTAAGATTTTATCAGTTAATATTTAAGATTTTATCAGTTAATATTTAAGATTTTATCAGTTAATATTTAAGAATAAAATCATGTAAACATCAAGTTTCTTTAGATTTTATCAGTTAATATTTAAGATTTTATCAGTTAATATTTAAGAATAAAATCATGTAAACATCAAGTTTCTTTAGATTTTATCAGTTAATATTTAAGAATAAAATCATGTAAACATCAAGTTTCTTTAGATTTTATCAGTTAATATTTAAGATTTTATCAGTTAATATTTAAGAATAAAATCATGTAAACATCAAGTTTCTTTAGATTTTATCAGTTAATATTTAAGAATAAAATCATGTAAACATCAAGTTTCTTTAGATTTTATCAGTTAATAATTAAGATTTTATTAGTTAATATTTAAGATTTTATCAGTTAATATTTAAGATTTTATTAGTTAATATTTAAGATTTTATCAGTTAATATTTAAGATTTTATCAGTTAATATTTAAGAATAAAACTGGAAGTAGACTACCCTCATTGACTTTACAGAAAGAGCTTAATATAAATTACCAGTCTATGTAAATTTATCTGCTGTGAAAACTCGCTATTTTATTTGATGCTATTTGTTCTCCACTTTGTTTCATGTGGGGAAGTTGTAGGCTACTTGCTTAGACATGTCCCAAACAATAGCTGACAGGCATACTCAAGTCACTTATATTATAATGAATTCATATCAAGTTATTTTCAGCATTCATGTTTCAAGTTTTAAGTAATACATTTTCATCATTTGAACTTATTTTATAGTTTATTATAACTGTTTGCAGATTGATGACAAATGAACTAATGTCCAAATTTAACAAGACTGGGAACAATGGGTAGCAAGCTTTCAAGTCTACCAGCATGTTTGGTGTTGTTCAGGGTAAATTGACATTATTTCTGAATCAGCTGTGATAAATTCATTCATTCATAGTTATAACATTAAGAATGATGACTGCGACATATTTACTGTATATTCCTTTATAAACGCCCCTCCACTAATAAACGCCCACCCACCCCCCTGCTTTTTGAACTAGAGATAACAAAAGTGACTTACCATGACAGGCTATTTTAATCCCAGATGAACATTAGAAATTAGTAGAAAAGTAGACTTTTTAAATCCCAGGAATGACACAAACACATTTTCAAAAATGTAACGCCCCTGGGGACATTTATTAGGGAATATATGGTAATACCATACAAACACTGGTTAATTAAATAACTTCCTTAAAGTAAAATGCTTGTCTCATTGGAATTAAAGACATTAAGTTTCAACATATCATTTTGTTATTTAAGCTGCCACTTAGATAGACCAGATAGAGCTGATATTTGTTTAATACATACCCAGGTCAATGATGCTGATGAAATAAGGTAAGTAATATCATTATTGTCTGATCATAATTTATTTAGAAACATTAAAAGATAAAATATGAGATTTGAGCTTGATCTCAAATATTATATCCTTGAACCCAGTATTAAACAAATTTGCTTATATTCAGTTAATCATAAAAGTGTACTCAGTCCCCTGATTAAATCATTCTGATGCTTGTAGGTACAGGTGAAATGTTTTAAGATGTAGTATTCTGAATACATCCCTGTTGTCAATGTGAATTGTTAAATTTAGTGTCAAATACAGGAATGGTTAGCTTTTTTGTTAGCTTTTCTTGTTCAGAATTGCATATTTCTTGTATTTTTATTATTCAGATTTTTTTATATGTTCATCTTGTAAAAAAGTAGCAAATCTCAGTTCTCTAGTGTGTTGATGTGTGTATGTGTGTGCAATAATTTGCAAGAAAAAATTTCAAATATATTTTAAATTGTGAATGAAATTTGTTTATAAATATAGATGAGGTTGTATAGTGGGTTTCAAAGTGACCTTTCTGAGATAGGTTGTAGGCTTATGAATTATAGAGCAATATTATTTGCAAAAAATATATATTATACTCATGTAGAACTAATTTTTTAGGATTAGTGACTGTTGTCATAATGGTGTTTGTTTGAACATTCCTTAGTTTTATGGATATAATCACCTCATGTACAGGTATGTAACCTTTATAAAAAATGTCAATGACACTTTATAAATGTTGAAATTTAGTTGCATACAAGTAGGATTGTAGTTGTATACAAGTAGGATTGTGGTTGTATACACTAAGTTGTACTGATGTCAGAAAATGGTGTCTAAAAAACTTTCATTTTCAACCTAAATCCAACCATCATCCAATGTCATGGTACAACGTCTGTGTGACATTTATACCATGTTTGTACAACAGCATACATGTTTGCTAGGATCTGTCTTGGCATAAATCATTTTATGTACAGTACTGAGCAGTGGTGTAAATATTTGTTCAACACAGTGGGCCATAATTTTTTTTATGCCGTTTTCTGATTTATATTGTATTTTAACATAAGATTTATCAACTTTATAAACTAAGTACTTTATCATAAATATTTTACTCGCCAATTTTGCTTTTTAGATGTTGTCAATCACTGACTACCATATCAACTGACAAATGTCATTATCCAAGGGAAGATGGACCAAAAATTAAAATGGACATAAATATCAAGCTAGCCTTAGGTTAGTGATTTTTATCTTCTAATTATATTGCACAATTGATAAAATAATTTTAGTATTTACTCCGATATTCTAGCAGGGTCAATCAGTTAGATATAACAATACTCATATTTTATTATTTGTTATTGAAACTAATAGTATTTTTTTTTATTAATTAATTGTAATTAATATTTATTAATTACAATGAAATTGAAAGTATTTCTTCATGACTTTTGCAGGAGATATTTATGCAGGTCTAGGACATAGCAGATTGAACAAGCTTTTTGCTGCCTTGTACAGTCCATGTCTTCATCACCAACATTTATATGTCAGGAAGTGGAAGCTGGTCAGGCTATTGAAAACTTGGCTAAATCATCTTGTGAGACCTCATACATGTACTTGGAATTTATGTGTGTAAACTTTTATTTAGATTCTGTGAACCATCAAGACACATGTGCAGATCTTGTTCAGTAAGTCTATGTATGTGTGTTGTAATAAAATCATTTTGAGTTGAAATTAAGGGAGATTATTCTGTCTGAATATAATTTTTGCCTACTTTTCAAGAAATAATGCATAATGACCAATCCATGTGGTACATTTTAATTATATTTTTGTCGCATGTAGAGTGTAACAATATCTTTCAACTGAATCCAAAATATGTGCATGTTCCACGTTTAGATTTTTTTATTTTTATTTACTGATTTATTCGGAGTTTGATTTTTTTCAAACATTGTTATTTCCAAGAAATATGCTATAAATTAATTTTGTTTGGACAGTTTCTTCTTTCATGTATACTAAATACTTGATTCTGCGAATATTACTTAGTTTTGTCCTTTAATAACATTTTTATTCTTGTTCATTAAAAATGTGACTTTTTTCTTGGAAAGTTCTGTCATGTGAAATGATGTGGTATTTGTTTTATTATTTTTCACTCTCAGTATGGTAGATTTCAATTTTTGTACAGTTTCATATGAACTTTCACAAGAAATATGCACACCCACAAATGGCTTTAATTACGACTTGTGAACAATGACTACAAGGCCTAAAAAATAGGTTTGCTTCCTGTAACCTGACCCAACGTCTTTTTTGTACGGCCGACTGCATTTTTTTGTTGACCAAATATTTAGTTTTGTGTAACCTGTGGATGACAATGCTAACTTAGTCTTGTTCAATCTCGTCACTTAGTAAGTAAAAGATGCTTTTCTGATCATGGAGAAAAGTCTACTTGCAGTGACTTTAAAATGTAATATGAATTTGTCAAAATAAAGTGTTGGTTTTCATTTTGTGACTGGGGTTATCAGTTAAACTGAAGTTACTTATACTGAGTACTGTTAAGATGTCTCAACATTTATGAAAAAAAATCGTTACTTACCAACCCATCTTTTTTTCAGCATGGTACAGTCACAAGCCTATTTTATTAGACCTAAATATCATTTCTAGCATGCAACATGGGAAAACTGTTCAATTTGACAAATTTGTGACATTTTTTACAGTTTTTTTGTATATATATATTTTTAACACCAGAAATTTTTATTTAAAATGTGATCTATTTGGAAAAAATGACATTAATTAAGTTTTTGGCAATTTTTTTTTGGAAATGTACTAGTAGTCCTCTTTTTTTACTGCTACCATTGCAAATGAAAGAATATTGTATAATATACAATATGAATATTTTTTTCTCAGGAATTCATTTTTTATTGTAAAATACATACTGTTTAATCTGTAAAAAAATGGAGAGAAGAAATACGGTTGTTTATCCTTTTTTAATAAAATAGATCAATTTATCCCCAATTGGCATTTGATCAGGGTTTTTTTTTGATGAAATGGACCAGATAACTATTGGTACATTTCCATACAAAAAAAAAACGAAAAAAAAAAAATTTTAATTTCTAATTTTTAAAAATTAAATGAAAAATTTTATTTTACTGTTTGAGCGTTGTTTTCATGTTACCTTGTTATCATGTTATGGTGTTAGTGGTGTACATCTTATGTTATGTGTCAGGTTAGGGTGTTACTTGTGCTCATGTTAGTATGTAAGTTGTGCTCCTGTTAGTGTTAGTAGTGCATGTTAGTGTTATTAGTGATCATGTTAGTGGTTAGTTAACTAGTTAGTGTTAGTGTACATATATGACATATTACAATTTTTTACGATTTATATATACACAGATTTTGATTTACCTCCAGTGGGGCTTGAACTCACAACCTCCAGGTTCTCAGTCCAGCAGCTTTAACCACTGTGCCTCAAACCCATACATTCAATATCATCTGGATTTTCATATAGGAGTTTACTATAGGCTATCATGAGAAATAGAAATTCTTGTTACTGCTATGTTCATTGGTAAATGTCATGTCGCATGATCTTCAGATTTGTAAAAGCTGTTTTGATTGGTGTTCATTTTCCAAATGGCTGATTGAATTTTACAGTAAACAGTTTGTTGGATTAATTTCTGGATTATTGGTGTGTAAGTAGATTTTATGATTTTATATTGACATTTAATGACAGGAAATTGTTGTTTTTAATAATCGCTGGATAGTTTTTCTGTTGCTTAATGTTTTAGGTAAAAATTTCTTCATTACTGTGTATCACTGAAGGGTTGTCCAAGGTCAGGCGCTTGTTTCATTGTTATTTGTTGACTAAGATGACAATGTTTTTGCTTACAAATCTTTTTTTATTTTATTATTTCTTATTTTGTTATTTGTTACTGCATTAATGTTTTGTTATTTTCAACTGTTCTATGTAAATGTCTGAAATTTGTAACTTTTCTGATAATTGAGTACAATTGGTCCCCAAAGACTCTACTTTGGATTTGCTGTTAAAAACTTACTTGTTTGGTTGGAATTGTTACAATATTATGTATTATGATATTAAAATGGTTAAATTTGAAGAAGTTTCATGTTTACTGTGTTTACTGTTGCAGTGTTTCAATGCCAATTTTCAGTGTATATTTTGTGAACATATTATTGATATGTTGTACACTGTGCGTAGCGAATTTCAGGTATTGTAAGCTGGACAGGAATCAGATTGTGGCTTGAAATGATTTCCTGACCACACCTTTGATTTACTTGGCAGAATGAACCAAGAGATTTGATGATTGCGCTCAGTATACAGTAAAACATTTAAAACAGTAAAACGAACTTGGATATCGTAAAGAAATGAAGTATTTAATTTTTCCGCACAAACCCTTCATTAATATGGATGTAAATGTAGTAACTGTGCCAGTGTCATGAGACAGACCATGTATAAACTGTTAGGTTATTAGAGTAAACAAGTAAATATTTGGATCTCAATGAGGTCACTATTACCATGTTTTAATGTGTACATTTATTTTTAAAGTCCTCTCAACAGCAACCAATGGCATTAATTTTATTGTCTGAAACATACATAAACAATTGTAATAAATTGATATCCAAAACATGAATATTATAATCTCACTGACCTCTGTACTGAATACTTGTTTTTTTGTTATTCTTAGTTATTTCATAAGAAAGAACAGTAAAGTTCAAACAGTCGATGTAAAATCTTTTAATGAACAAGTGCTGCATTGCCACCAAACTAAGTTCTCAACAAATCCTTTGCCAGGCCATACTCAAGTATGCAGTTACTAAGATCAGATTCCAGCTGATAATGGAATATACACATGAAAAATACACTAAAACACATGAAAACAACAACATAAAAACAACAACATACATTATTAGGCCATCATCAAAATATGCTGGATTGCAGTTTCATGATTGACATTCAAAAACACATCCTTATCCAAAATATTGTTTCATCTATTTTGACAAAAATCATTCAAACTTCATTCCAACTTTTTATTTTCAGTACAAGCATATGATGTTAAAATTTTCTATCTGCCTTCCCACTGTTAAAGGTTTGGGTGAAGTAACCACAAACAAACATTTTTTTAGGATGACCTTAACGTGCATAAATACATAAAATTGTAGAAAAATTCAGACATACTTACAAACGAAATAGTTTAAAAAAAGACAGTTTGAGATTCTCAACACACTGACATCACAGATCATGTATGTTTTATTCAAACATCCGCAACATGTGGTATAACAATAAAACAAGTGTTTTCTGAATTTCAGAATTTAACAGTAGCGAAAATAAAGTCTAATATATATATCAGTAAATATTTTTCATTATGTTATCAATTAACTTCAGTAAATTTGTATTAATGCACTAAGCAGTATGAACAATGAACCAATTACACATAAAAACATCAATTAATCAAACCATTAAATATACAAAGGGTCATAACAGTAAAAACACAATTAATTTGTGAAACACACACAAGGGGAAATTAAGGTATGCATTCTATAAGCAACATTTAGAAAGTAAATAAATTTCATTTTGATCACTAAATGTTTTGTCACTTATACTGTTCAACATTACAGTGAATCTATTAAAAATCAAATATAGATTATAAATTAACCTTCCCAGCAAGCGAAACCATCTACAAAGCTAATAACTTAATCAATTATGAAACAAAACATAAAGATTGAACAATAGCAATAAAGGCAAATATACAGAGATATATACAAATCAACTAATGGACAAAATCTGTATCATATGTCTGTGTATGCATCGTCTTAAAACAACGAAGAATCCATCAACAGAAATATTATGTACTGAACACTAAACTATTCTTTATGGATGAAATCTGTGAAAGTACTTGAAAGTAACAATCAAAAGAGAAAAAATTAATGGTTGTTTGTTATGTGTAAAGATCACAAAATATCACTATTCTCATGGTATAGCAGCTACAGCATTTTTAAGTTCATTTTACGGCCTTATTTCTAGTACAGGATAGAAAAATAAAGTTTTATAGGTGTGTATCAACTGACTGATGAAGTAAACACCCTATGAAAAATACATTTGCTCACAAAAATAGATTTTATTATTAAAGAACAGAAACAAACTAGTTTTGTAGTAATAAATCTAATAAATGGCTATATATGAATAAATGAGCCGAGCGTTTATCATGAAATTCATAAACATGTAAGTTGACTTGTTCCAAAAACAAGGGGGAGTACTAATTAATATTAGTGACAAAACTACTTCAGTTGTCTCCCCTGATCATAAATAATACAAATGGTGGGCAAATATTGACAACACAAAGTATTAATGAAAATATGAAAACAGTAAAACTGAGGAAAAACAGCAAAGTCCAGCATACCTGATTTTCTCATTTTTTTTAAAAAAAGTCAACTAATCCATCATTACAGCACATAACATGAATATTTCAGTATGCAAATTTATAAATATGGTGAAAAAATATCTTCAAAAGTTACTTTGACAAAAAATAACAAACAGACAAAAGGATAGAGAAAACAGAAAACACTTCTCTAAAAATCAATGATGACAGAACCCAAAGAAGATTATTGCCAGAGCCCAATTGATGATGCTTAAATAATTTAAGGATATTTAATGTAAAATCATATAAAATATTAAACACTGAAATCACTTAATTAAAGGAAGTCATTAAATTAACCAATAATAAAGTAAGAAAAATGAATGAAAAACACCAAGAATTGTGACATTTAAATTACAATGGCAACAACCTTAACTTACTTAAACAAGTAAAAATCAACAAAAAATGAGTATTTGGACAAGTCTGGCATTCTACAAATGATCAAGATTACAATGATAGCAAGGTGTGAGTACAATACAAAAATATTCATGATTAAAAGACTACTAATATGGTGAGCACAATATAAAAATATTCATGATTACAATGTTATATATCATAAATAAATACAACCTTAAGACTTATCTGGTTTATATTTGACACATAATGACACATTAATGACAATATACAATGTTTAAAATGAACAAATTTTCTCAGTGTTCTTAAAAGAATGAATTTTTAAGAAACCAGAATCATGAACGTTAAGTGAGGAACATTACCATATTTATACCAAATGACCTGAATAATTAGATGAACAAAAAATTGAAGTCTGGGAATGACTGTCTGTTGTAAAAGCATAAACTTGTGACCATTAATTAAACTAAGCTTCAGTCTGTGGGTTAGTCGTGGAATACTCAATACATGGCATTAAAGTACATAAACAAAGGGGAGAAGTGATGTGGTCATTATACACAGGTGATCTTTTTCTTGGAGGTTTATTTGTCCTATCAAATCAGTAACAGATGCTATGGTGGCCATTGTTCAAATGGTGGCCTTAACACACAGGTGGTCATTAATTCAGCTTTAACTGCATATTATTGGCATAATTTTTGTTTATAAAAGCTATTTTAGTTTAAATGTGTCTATGAAATGACACCTAGGTGTACATGCATGTACACAGGAACCAGAGTGTATCTTCCAAGTGTCCCAGTGTCGCTGCTTGGGAGTGGTCGTTCAGCATACTGTAAGATTTGAAACAGAGTAGAAATCCACCATGACAGCTGGAAACATAAAGCAACATACATGGTATCTATGACTTCAAACGAGTACAAAATTTGGTAAGCACAAAATTAATAAACTTTCTCTTACTGTTTTAATTATACTAAGGAGAAAGTTACATATAGACCATTACCAAATCATATTGTCTGAATTAAAGATGTAGTCTATTTGAACAAGCAGGCTATGGTCATCTTATATAGCTCACCTGAGCAACATGATGAATTAACAACTTCTTAAACAAGATTAAACAATAACAGATTTGAACTATCTTGGTAGACAATGCTGCACACCAAAGTCTTCCTGGAGTAAGGCACACTTTTGTTGTAATGAAGAAATCTGTGACCTTAAAGATTCAATCATGCTTTCTAATCCCTGAAAGTATAAAAACACATTTTTAAGGCTTGATAAATGTATTATTTTCACTGGTAATCTATTTTCTATTCCATATTGTTTCCAATTTGCACACCCACAGATTTTCACAGGAAGTACAATTTTACCTGAATGAAAGGTCTTGTCCATAAAATTGTTACAAAATCCAAAATGCATAAGTAAATCCATAAGTTTTAATCATAAATAAATACATATCAATGTGTCAATAACTTACTGTTCTCATTGAACTTGGCATTAAACCTCTCATTTTTTTCTTCAAGTCATCTTGAGATCAGTTATCTGAAAAAAAAAAGATTTTTAAATCCTTTCAAATTATGATAATCTAGAATGTAAGAAGATGAATATAGGACTTTCATTTGACCCTTGAAACAGCATTTTGACTCTTGAAATCAGAAATAAGCTTTTGACTCTTGAGAATTTGTACCAAAGGGTTAAATTTACAATACAATTTGAAGGAAAATTTGTTGACTCTTCAAATAATCATTAGCCAGGAGTCATTTTTGACCCTCATCTTCTAACATCTAGTGAAACCCAGTTCAGAACATCATAAAAACTGCTCAAAAAATGTAAAGAGTGACATCAATGAAGGTACTGCAAATAGAGAATTACACTCAGGATCAGCTGACATTAATTCACACAGAAAAAACACCAGTTTCACTTAAACTGCTCAATAAAATGTATCTAAGAGAAAATGCATCACCATAATTTAGGATTCAAGTATCTTAAAGCGACTCTTTCAAATATATGGTTTTGCTGCAGCTACAACGAGTTGTATCAATTTCACAAAGTGCTGCACAAACTAATGAGGCACAAGAAAACACACTGTAACTTCCCATGACAGTAACAATGAAAAAGGTAAACTAATACAGTAAACCAGAAAAAACTAAACCAAAAGGTTTTTAATAAATAAACCAGAAGTGTTATAAATTAGTAATACCTTTTCATCTTGGTAATTTTCTTGTTCACCAAGCTGCCTTTCTAACTGCCGTACTTTGGTGTATTTTGATTCTAGTTCTTTGTGTACAGTCTGAGGAAAGACGGGTACATCAATAAATGATTATCCATACTATAATTTTAAATTAAATGTATGCCTGTATGTTATTCTATCTAAATAGAAAATTGAATCAAATACTAAACAGGGTATGTGATGTAGGTTGGAGAACAAACAACAATGATAGCAGTATCTACAGTCAACTTTTTAGGAAGTACCAGTATATAACCCTAACTAGGCCCTGAACCAGTTACCACTTGAGTCCAATGCTCTATCAACTATATCAGAACAATTTCTTCACATCCAGACATCTAAAGGACCATCGTTAGTGCTCAATATATTGGGATTATCTTGAGGTAGACATAGAAATATATATTCAATTTAGAACAGAAAAATGAGACTTGAAAAATTTCTAGAGACAAGTCAGGTGCATATATTATGATTGTTATGAGGTAGTCTTAATATAGAAGTGGTTGCTACGTGAGGTTTTACTGTACAAAGAAAGAGAAAAACATGTTCATCATAACAGTTATCTATAGCAAGTTATACCAATTAGTGCTGAATGCATTTGTAATCATAAGTATAGCAAGAGATAAAAATCATTGATACACTTTTACTGTTTTAAATGATACATCCAAATGAAAACAACACACACACATGCATGCACACACACACTTATTACTCCTTAAGTCTTCATCAGTTAACATTAAAAAAAACATTTTTCCCCAATAAAGATTACAAACCACAGTAAAGCAACTATCAATAGATATTATTTTAAACATGCAATTACATCTACCTTATATATATAAACAGACAAGCTAAATAGTTGCCTACTAGTTAATTTCATTCACATGCAAATCAATTGTACTGGCGCCCCATCAATTCCAGGGAAACCCGGGAAATTGTTCATAAAAATCTTTGTAGAGAACCATCCAAGGATCATTCCTCCAATGTTTGATTAAAATTGGCTAAGAGATTTCAAAAAAGATCTCATTTGGAATAATTGTTAATGACATATGACAATGGTTAACTAACAGGGTGATCTGTATTACTGATTGAGCTTATGAGAGCTAAAAGGACAAAAAAAATACATGATGCAAACAGTTTTAATATAAATAAATAGAATGAATGTATTACAATAACAATTGACTACACTTACTTTTTCATGCTGTCTGTCAAGTTGACTGACAGTGGAATGTAACTCAGATATGGCCTAAAAGATACAAAACATTATGTTTAGCATGTAAATAGACAATACATACACTAATGGATCATTATACAGTAGCTATAAGCTGCACACTTAGGGTCCATTGATGCACAACATTTGAACAGCAAAATAGATAATTAGTTGTAAGGACAACTAAAGTAAAGAACCTAAACCCTTTGCCTCATAAGCGTACTTTAGACTTTTCCAAATTCAAAACAAATATACATGACATCAATTTATTCAAGAAAATTGTGTAATTTTTCTCTGACAGAGTGCTCATTAGACTGCTTATAAAAAGCAATGGCTTCTTTCGCAACAACGTTTTCAAAAATCGTCTGCTTCAGATGAGAGGAAATGCAGAATTATGAGGCAAAGAGTTAAAACAAGTTTTTTATGAAAAGATCTTCAAAGGCTTACCTGCTTAAATCTACAAAAAACAAATGATCCCATGGACAGGATCAATTTTGACCCTAGGAACATATTTTGAGCAATCCTAGTTGAGGACTACTAGACAATGCTATACACAATTCATCTAAGCTAAATTACATGCAGTTTTGGCAAAGAAGAGTTTTTAATTTTTAAAGTCCATGTAAAACTAGTGACCCACAAAACAGGGAAAATTTTTTCCCCTGGGGCATAATGTGAACAGTCATAATCAGGGGTGTAGAAATCCAACTGTCTGCTCATATTTGCGGCCATTATTTCATGGTTGGATGTGGAATATTCACATGACAGTCACCTGACATGACAAAATAGACTCGTAGTCTATTTAATCTTTTATGTTTGCATGATTTTTTTTTGAGTTTTTGATTCGTACTTTCACAAACAATTGTATTATGTAACACGAAGGGTTGCAGGTGAACTGTCTGGACATTTATGTCCTAGAAACATCATACTATAGATAGATTCATGGTCACAGGACACTTGAAGAAGACAACATGATCCATAAGTATGATATTATTCCTACTTGTATGGTTATATATGGTACAGTGTTGTCTGGACCATTTATCACTCATTGGTAAATTAAAATACCAGTAGTGGTTGTGTCCTTAGTCTAAGAATCTTTACTTAAAACAAAGACATGAAACTATCAGTTAAAATCCTTTTGCCTTGTCTGAAAATGTACATGTCCTGTGTATTACTAAAGCAGTATTACTGGTCATTTGTGTAGCAGGGGAAGTTAATCAACAAGAAATCGATGTCAGTTGTAACATTTTTCAGACTTACATACTACATTCCTTGACCATCAAAGGAATAAAGATCACATTTCAAATGATCTCTCACAAGGCAATTCCCAATATGCTCATTTTCATGAGGAGTTGATAAACTTATTTTCCATGACTCTGAATTTGAATGATGATTTGTGTCTATAGCAGGGTGTACAGATACGTAGCCTATAGAAGATTTACACAATGGGTGTGTAGGCTTCTGACGAATAGGTGTAGACAAGTCATTTCCTCTTGTGCAGTTACAGCCATCAAAAGATTTCCTTCACAGCAGTACTGTGGTTTCATCTACCCCAGTAAATTTGTAAAACAGTAACAAGAGCTAAAGGTGTGAAAAATGACAAATATATGTACATTCATTCAAATGTTTCAGTTTTAAATCTCGTGAATAAAATTCTCTATCCAATGCTATTTTTCTTTTTATCTGTATACCCAGAGCTAAAATGTAATGATAGCAATTTGAATGAATTTGCTTACAAGTTACGGAGTGAAAGGTTTTCAGCAAATGCAACACTTTGATGTTATGTACAAGAAGTGTTTTCTGTTGAAAAAAAATCAGCCACAACTATCATTTACTAATGCAAATATGCCAACAAAACAAAACTAAGAACTACAAACAAAAATTAACATGAGTTATTACAAAAACAATGTAACATTCTTATCAATGAAGTAGCTTGTTACATTCACCTGTTTATTTAAATTATCGTGAAAAAGTACAAAACAACATTTCATGAACATTTAAGATAAAAAGCAATGTAATAGCCATAATAATTGACTGTCAAAGACTGCATGAAATAATAATTAACAATTAAATCTGCTAATACAAGCAGGCACAACATCTTGTTCTGACCTGTGTTGAGTCTGTTGGGGAGTACTTTGTGATAAGGGTAGAGCATCTTGTTCTGACCTGTGTTGAGTCTGTTGGGGAGTACTTTGTGATAAGGGTAGAGCATCTTGTTCTGACCTGTGTTGAGTCTGTTGGGGAGTACTTTGTGATAAGGCTAGAACATCTTGTTCTGACCTGTGTTGAGTCTGTTGGGGAGTACTTTGTGATAAGGGTAGAGCATCTTGTTCTGACCTGTGTTGAGTCTGTTGGGGAGTACTTTGAGATAAGGCTACAGGTCGGTTTTAGTCTGTTGTTATCAGTAATTCTTTTGCAGATCTGTAACTTGGTTGAAACTGATGCAGCAACATATCTTCATTCATTAAATCCTTCACATATTCTGTAACACAACAAAATGTGAACTTACTACAAGTATTTCTCCCATAAATGTACCAAATACACATTGACCTCCTTTCAGATGACTCCTACACATAGGAACTGTGAGCAGTTTTCAGTACAGAGGCACCAATATACTAATTGTGAATGCAAATTCTTCTAATATAAATCAATCAATATACATAACTTTAATATACAAACTTAAAAAATATTCATTCAATATCATTTGTGTATTAATATTCCCTGAATATTTTTCACAGGCTGGTGATCAAACTCTGCAAGGAATAACTTCACAGATTTACAGAGCATTAAACATTAAAACATACCAAAAGTTTGATGTACCTGAACTTCTTTAGCAACAGTTTCTCATTTTCTCCATTTTGGATACGAGACAACATGCCGTAATTTCCCATATTTTGTAACACATTGCTCTCTGTTACAATTTTCATTAAAATGAAGAGCTGCAAGGTACAAAATTATTCATGTTTTCAATCAAAGACTTTGATCATTAGTGCTATACGCCATGCACAAAGAAAAACAGTTAAATCAGGACAGTAATAAAGAGAGACCATGACTGTGGTCCAGTGGTAAGTGCGCTGCTGGTGATCTTGGTTCAAATCCTGGTTGCAGCAGGCCATTCCCTTCTATGAAAATTTCTCTTTCTTAAGTTAGGCACCAGTAATTGTGCATAAAATAGTATTTGAACTTAAAACACAAAACCCTAATGAAGCATAGAAGATACCTTTCTTCATCCACTTTCTGTAGGAAATCTTGTTATGTTCACATCTAGAATATCTTTCACCATGAAGCATATACATTAATAACACAGTTAACAATTGAAGGCCATCTCTGCTGAACTAATTTGCCATCTCCATTGCTGCAAACAGTGCAATGATACAAGAGGTTGCTAACTGAATGTGCCCATACCTAAACCTTCAAATAACCCTTTTCTTTCTAGCTGGTTCTAGTTTCATGTAAATACCTATAAAACAAGAGATAGATAATATATTACAGCTGTAACATTAGCAGTTAATAAACTCAAATGCCCTATGGTTAGGGTTAGTTGCATGAATTCCAGGCCATGCTACAGTATTATAATAAACAACGAAAATGCAGTTCCAAGTATTTGTGAATGTAGTAATAATTGATTCAATTAAATATAATTACAGAAAACAGTAAGCAAAAGACACTAATCAACTTCTAACATTTCAAATGAAGATTGTCACAATAAGACAGCTCTTATAAAGTTGAAAACAAAATCAATAAAAATAGTAATTACTGGACAGTCCATAATGAATGCAGTAAATATTATGAAACATTTAAATGAACTTACCCCTGGCAACATGCCAAACATCAAACTAGCAGGTAACGTTTGGTTGCTCATCCTTTATTTATTTCTTCATCTCACAATATCTATCAGTAATAAGGCGAGTCACTCTGATAGGATTTTCAACAGTTAGGAAATGAATTTATTTATTTCTTCATCTCACAATATCTATCAGTAATAAGGCGAGTCACTCTGATAAGATTTTTGACAGTCAGGAAATGAAGTAATCTCTTTAGAACCCCCTAAGTACATGTGATAGGAATTCTTTACTTCGTTACTCTGTAAATGTAAGTAACAAATACATTAAGGTTTATGGACTCTTATATTTGAATTTGGCTACTTTCTTAGCAAGTTCTTGTTGTATATCTATTAAGACATCTAAATATGAAATTTAAACATTTTTTACCATTCCTAACTCTAGGTATCTGCTTTTAAGTAGGAACCCCCTATTTCCAAGATGGCATCTAAACTGCAAACACTTAGTTACATTAAATCAACCCAAATTTTATCAAATAATGAAATAAAATGATGAAATATACCTTATTGAGTTCAAGTGATTTTTCTTATAACTATTCATGGTTGCCTTTTATGATTGTTGACATATAAAAATAGCTGTAAGACTTTTTCATGAAAATTGACACTACAAATTGGACACTTTTTGAAGTTCACTTCAAAGTATATTCATTTTTGACCAACATTTTCAGAATATCTACTTGATTTTACCACATAAAACCTACATACATATTTTCTACTATGATTAATTGATACAATGAAGAAAATTAAGAAGATTTTACTGTTTATTTATTACTCAACACACTGTTAAATGATAAAGGGGTCACATTTCAAGAGAGACAATTTTGGGTAAAATTTCCAAAAAATATCATTTCCATTTTCCACATAAATTAATATATTGGGAAAACAAATTAAAACAACCAAGTAACATTTTATCCAAAATATAGTAGTGTTTTAATACATTTTACTGCAATTTTAAGTTTTAAGTTACCGCAAAAGTACAAATGATTAATACAAATTAAAGTTATGTGACATGATCTACTAAATAACACTTACTTATTTTTATGTTACTATAGATATTATACATGTGTCGAAATACTATTTATTCTTGCCAAACTTACCAGTAAGACTATCAAAGCCTCGTTTCTGCCAGGCTGCATCAACGGCGAAATTTCAATTGAACATCAAATATCAATAAATACAAATTCTAATTAAACACAATATGTAAATGTTTAATCAACAAAATACAAATATTGACGTTAAAATGTAAGAAATATTGTTGATAAAAAATCTTACGTACTAATTATACACTCTACCAGAAGGGGTACATTAACAAGCATATTTTCAAGTTATGAACCAGCAAACATCAGCTACCTTACAACATCAACCACCAATTAGCTAAGGCAACTTGTAAATATCAATTACATACCAACAACAGCGATCTACATACTTCAGCTTCTTCTCAACAATGGTAGCCTGCATACCACTGCAATAACCATCTCTAACCACTAGCAAATCCAATTTACATCTCAACTATAGTAGCCTACATACCCCAGCCACCTCTCAACAACAGAAACCTGCACAAACTTGCATATCTCAGCTACCTATATATTAAAGTAGCCTGTATACCTCAGCCACCTGTTAACAACAGTAACCTACATACCTCAGCCAAATTACAACAACAACCATATCTCACCTACATTAACCTTCAAATGTCAGCTACCTCTCAATTACAGAAGCCTGCATACCCCAACTAATTCCAAATAACAATCACCTCTCAACTAAAGTAGCCTGCCCACCTAAGCTTATTCCTAATAGCAATCACCTTTCAAACTTGGTAAACCTCAGCTGCTTCCCAGCAACAACCACTTTTCATTTACAGCTGCTGCAACTTGTAAACCCTTAACTGCTTCTCAACAACAAGCACTTTTGTTAACTTGTAAAACTCAGCAACTTCCTAACAACAACCACCACACAACCAGAGTAACCTGCAAACCTCAGCCTCTTTCCAACAACAGCTCCTTCTCAATCACAGAAACCAGCAGATCTCAGCTACCTTCCAAAAAACACCTTAACCATGACAACTTGCAAACCTCAGCTGCATGCCACAACAGCCATCTTTCAAATACGGTCAAACCTGTGAACAAAGGCCACCCTTGAAAAAGACAAAATGTGGCCTTTATTGACAGATGGTTTTTATTTGGGCGTCATTTTGTTCTAAACAATCAGTGGCAGTATTTTCAAAGAATGGCCTTTATTCACAGGGTGATCTTTATTTGGAGGTGGCTGCAAATACAGGTCTGATTTTACAGTAACCTGCAAACTATGGTAATATTTTCAATAGTTGGCTACTAAAGATGGCTAATCGAATATCAATAATATTGTAATACTGTTCAAACATTGTTGAAAGGTTGATAAAAGAACATGTACCAATAAATCTGAACATGACAAACATACCATGTCACAAAATATCTGAACACAAATGACAATATATAATAAACCTATAATATCACATAACAACTTCATATAACTTCATATAACAAACATACAAGTACGTGGTAGGCTGGGCCCTTAAAACTAGTTTTACAGCCCTGTAGCTTTACTACAGACCAGACAGTACCCTCCAAAAGGCTGTATTTTTTCCTGCATTTTGTATAGTTCTGTGTGTTGGATTGGATTTGGGTTGGGAGAGGGTAGTAATTTGGGGAAGATAGGATGTTTTGAAATCCTTTTCCTATCTATATACAAATGATAATATTAGGCAGTGATCGGGATATTAGAATGGAAAAAATGTACAAAATCACATTACAAGTTCATGTGAATATCATCATATAAGAATGTACAGTATTACTGTATGATATTATATCATACAATAACATGACTTTTAGAAAACGACAAATGTACAATATCTCAAAATGAGTTAACATGAATATTGGACAATAACGAATGTACAAAATTAAAATCATGTTACAAGTTCATATGAATATTTGAATATAACAAATGTATAACATCACATAACTTACATAAATATTAGAAAGAACTAGCATACAATATCACTCAACAATTCACATTCATGAATATAACAAAATATAACCAATGTACAAAATCATATGCCTTCAAACCTGTGAACAAAGACCACCCTTGGGAAAGACAAAATGAGGTCTTTATTGACAAGTGACCTTTATGCAGAGGTCGTCAGTTTGCTCTCAATAATTAATGATGATTTTTCAAAGAATGGCCTTAATTCACAGGGTGGTCTTTATTCGGAGGTGGCCACAAATGCAGGTTAGACTGGTAACTTAAAAATAAGGATCTGCCCAGCGAATACATGACATTGTACAAACATTGTACAGACATTGAAGCATGACGGTTCAGGTTGAAAAGGAAAGTTTTTTAGATGTCATTTTCTGACATCAGTACCATGTCATGTATACAACACAAGTTTTATAACCTCTGGGCCTGGACAGATATTGATAAATAACTAAGTTACAATTATAGAACCAAACAGGCTAATGTCTGCATGGTTAAAATTTCTGCACAACTGAACTCTGAACTGATATTCATTAGATAGGAAACAAATTGAAGGCCTAGGTTATTTCATAAATAAATTCACAATTAAATTTCTAATAGTATTAATTTCAAATATATGTAAAAAAAACGACTAATGGTTATTGTTCATATACGCATAACAGAATGTCTAAACAGAATGTACAAACCAGTAAGTGACTAATCCCACTGGTTTTCTTTCGATTTCCTGCTGGTTTCACATTGTCTATTTGGATCATACTTCAGACAGGAAGCAATGGCCTGGCTGACTTTCTGTACTGTTGTCTTTGGTACAGACTTCATAGTACTTGCTAAAATAGTAAAAGCACAACCATATTCAGTCAGCAGGCACTTGTGGAAGTCATTTCATCAATTCTAGCTAGCTCATTTTAATATTCAAATAAAAATTACAGTTTCCAGTGTTTCTGTTATCAATCTGGTTTGAACACAAATTTCCTAAGAGTGGATTATATCCAGCAACAAAATCAACGAGAAAGTACACAAGCTCGAAGGATACCCAACATGCATAACGTACTACCGGTATTTATTCTAATGTATATACCTTAATTATAATATTCAATATAAATACAAAATGCAATCTCCAACATTAAATTGACAAAATTATAGTGTTGAAACTTAATGTCTTTAATTTCAATGAGACAAGCATTTTACTTCGAGAAAGCAAAGCTTAAGTAGGGGGTTGGAGATGCAGAAACAACGAACTGACAGCCTTGAGAATAAGACTTAATCGTTACACATAGGATAGCTGTGCCATGGTCCAATGGTTAGTGCACTGGACTTGTAACCCCGAGACCCAGAATCCCGGTCGCAGGTCATACCCTTGTATGAAAAAAAAGCAGCAGCTGGCACTTTATGCTCTTTCTGTAGAATCAATGAAGGTAGTCTACTACCAAATTTATTCCTAAATATTTACTAATAAAGTCAAAAGAAATAGAACTTGATGTTTACATGATTCTTCTCACTTTTCTAAAATCCTTTTTCCATTATCTCTAGTACTCACACCACACACCTTGGACAGTGTCTGACCCTGCAAGAGGTAATAAAAGGGAAAGGAATTTAGTTGTATGTAACACGATTCAAGGTGTCTGAAGTATGTACATATAACATGTATACATGTGTTCATTATATTTGTTCATTCAATGCTGTTGTGTCTACAATGGAAAGTGTATCAAAGACTTTATGAATGACCGACTTACTTCCAACTTCAATTGATTATATATGTTCTGCGCTTTTTAGTATTCTCCACGATTCTAGAATTGCCTTGTGCATTATAGGAATTCCAATAGGGTTGGAATACAAGAATATGTATTTAAAATTAAATATGAAAGTGAACATGAAAATGAACAACAAATTTACATAAAAACATATTTGATGAAATTCATTCATTCAATAATTACAATAACAAACTGGTGTCAAAACGTCTTTGGGGCAAACTATCAACGGAAGGATCTGACTGATTTTGGTCTAACTATTTAATTAGAAAATTTTCAGCTCTCACAGATTTGTAACCATCTGTGAATGTTTTAGCTCCTAAGGATATTTGACTGAAATTGATAAATGTTTTCAAATAAATTTTTACTGAAGGATTGGTAGTACTGTTGGTACATTTATTATAACCTGTCTGTGAATAGCAGTGCCAACTACATATAATTATTTGTTGTTCAATTCTATCAACTGTTGTAAATTGCAATGAGTATGTATATTTAATTAAGTATGGGCATTTTTTCCCTTTTTTCGACAGGACCAGTAAACAGAATATCCACTGGCCCCGTCCCAATTCGAGAACAGACCTGTACCAATTTGATCAAAATTGCTTTTTCCCATCTTACTTTTAAAATGTAAATAAATACAGGTTTTTTCTCAGCATTTTGGGAACATGACCTGACCCCCAGAATTGGGAATTTTCGCGACATTTTGGACCAATTGGGAAAAAGTCACACTGTATAAAATAGCTAAAAATAATCAAATAAAACTAAAAAATATATATCATGTTTATTTTCGGTTTTAGGTATTGATAACTTCGTTATTTGAATGATTTAGACATTCAATAAACATTTGAACTGCTGTAAATTATTTTTTTTTCTACATTTGAATTGGGAATTTTTGCTTTGCAATTGGGAAAAAACATGCTTTTTGCCATTGGGAATGTGACCAAATATTGGTCGTCAAAACGGCCCAAAAAAAACCTGCAATATCATCCAAAACCACCTGATAATCACAATCTAACAAATTTCACTCCAGATGGCATTTTCACATATGATGTTAAATTGATTAATTCTCAGTACAAAAAAATGACTAAACTGGTTTGCCTTATAATTGCAATAAAACTTGTGGCGCTCGAAAAGGAACTGAAAACCAATCAATTAACCGGAAATCAGTCAAACTGAAAGTATGAGTCACAACAGTAAGAATTACCATAAAAAACTTAAAACAGAAAGAGGTTCTTCTTACAGACTGCTGACCAATTTTGGTTCCATGTCTCTATCGAACCCAGCTGAGAATGTAATCCAGCTTTGGTCAGTAACAAGAAGTTTACTATGGAACAATTAGTGTTAAAGCAGAACGCAAGCAGCAGCGTGAACATCTCATTACTCCATGTAATACCAAGGCCCCTGATTCTACCTTTAATGTTAATTGAATTAATAGGAAAATGATGAAGGTAATGATCCCACATCAGGTTGTGAACCTTTCAGTCATACACAAGCAAAACAAGTGTGATGCTGTATGAAGTGATACATTATCTAATAGTAGGCTCAGTGACGAATCTATTTGTAAAGGATTAGTGCCCAGTGTGCAAAATGATATTTTGAATAAATGTTCTAGCAAAGAAACCAGTTAGTACCTTATGAGTCATTGTCATGAACTATAACTCACCATAGTTCATGTGTGCCTCGGAGTAAATACAGTTTGGATGTTAAGAAAAGTGTCAGCATACAAAAAAACAAGAGCGCCAAGATGGCCCTTTTTCGCTCACCTGAGTAAAGATTGCAACTTTTATGGTTTTTCTGTGATTTGACCTAGTGACCTAGTTTTTAACCTGAGTTGACCCATGTTCAAATCTGTTCATGGTATCATTAATACAAACATTCTGACACAGTTAAACAAAGATCCAATCAAAACTGCGACCTCTAGAAGGTTAACAAGGTTTTCCAGTGATTTGACCTGGCGACCTAGATTTTGATCACAGGTGACCCATGATCAAACTTGACCAAGATATCATTAAGACAATCATTTGACAAGGTTTGGTGAACGTCAAATCAAAATTGTGACCTATAGAGGGTTAACAAAATTTTCCAAAGACTTGACCTGGTGACCAAGTTTTTGACCCCAGATGACCCATATTCGAAGCTGTCCAAGATATTATTAAGAAAGCAATTTGACTAGAATTGGTGAACCTAAAATCAGAATGGTGACCTCCTAGAGTGTTAACAAGGTTTTTCTATGATTTGATCTGGTGACCTAGTTTTTGACCCCAGATGACTCATGTTCAAACGTAAGTAAGATATCATTAAATAATCATTTTGACTACGTTTGATGAAGATTCGAATAAAACTGTGAACACTGGAGCGTTAACAAGGTTTTTCTATGATTTGACCTGGTGACCTAGTTTTTGACCCTAGATGATCCATGTTCGAACTTAACTAAGATATCATTAGGACTATCATTTTGACAAGGTTTGGTGAACTTCCAATCAAAACTGCGACCCCTACAATCAGAATGGTGACCTCAGGGAGTGTTAACAATGTTTTTCTATGATTTGACCTGGTGACCTAGTTTTTGACCCTAGGCAACCCATGTTCCAACTTAATCAAGATATCATTAAGACAAGCACTTTGACAAGGTTTAGTGAAGATCCGATTATAACTGTGACCCCTAGAGTGTTAACAAGGTTTTGTTATGATTTGACCTGGTGACCTAGTTTTTGACCCCAGATGACCCATGTTTGAACTTGACCAAGATATCATTGAGACAAACATTCTGACCTGGTCTGATGAAGATTCGCTCAAAAGTGTGACCACTTGGGCATTAACAACCTCCAGGTGTGGACGACGGACGACGGACACAGGAGTTGACTGACTGATCACTATAGCTCACCGAGCACTAATAATTGTGATCTAAGGGTATTTTCACATTCTTATGTGCATAAATATATCTAACAAAATCAAACAGATAACCTAGGTTATAAAATAAAAAGAATGATTCACATGATTTTATTCACCTTACAAAAATTCCCAATTCGCCTTGTTTGCAACATGAAAATTCCCAATTTGGCACTTTTAACAACTTGAAAATTCCTAATATGATCAGTATGGGACCCATTTCCAAAAAGGTGAAACAAGACGCTGAGTACACTGTTTTTTTTTACAGCCAAATAAAGTAAAAAAGATTCAAGGGGGTCACCGGGGTAATAACCCCTTCTGCTGTCAGGGGGGGGGGGTGGGTCAGAAACAAAATGATGAGCCATTTTCATAATCTCACTTTTCAAATTGATGTTATGTTCGTGTGTAAGTGCTTATCTCCAGCTACGCCACTTTCAGAGGACCGTGAACATGAACACCAATAGTGAGGAGTAAAGAAAGAAAAAAAGTAAATACTCTTAGACATGTCATGATTTTTGTTATTATTTCGGGTGATTAGAGTTTAGACAGTACCTTGAAGGGACTACTTCATTTTTTTACTTTATTTGGAATACTGCATTGTAAACTTGGTCATCATGTGTGATGCATGACCAAATTTTGCAATTTGTGATAATATGTCTTAAACCGTAATTTTCTAAAATAAACTTATATTATTGAGCTATAAGTTTTAGGTAGAAGTAATTCTAACTTGTTCTGCTTAAATTGAACTAAATAGCAGGTGTACACAGGTAAATAATGTATCAATATGCATTTTTCTTGGTATAATATATGACATCTACAAACAATGAAAAGCAAGCAAAAGAACAAAACATAACAAAAGAAAGGTTAACTGAAGGCATCAGGGGCGTATCTCATAAATGCTCATAAATAATATTTTGCAGTCATATAAATAGCATATACACGCAATACTGTCAATAGGTATATTAATAAATGGCTTTTACCAACAATCTCATTTTCATAATACTCTAAAGTACATGATATATAAGCCTTCAAATGTTGCAGACAGTATGACTGAGAACCAAACTTAAACAAAGTGAATACAAAAAAGTTTTCTTAAATAAGAAGCTGATGAAACAGATGGTAGCGAGCGCCTATTCCACGCTCATAAACTGGCTAAGGAGAAGCAGATCGATAATATATAGTCATTCGACGAAGTTGTATTCATAAAAAAATCCTTAAAAGTTCACGGAATTACTGTGAAATCCGAGTTGACATCAGTGCTACATTGTGCTAAATTGCAGTATCTGTACTTTCTCTCGATCACTGGCTTCGATGCTCCCTGATGTGTGAACAATCATTGGTTCCTGAAAACTGCCTATTAACTTTTATCCAGATGATATGTACACTGAGGTGACTGATTGACAAGCATGTGCATATTTTTATTCAATGTTAATTATCTTTATGTAGACGACATGTCTATCACAGTTGAAAACTTCACAATATTTTGAGTAGTCATTACATCATTTCAGTATGACTGACTGAAATAAACGTTATAAAGCAACAGTTTCGCATATTGATTAGTAATGTACAAATATAGCTAACCATATCATTTCCTGCTTACAGTATTTTTGTCAGATGCAACATTTTGATTTAAGTGAGTATTAAACTTTTTCAGGCCTATCAGTTTATCTATAGATAAGATCTAAGACTATCTAGGGGGTTCAAGTCGATAGTTTTATCAGATTAGCAGTATTCTACTTCCAATGGATAGAGTAGTGTTAACAAACACCTGTTACTTAATCTATTTTCATCAAAACATTATAAACCAAAATATATAACTAAAGGGTATAAAATTTCTGACAATTTGAGGTAAAAATTACCACATTTTACTTTAAAATATTGACGTTTTTTCCATGCTGAACATGCGAAACAAGGGAAACTCATGTAAACAGTGGTGATTATGAACATCCTACCGCTTGATTTTTTGCCAGAGTAACATTTATAATCTTATATAACATACACACAATTAATTCAATTTAGTAAATTCGGTCCCACACTGTCATCAAAATCCCTGAAATTAACAATATGTAATTTTGCCTTCCATTCCCAACCCAACTCTGCATTACTGTCGGCACGTTGTGGTCTTGGAAAATTTTGTTTTCAATAAGGCAAACAAATGGAATATCATCGTTAAAATCGTTAGTTTCAGTCAAATAACCAGCAGTTACACTTAGATTGAAGCACAGAAAAACATGTTATATACTAGAACTCATAAGTTGTAAATGTAGACACTGAGATAACAAACTGTTGGAATGCTGGCAATTCTTTTAATATTTTCAAAATTATTGATGAATATAATACAGTATTCTTCAAATGTTACAAAAACTGTTGGACTTTAATATTGTTTAACATGTCAAACGATGAGCTTAACAGTTAATATGTTGAACACTTGGTAAAATTGTTATTTTTACCATTATTCTTACGTATGCAGCATGTCAGAATTGGAATTTAAAAATAATTTTCTAATGTGTATCAAGCAAGATATGATAAGAAATCATGTGTTTTTTTTTTTGGTGTTTTTCTGAGTTTCCCAGTTATTAAGTATTTCCAGTTTTCCCATTTTAGACTGCACTGCATCAAAAGAAATTACTCCATCTGCATGATAATTTTGGTCCTTTTTTACAGATTCAAATTATTTTGTCATAAGCCCTCATGTCTTAAGATTAAAGCTGTAAAGGAATTCATAAATGCAGAACTCAGATTTTGACGGATCCACAATGTAAATTTTGACATTCAAATCTACAATCTGACCAGTATTAATAGCCACAGAGAAGAATATGTTCACAGAATAATTCCCTCAGACTCTCTAAATTCGCAGGTGTGCATCCATATAGACCATGTCTTATTTTCTCGAGGATTAAGACAAGTTTACAGATCAGAGCTCTCACATTATGACAGTAATATATACTGGTAATTTAGAGCCGATTTTGAATCACAAAAAATCTACCATGAATGAATAATGCAGCGAAAAGTGTTTCTGGTGTTTGCTCATATACATATAAAATTACTTTCTCAATTAAAGTTATTCAACGTAAACAATGATAAACAGAGGACACTGTATCGCTATTATTTAAGATGTGTATGTCAGATTTCCCTGTAACATCTTTTTGCTGTATCTATTTGAGTAAATCTGACTAAAATAGTTCAATATTTATAATAATTTATCCAGAGGAATGACAGTTTAAAGAATAGAAAGACAACTTTTTTTGCATTAGGACATGAACATCATAACATTGGGACCAATCAGGAATTCAGTCTACGTTATATGGTATGCATATTCCCTGAATCAATACCTGTATGTATACTTAAGTACTTTTCTAACTCTGCACTTTTACTTTTTTTATTATTTTAAGGTACAATGTGATGTACAATGGAGACTCAAAAAACACTTCGTACTTTATTATTCCTCATAAAAGGGTGAAAAATGAAATACACAAATATGATCATCAATGAAACACAAAAAAACATATCATCAAGGGAGTTAACTCCGTACAAACAGGCTGGAGGCACAAGATAAATAGAATTTTCAGAAAGAATATCACATGACATTCCAAAAAAACTTAGTAAAAATACAAGTAGACCTTTAATTAAACCAAAAGTAAATTTAAGAAAAAAACTTACCCCTACGGGACGGCAGAATCTCTGATAACAAAAATGTAAAGACTTGTAAACATCTTCATTGCTTTTACAAATGGAAATGGACTGGTTTCCTTAAGCACTGTCCAAGATATCGGTGCATTGACTCGGGACGGGAAACAGTAGCAAAAAGATAGACCGGCACCAATTATTGTCTATCAGGCAACCAGTATCGGGGCCGTCACATACAAAGTTATAAAATCGTGTCTGTTACCATTTAACACGATGATAAACAAGTAGCCATGAATAAAGTTGACCAAAAACCTGTTTATTTAACTTGATTGAAGTGCACGTGCAATTTGTGTTTTTAGTATTTTTACCAGCTTAAATGATGTACACCTTCAAATTCAATTTATGTGTGTTGTATGATGGTTTTCTTCACTGAAAAACAAAAATGCCTTTGAATATCGATAGTTTGATTGAAAATGCGACGAATGACACCCGATTTGAGCTTGGAGACTATTCTTAAGTTTTATATCCTCGGACCCAGATCTTGGTGCCACGTATCATAACATCCTCCCGGTAAATGACTATTTACACCAGGAAAAGTCCATTTTGTCTTGAACATTCTGTTTTACCACGCATATGCAGTATGTATGCGGCCAGTATACATAAACACGTGAAGCAAATATTTCCATGTGATCTAATGAAATACATTTATTATTCCGTATTGTGTGGAACTCGGTACCGATTTATAGACACTTTTTTCTAAGTGACAGCACTTCTTAACTTAGACATTTAGCAAAATGGTGCACATGTCAGACAATTACATTAAAGTGGATATCAAAGGCCTATACTAGACATGTTTCTTAGCTGATCTTAGCTTATATAGCAGCTTTGTTTTGGGACTATTTATGGAGACTGTCGTGTTACGACGTTCCAGTTATTAAACTATTGAAAAGTAAATTGGTTTAAATCTACCTTAGACCATTAAACTTGTGCATAATAGTCTCAAAATCTTCTAAGTACCTGGGACCAATATATAAATATGTGAAGTACGTGGGCAGACATACTAGTAATTTGGGATGTACATTTATACCTACTGAAATACAAAAACAAGAGAAGAGGCATAACATATCTGTTTATTCTAGAAGAATAAGAACACTAATATAATTATAATGGTGACATATGTCTGCAGACACTTAGCGATTAGTTTTCTTGGGAAAAATGTTTTATTGTCTTGAAAATGTTTGATCTTCTACTTGATAAGTACGTGCACTTTCTCGTGAAGAAATCTTTTCATGAAAAGTTCTTGAATTTTCGTGAAAATGCCTTTTTTTCATGATAATCTGGTATATTTTACAAACATTCTGATAATCTTCTGCTGAAGAAATATGCCATCATATTATATCGATACAGATTTCCCAATACATTGATATCGTTGATATGCAAAAACTGAATCAAGGACATCCCAAGGTCAAAAATTGAGCTAATACGTGCATATATGTCTCCATAAAGCGTGCCTATGGTGTGATGGACTACAGCTAGCCAATCAGGCACATTTGTTTGTTCATGTGAAATAGAACAAATAGTAAGAAATTCTTGAAACTCGAAAACCTCGTGCGTTCTTCTTAGTTGCGAGCGTATAAATTAAATTGTCTTCTCAACCCAATTCAGTACAGTTCATGGATAATCAAAGGTAAGGTTTTAAATTATTATTATGTTGATATGTTACATTTAGAATGGAATTATTGTGTACTTAAAACCCTGTAACATTTCATAGTATGGTTACGATGTAAAATCATTATTTTAATCTGCAAAACAAAGAATATGGTTCATAAATATTAGAACTTGTGTGTGAAGATGTGTTGTGGTTGATAATTATATTTCAATCATTTTTAGCTGGTGTAAGGGTAGTCCAATGTGTAGGACACCTAAAAGTGCCTTAGGCTGTGATTTCAATTTTATTACGTCCATTCCGACACATGAGATTGTGTTCAGTGCAACAATAGATGGATTAACTAATATTTGATCGGCCAATTGTGTAATTTACTCAAATTTTTGATAATTTTCGCAGGTATGGTCACATGGTTAACAGGTAAAACATTCTTTAGTGAAGGAAAAGTTCTGGAAGGTATACATCTTTTTCCCGCGTTTATTCATTTTGTAAAATACTTTGTAGAATATTTGCAAATGTGGGGTAATGTGTATTCATGTATGTCTTCAGATTTACAAGTAATTCATTATTTCTATGAATGTTTTTCGGTCATGTTTTCATACATGTATTTGCTCATAATAATTCTGCATGCATATTTTTTTCATTTGGTAACACTTCTGTTTTTTGTATTTTCTCTTTTAAAAAGTGTCCAGAACTTATTTTACAGCATGAATACGAACCTTTATTTGATTAATATAATCTAATTTATTATTGGACAATTTTCGATTAAATGTACATTGCCGAAACTGGTCGTTTTGTCATTAAATATTGCAAATGAATCTGTTTATTTTTTCGTCGAAGGAATGTGGTGCAAGAACACACAACTACTGGTCTCCGGCTTCAATCTTCACTACCAAGATTAGAGCGAATGTATTACAGAACCAGTCAACGTGTTGGCGCGAAGACCATGGATGTGAGGTGTACCTGATGTAAGTGAACTTTACGTAATTATTTTCTTTTAGGCTAAAGTCAACTGTGATGCATTTGATGGCTTATTTCGTTTAAAACATTTTCATTCGAAATGCATTAGGAATAATTCAACATTGGCTTCTCTCTGGCTTACAAGTATCACCTGTCAGTGCAGTTAAAAAAAATGGCCGCCATTTTATGGATCAGTTGTTCGCACGCTTAGCAATTCATTGCCACTGGTTCGAAAAAACGCATGTTTACTGCTCGTTGTCTGTACAAGTCGTTTACCTGAATGAGAAAATTTTATTTTCTTTGATGAATATTACGGAATTCTATGCTAAACGGTGTTAGAAGCAGAAATAAAGGATTTACCGTTTTTATCTTTCAAATTTTGAAAAACATGATTTGATTAAAGTAGTACTAATACTGCGAAAAGTTTCAAAGATTTTATCTTATATAAAGGTACGAATCATTTTAGTGTCATCATTTTTACCAGAATTTTTTTACAATGTAAATTACATTTAGACAGGTAGACCACCCCATCTTTTATAACTGCAGGGCTTACTGTATACATTTAAATATTTTGAATATATTTAGTGTTATATAACATATCTGTCGCTCTCCTAATGTCGTAATTTTGGAGGATTGTCTATGTGTATACAAGTATTTTAATTGTTCAGTATTTATTTCAATTATATTGTAACATGTCCACAAATTCCTTGTATTTGTGTATATAATAGATACTTTGACAACTGGATGTTGAAGTTGAGGATATTTAAAATGAATATTGGTTTATTGTGTGTCTCCTTACCTTATATGTATATTGCAGTCATTTATAATACCAGACAAAGACTGATGGAATGTTTTAATCTTTAATAGACAGAATTGGATTACGGATGTTTCTTTTGTTGTGTCTTAAAATCTTTTACATGTTATAGAAAATGTTTGTGTTGAGAGATGACTCTTGATAAGATCTTAGATATACAGTCAAATCTCTGTTTACGATCACCTCCAAATAAAGACCAGTCTGTGAATAAAGGCCATTCCTTTAAAACTATCACTGATTATTTAGAACAAATTGACATCCAAATAAAGGCCTCATTTTGTCTCGGGGCATTCTTGCCACATAACTTCCCAATGGAAATATCCTTCTTTTTCCAATTTCAAGAATAAATTCCAAACAGCCGCAGAAAATTGGTTAACTTAATTAATCTAGTAAAAATCTTAATCGTTTACAAGTTCATTATTGGTTGTTATGGTATCAAATGGTACATATATGGTACATATTCTTAGAAATTTAGGGATCATTTTAAGTGTCAGCCTTCTACATAATATTAAGATCAGTTCAATATGGTCATCACTGTCATGAATGTGTAAGTTGATGATTTTAATTGGTGTTTTGTATGATGATCGGAGTTCAAGATAATGGAGGCTGTTTGTTGTTAAGTGTAATTGTGTTGTTTGTTTTCAGTGTTGATGACTATATTCATGATGATTTTAGTTTGTTAGTTTTAAGTTAAGAAAAGGACTTGATGGTTTTAATTGGTGTTAACTTGGGTATGATGTCGGTATTGTTTTGGGTTAAAGATAATGGAGGCTGTTTTGTTGTTAAGTGTAATTATTTTGCTTGTTATAAGTGTTGATGGCTATATTCATGATGATTTTAATTTGTTAGTTTTAAGTTTAGAAAAGGACTTGATGGTTTTAATTGGTGTTAACTTTGGTATGATGTCGGCGTTGTTTGGGGTTAAAGATAATGGAGGCTGTTTGTTGTTAAGTGTAATTATGCTGCTTGTTGATGACTATATTCATAATGATTTTAATTTGTTAGTTATAAGTCATGATGGTTTTAATTGGTGTTAACTTGGGTATGATGTAGGTATTGATAAAATGAACAGAATAGTGTTGTTTGTTGTTAATTGTTGTGTTGTTTGATGTTGTTTTTTGCAATAGTGATGATGATTTTGTTATCATTCTGGAAATTATTTTATATACAATACAATACAAAAGTTTATTTCTGCATTAAACATTTTACAACGTTTATAGCAACATTCAATGTATAACAACAGTTTACAAGCTCAAACAATAGATTTTTCAAGAAGACATCAAAACATATTCTCGTTAGACAAAATCATACATACATCCTAACTATGGGATGCGTATTTTGTTTGCAGGATATATAAACTTCGCAAGAGCGCCAATAGTTTTTTTTGATTTTGAAGACAATAGGTTGTCGAATTTACGTATAGTTGGCCAATGACAATAATAGCGTTTAAGATATTTTTTCCGAATGTCTCTGTAATATGGACATACTAGTAAAAAATGAAATTCACTTTCCACTTTTCTCATTGTGCATGATTTACACAGTCTTTGGTCGCGTGGTGTATTATCATATCGTCCTGATTCTACACATAGGTTATGGGAAGAAGTTCTAAACCTCGATAAAGCTACTCTATACTTTTTCTCAGTAATGAGGTCAAAATATTTCTCTATTTCAAAGCTGTGTTTAAATATACAATACGTCTGTAAACGACTAGAGTTATTAATATCGCTGTACTATTTCTGTAAATAGGTATCAATGATTCTTTGCTTAATACTAGAAAAAGGTATGTCAATATAAAACTGGTTAATCCACACATTATTAAAACCATGGTTTGTCAATATATTTTTTATGGAAAATGCCCAGTTTCTCCCATTAAATGTATTACCAAGATCAACATCCTGTTTCAACATATAATACACTTGCTTAACAATATCTGAGTCCTTATGTTTTAATATTTTGATCCAGTATTTAATCATATATATTTGGCGCATTACATAGAATGGTAAACGGCCAAGTTCGCCATATAATGCTGAAACATTTGTAGATTTTCTGACACACAGGAGCCGTCTTAAAAATTTTGTATGTATTTTCTCAATATCGCTGGCGACGTGCATGCCCCATATTTCCGATCCAAAATTAAGAATTGAACCAACAAGTGAGTCAAAGATTCTACATTTCTGTGAAACAGGTAATTCAATCTGACTGAAAATGTTAAATACGTTGTGTAAAGCAAATGATGCATGTTGTGCAATCAACTTTTGGGTTCTATACCAGTTACCATTTTTTAATAATGTTATACCCAGATATTTAAATGAATCCACCAGTTCTATCTTCCTATCGTAAATATAAAAATTATGCCGGGTATGTCTACCCTTTTCGAAAATCATGGCTTTAGTTTTAGCTATATTTATCTTTAAGCCCCACATGCGGCAATAGTTTTCGAGGTCTAACATCATTGTCTGTAAAGTTTCGGGTGACTTAGCAAAGAGAACTAGGTCATCCGCAAAAAGTATCAAAAATAGCTTTAATTCGTTTACAGAAAATATATCATCTGATTCTGTGTTTATAAAATTCAGTATGTCGTTCACAAAAAACATAAAGAGAAGAGGCGAGCTTGGATCCCCTTGTCTCAATCCTATATTTGTTTCGAAAAAATCTGAAACAAAAGATTTGTATTTGACACACGATTTAACTGTTTTATACATACAATTTAAAGCTTTGGCAAATTTTGTGCTTACATTTTCTTTAAGGATTTTCTGCCATAAGTATGACCTATCAATTTTATCAAAACATTTCTCGTAGTCTATGAAGATACAGTAAAGTTTATTTCCTGCATTTAGTACTTTGGAAATTACTGAGTGTAAGATAAAAATGCAATCAACAATAGATTTACCCTTCTGGAAACCAAATTGATTTTTAATGATTTTTTCATTTTTTTCTGACCATTTTGTGAGTCTATTTAGCAATATCTGTGAGTAGACTTTTGCTATGACATTTATTAATGTTACTCCACGATAATTTTGTGGATCATCCGAATCACCCTTTTTAAAAATTGGTGTGATTATTCCTTCGCCCCAAGATAACGGATACTCATTACTATTAAATACTCTGTTGTAGAGTCGAGTTAAGAGCGGCGAAATGATATCATACGTCGATTTGAAAATCTCTGCTATAAGCATGTCGCTTCCGGGCGATTTATTGTTATTCTGTGAAAAAATGGCAGACCGTATTTCGTGTTCCTTGATTTCCGAATCTAATTCGTCATTATAGTGTGGGTTGTCGTCGAAATTAAGATCCTGATTATATTATTTTATATGTCAAAATGTCGTTAAGTGTTGTTAAATGTTTAAGATTAAGATGATGATTGTGTTGTTTGTTGTTCAATAAATGATGTTGTTAGATGTTGTTAATATATATTGGTGTTAATGTTTATGAAGAGGAATGATTGTTGTAATGCATAATTATATCCCCACACAACAAAGTTGGGGTATACTGGTTTCAGATTGTCTGCCCGTCTGTCTGTCCATATGTAGAAGAAATATTGTGTGCACTTTGGCTAATTGGATTTTTATAAAACTTTACCAACATATTAGGCATTAAGTCTACTTGTGCATATTGTTGAAAAATTATTCCAATTTATTTTCACAAGAGTTATAACCCTTTTTTAATTTGTTTAGAGACAAAATCTTTGCACTACTTCTCCTAAATGGCTTGTTGAATGTTTGTAAAACTTTACTAGTACATTAGTCATTGCACATTTAAAAAAAATATTTGGATATAATCCCACAAGAGTTATGCCCCTTTTTATTTGGCTGTCAACAAAATCTTGTGTGCACTTCTCCTAAATGGCTTATTCCATGTTATTAAGCCTATAAGAAGGGGGCTCTGTGGGGGTATTTAATTACATTCAGTGATAATTCTAATTACATTGTTGACAATATTTGTTTTTTTTTGTGTATCTAATTGTCCAATAAATAATGGTTTTATGTGACATTTGAAATATGTTGTTATTGTCAGTTCATGCTAAGGGTTCTGTTGTTCTGTTGGTTGATATGTTCTAAAACTACAGACAGAATTCAGAAATTATTTGAATTTATTTCTGTTCGCATCGTTTTCAATGAAGTGATACATTTAATAACGACATTTGTTTATTGTTTATTCGACATTATCATAGATTATATACTTCTAAATTGCTGTATACAGATTACTATCTGTTGTAACCTTCCTGACAATTATTGAATTTAAAATTTAACTTCATATTCACCTGTCCAAGGAAGTTGAAGTTAGTATTTCTTTGTGTTCACAATCATTCATTCATCGCCTATTTGGAAATGTTTATGCAACATATGACAAATCTTGCAGTTTCTGTGGATTATATAATTATGATTGTGTATTGTCTATTCAGTTCTGGAAGTTTGTTCAATTTTTGATAGATCAGATCGCACTTTTAATTATCAAGTAGGTCTAAAGTCGGCGACCATCGATGATGAATGTAAAAAATCAATTATCATTCAATATAACCTATTTCTTCACTAGTTTTAGTAAACATACTTTTCATACTGATGATTACTTAAACAATAACAGATCATCAGAGCTTGTGTTCTTCCATTTTCAGAACAAAGATTTCGAACCTCATTGAAGGAACCCAACAACAGATGGAAGTTCAGCTCACGGATTTGTTGGCAAGGCCTTGGTCTCGATGGTCGCCAAGGTCAGGATGAACTGTTTGGCACACAGCAGAAACACGTAAGAATTGTTGCCACTCAATATTTGTTCTTCAGTTAGTATTGTATCAAGCAAATGTGTTAAAGTTGGATATGTAAAATAAAAATTATTATTCAATTATTCAAAATCTGTTAGCAGAGTGTTATTTTAGATGGAAAAAAGGATGCTTTTAGATTCAATGTAAAAATCATTATTCATTAGTAAGGCATCAAGGTCAACATGTTGAATGCCCCCTGGGCGCCAGTAGGTTTACCTACTGTGGGGGTGATTCAGCATCAGGCCTGCCAAGTTTTTTTTTTGTTTTATAGTTAATTGATAAATAAAATAAATAAATAATGAATTATTCAAAATCCGTTTGCATAGTATTATTTTAGAAGGTAAAAGGATAGGATGCTTTTAGATTCAATGTATATCAGGAGTTAGTAGAAAATTGTGAAAAGCAGATTGTGTATTAAATTCTAAAAGTTTGTTTTACATTTGACTTATCTGTTGGACTTATACTAACCTCCTTCTGTTTTCTTTTGTTTATTCTTCCCTCATTATGGTGACATGGCACCCTGTGCTGTGGCATCATTATGAGATAATTCAGCATCACCACGAATGGATGGACCACAATGCCTTGGCCTCAATGGTCGCCAAGGTCAGGATGAACTGTTAGGCGCACAGCAGAAACACGTAAGAATTGTTGCCACTCGATATTATTTGTTCTTCAGTTAGTATTGTAACAAGCAAATGTGTTAAAGTTGGATTTGTAAAATAAAAATTATTATTTAATTATTCAAAATCTGTTAGCAGAGAGTTATATTAAATGGTAAAAAGATAGGATGCTTTTAGATTCGATGTTAAAATCATTATTCATTAGTAAGGCATCAAGGTCGACATGTCGAATCCCTTCCGGCCGGGCTCCGGTAGGTTTTCCTACTGGGGTGGGGATTCAGCATTAGGCCTGCCAAGTTTTTTATTGTTTTATAGTTAATTGATAACTTAAATAAAAGAAATAAGTAATGTATTTTTCAAAATCAGTTTTCAGAGTGTTATTTTAGATAGTAAAAGAATAGGATGCTTTTAGATTCAATGTATATCAGGAATTAGTAGAAAATTGTTAAAAGCAGATTGTGTATTAATTCTAAAAGTTAGTTTTACATTTGACTTATCTGTTGGACTTATACTAACCTCCTTCTGTTTTCTTTTGTTTATTCTTCCCTCATTATGGTGACATGGCACCCTGTGCTGTGGCATCATTATGAGATAATTCAGCATCACCACGAATGGATAGACCACTACAATGCCTTGGTTTCAATGGTCACCAAGGTTGAACTCAAACGTACGGTGCTCAGCACCAAAACGTAAGTATTGTTGTTGATTTGTTCTTAGCATTTGTAGTTCTGTTGGTGTTGTTGGGCCGATGGTCTGTTGACATTTTTCTGTCGGTCAGTTCAGAGCTAAATCTAAATGATCAGTTTTACACTGGCGTTGATGCATTCCTAGTAATCCTATTTTTCATGATTGTTTTGTGCGTGAAAACCATTCTCGTCTGTAGGGGATTGACGAATGTCTTTTTCTTATTTCAGCAGTCGGATGTGTTGACTTCAGATATGGGCCTTCCAAATGGTGACATGGCACAGTGTGTCGTGGAACCTATAGGAGATAACCCAGCATCAAGATCATCATTATTATGATGGAACTATAAACCTGAAGAGTCAGGAAGTCGGTGCCTATGCACCGCGAAGAAGAAGTCTTTGGACTTCATATGAAGCTCGGCACACGGATTGAGGGCAAGGCCTTGGTCTCAATGGTCACCAAGGTCAGGGTCAAGGGCATGGTGCTCAGCACCATAACGTAAGTATCGTTGTTGATTTGTTCTTAGCATTTGTAGTTCAGTTGGTGCTGTCGGTTAGTGGTCTGTTGGCAATTTTTCTGTTGGTCAGTTCAGAACTAAATCTGAATGAGGCGTTAATGCATTCCTACTAATGGTAATTTCTCATCATTTTTGTACTTGAAAACCGATCTCTCCTGTTGGGCATTTGCACGGTTCTCTTCTTATTTCAGCGGTCGGATGTGTTGACTCCCGCTCTGGGCCTTCAAAATGGTCACATGGCACAGTGTGTCGTGGAACCTATAGGAGATAACCCAGAATGAAGATCATCATCATTATGATGAAACTATGAAATTATGCAGAGTGAGGAAGTAGGTGCCTATGCACCGCGAAGAAGTCTTTGGACTTCATAAGGGAGATCGGCACACGGATTGAAGGCAAGGCCTTGGTTTCAGTGGTCGCCAAGGTCAGGGTCAAGGGCACGGTGCTCGACACCAAAACGTAAGTATTGGTTTTTGTTGACATGCATACTCCAGTCAGTTCTGCGGGGTTAGTCGTCTGCTTGCTTCTGTTTTGTTTAGTTTGTCAATGTTTCAATCTATTTGATCTGTACATATTTTGTAGATATGGGATATTCTCAGGAATTTGTATTATCACCATTGTGTGTAAGATGTACATGCATATTGTATCCATTAGTTGTACATTGATGAGGGCCTTTTTTATTTGTTTCAGCAGTTGGATGTGTAGTCTACTAGATGTCGACCTTCATTGAGGGAACCCAGCAACAGATGGAAGTTCAGCTCACGGATTGTTGGCAGGGCCTTGGTCTCAATGGTCGCCAAGGCACAGCAGAGACACGTAAGAATTGTTGCCACTCGATATTATTTGTTCTTCAGTTAGTATTGTAACAAGCAAATGTGTTAAAAGTTGGATTTGTAAAATAAAAATCATTATTCAGTTATTCAAAATCTGTTAGCATAGAGTTATATTAAATGGTTAAAAGATAGGATGCTTTTAGATTCAATGTATATCAGGAGTTAGTAGAAAATTGTTAAAAGCAGATTGTGTATTAATTCTAAAAGTTGGTTTTACATTTGACTTATCTGTTGGACTTATACTAACCGCCTTCTGTTTTGTTTTGTTTATTCTTCCCTCATTATGGTGACATGGCACCCTGTGCCGTGGCATCACTATGAGATAATTCAGCATCACCACGAATGGATAGACCACTACAATGCCTTGGTTTCAATGGTCACCAAGGTCGAACTCAAACGTACGGTGCTCAGCACCAAAACGTAAGTATTGTTGTTGATTTGTTCTTAGCATTTGTAGTTCTGTTGGTGTTGTTGGGTCGATGGTCTGTTGACATTTTTCTGTCGGTCAGTTCAGAGCTAAATCTAAATGATCAGTTTTACACTGGCGTTGATGCATTCCTAGTAATCCTATTTTTCATGATTGTTTTGTGCGTGAAAACCATTCTCGTCTGTTGGGGATTGACGAATGTCTTTTTCTTATTTCAGCAGTCGGATGTGTTGACTTCAGATATGGGCCTTCAAAATGGTGACATGGCACAGTGTGTCGTGGAACCTATAGGAGATAACCCAGCATCAAGATCATCATTATTATGATGGAACTATAAACCTGAAGAGTCAGGAAGTCGGTGCCTATGCACCGCGAAGAAGTCTTTGGACTTCATATGAAGCTCGGCACACGGATTGAGGGCAAGGCCTTGGTCTCAATGGTCACCAAGGTCAGGGTCAAGGGCATGGTGCTCAGCACCATAACGTAAGTATTGTTGTTGATTTGTTCTTAGCATTTGTAGTTCAGTTGGTGCTGTCGGTTAGTGGTCTGTTGGCAATTTTTCTGTTGGTCAGTTCAGAACTAAATCTGAATGAGGCGTTAATGCATTCCTACTAATGGTAATTTCTCATCATTTTTGTACTTGAAAACCGATATCTCCTGTTGGGCATTTACACGGTTCTCTTCTTATTTCAGCGGTCGGATGTGTTGACTCCCGCTCTGGGCCTTCAAAATGGTAACATGGCACAGTGTGTCGTGGAACCTATAGGAGATAACCCAGAATGAAGATCATCATCATTATGATGAAACTATGAAATTATGCAGAGTGAGGAAGTCGGTGCCTATGCACCGCGAAGAAGTCTTTGGACTTCATAAGGGAGATCGGCACACGGATTGAAGGCAAGGCCTTGGTTTCAGTGGTCGCCAAGGTCAGGGTCAAGGGCACGGTGCTCGACACCAAAACGTAAGTATTGGTTTTTGTTGACATGCATACTCCAGTCAGTTCTGCGGGGTTAGTCGTCTGCTTGCTTCTGTTTTGTTTAGTTTGTCAATGTTTCAATCTATTTGATCTGTACATATTTTGTAGATATGGGATATTCTCAGGAATTTGTATTATCACCATTGTGTGTAAGATGAACATGCATATTGTATCCATTAGTTGTACATTGATGAGGGCCTTTTTTATTTGTTTCAGCAGTTGGATGTGTAGTCTACTAGATGTCGACCCTCATTGAGGGAACCCAGCAACAGATGGAAGTTCAGCTCACGGATTGTTGGCAGGGCCTTGGTCTCAATGGTCGCCAAGGTCAGGATGAACTGTTAGGCGCACAGCAGAGACACGTAAGAATTATTGCCACTCGATATTATTTGTTCTTCAGTTAGTATTGTAACAAGCAAATGTGTTTAAGTTGGATTTGTAAAATAAAAATTATTATTTAATTATTCAAAATCTGTTAGCAGTGAGTTGTATTAAATGGTAAAAAGATAGGATGCTTTTAGATTCGATGTAAAAATCATTAGTCATTAGTAAGGCATCAAGGTCGACATGTCGAATCCCTTCCGGCCGGGCTCCGGTAGGTTTTCCTACTGGGGTGGGGATTCAGCATTAGGCCTGCCAAGTTTTTTATTGTTTTATAGTTAATTGATAACTTAAATAAAAGAAATAAGTAATGTATTTTTCAAAATCAGTTTTCAGAGTGTTATTTTAGATAGTAAAAGAATAGGATGCTTTTAGATTCAATGTATATCAGCAATTAGTAGAAAATTGTTAAAAGCAGATTGTGTATTAATTCTAAAAGTTAGTTTTACATTTGACTTATCTGTTGGACTTATACTAACCTTCTTCTGTTTTCTTTTGTTTATTCTTCCCTCATTATGGTGACATGGCACCCTGTGCCGTGGCATCATTATGAGATAATTCAGCATCACCACGAATGGATAGACCACTACAATGCCTTGGTTTCAATGGTCACCAAGGTCGAACTCAAACGTACGGTGCTCAGCACCAAAACGTAAGTATTGTTGTTGATTTGTTCTTAGCATTTGTAGTTCTGTTGGTGTTGTTGGGTCGATGGTCTGTTGACATTTTTCTGTCGGTCAGTTCAGAGCTAAATCTAAATGATCAGTTTTACACTGGCGTTGATGCATTCCTAGTAATCCTATTTTTCATGATTGTTTTGTGCGTCAAAAACCATTCTCGTCTGTTGGGGATTGACGAATGTCTTTTTCTCATTTCAGCAGTCGGATGTGTTGACTTCAGATATGGGCCTTCAAAATGGTGACATGGCACAGTGTGTAGTGGAACCTATAGGAGATAACCCAGCATCAAGATTATCATTATTATGATGGAACTATAAACCTGAAGAGTCAGGAAGTCGGTGCCTATGCACCGCGAAGAAGAAGTCTTTGGACTTCATATGAAGCTCGGCACACGGATTGAGGGCAAGGCCTTGGTCTCAATGGTCACCAAGGTCAGGGTCAAGGGCATGGTGCTCAGCACCATAACGTAAGTATTGTTGTTGATTTGTTCTTAGCATTTGTAGTTCAGTTGGTGCCGTCGGTTAGTGGTCTGTTGGCAATTTTTCTGTTGGTCAGTTCAGAACTAAATCTGAATGAGGCGTTAATGCATTCCTACTAATGGTAATTTCTCATCATTTTTGTACTTGAAAACCGATGTCTCCTGTTGGGCATTTACACGGTTCTCTTCTTATTTCAGCGGTCGGATGTGTTGACTCCCGCTCTGGGCCTTCAAAATGGTAACATGGCACAGTGTGTCGTGGAACCTATAGGAGATAACCCAGAATGAAGATCATCATCATTATGATGAAACTATGAAATTATGCAGAGTGAGGAAGTCGGTGCCTATGCACCGCGAAGAAGTCTTTGGACTTCATAAGGGAGATCGGCACACGGATTGAAGGCAAGGCCTTGGTTTTAGTGGTCGCCAAGGTCAGGGTCAAGGGCACGGTGCTCGACACCAAAACGTAAGTATTGGTTTTTGTTGACATGCATACTCCAGTCAGTTCTGCGGGGTTAGTCGTCTGCTTGCTTCTGTTTTGTTTAGTTTGTCAATGTTTCAATCTATTTGATCTGTACATATTTTGTAGATATGGGATATTCTCAGGAATTTGTATTATCACCATTGTGTGTAAGATGTACATGCATATTGTATCCATTAGTTGTACATTGATGAGGGCCTTTTTTATTTGTTTCAGCTGTTGGATGTGTAGTCTACTAGATGTCGACCTTCATAAAGGGAACCCAGCAACAGATGGAAGTTCAGCTCACGGATTGTTGGCAGGGCCTTGGTCTCAATGGTCGCCAAGGCACAGCAGAGACACGTAAGAATTGTTGCCACTCGATATTATTTGTTCTTCAGTTAGTATTGTAACAAGCAAATGTGTTAAAAGTTGGATTTGTAAAATAAAAATCATTATTCAGTTATTCAAAATCTGTTAGCATAGAGTTATATTAAATGGTTAAAAGATAGGATGCTTTTAGATTCAATGTATATCAGGAGTTAGTAGAAAATTGTTAAAAGCAGATTGTGTATTAATTCTAAAAGTTAGTTTTACATTTGACTTATCTGTTGGACTTATACTAACCTTCTTCTGTTTTGTTTTGTTTATTCTTCCCTCATTATGGTGACATGGCACCCTGTGCCGTGGCATCACTATGAGATAATTCAGCATCACCACGAATGGATAGACCACTACAATGCCTTGGTTTCAATGGTCACCAAGGTTGAACTCAAACGTACGGTGCTCAGCACCAAAACGTAAGTATTGTTGTTGATTTGTTCTTAGCATTTGTAGTTCTGTTGGTGTTGTTGGGCCGATGGTCTGTTGACATTTTTCTGTCGGTCAGTTCAGAGCTAAATCTAAATGATCAGTTTTACACTGGCGTTGATGCATTCCTAGTAATCCTATTTTTCATGATTGTTTTGTGCGTGAAAACCATTCTCGTCTGTTGGGGATTGACGAATGTCTTTTTCTTATTTCAGCAGTCGGATGTGTTGACTTCAGATATGGGCCTTCAAAATGGTGACATGGCACAGTGTGTTGTGGAACCTATAGGAGATAACCCAGCATCAAGATCATCATTATTATGATGGAACTATAAACCTGAAGAGTCAGGAAGTCGGTGCCTATGCACCGCGAAGAAGAAGTCTTTGGACTTCATATGAAGCTCGGCACACGGATTGAGGGCAAGGCCTTGGTCTCAATGGTCACCAAGGTCAGGGTCAAGGGCATGGTGCTCAGCACCATAACGTAAGTATTGTTGTTGATTTGTTCTTAGCATTTGTAGTTCAGTTGGTGCTGTCGGTTAGTGGTCTGTTGGCAATTTTTCTGTTGGTCAGTTCAGAACTAAATCTGAATGAGGCGTTAATGCATTCCTACTAATGGTAATTTCTCATCATTTTTGTACTTGAAAACCGATCTCTCCTGTTGGGCATTTACACGGTTCTCTTCTTATTTCAGCGGTCGGATGTGTTGACTCCCGCTCTGGGCCTTCAAAATGGTAACATGGCACAGTGTGTCGTGGAACCTATAGGAGATAACCCAGAATGAAGATCATCATCATTATGATGAAACTATGAAATTATGCAGAGTGAGGAAGTCGGTGCCTATGCACCGCGAAGAAGTCTTTGGACTTCATAAGGGAGATCGGCACACGGATTGAAGGCAAGGCCTTGGTTTCAGTGGTCGCCAAGGTCAGGGTCAAGGGCACGGTGCTCGACACCAAAACGTAAGTATTGGTTTTTGTTGACATGCATACTCCAGTCAGTTCTGCGGGGTTAGTCGTCTGCTTGCTTCTGTTTTGTTTAGTTTGTCAATGTTTCAATCTATTTGATCTGTACATATTTTGTAGATATGGGATATTCTCAGGAATTTGTATTATCACCATTGTGTGTAAGATGAACATGCATATTGTATCCATTAGTTGTACATTGATGAGGGCCTTTTTATTTGTTTCAGCAGTTGGATGTGTAGTCTACTAGATGTCGACCCTCATTGAGGGAACCCAGCAACAGATGGAAGTTCAGCTCACGGATTGTTGGCAGGGCCTTGGTCTCAATGGTCGCCAAGGTCAGGATGAACTGTTAGGCGCACAGCAGAGACACGTAAGAATTATTGCCACTCGATATTATTTGTTCTTCAGTTAGTATTGTAACAAGCAAATGTGTTTAAGTTGGATTTGTAAAATAAAAATTATTATTTAATTATTCAAAATCTGTTAGCAGTGAGTTGTATTAAATGGTAAAAAGATAGGATGCTTTTAGATTCGATGTAAAAATCATTATTCATTAGTAAGGCATCAAGGTCGACATGTCGAATCCCTTCCGGCCGGGCTCCGGTAGGTTTTCCTACTGGGGTGGGGATTCAGCATTAGGCCTGCCAAGTTTTTTATTGTTTTATAGTTAATTGATAACTTAAATAAAAGAAATAAGTAATGTATTTTTCAAAATCAGTTTTCAGAGTGTTATTTTAGATAGTAAAAGAATAGGATGCTTTTAGATTCAATGTATATCAGGAATTAGTAGAAAATTGTTAAAAGCAGATTGTGTATTAATTCTAAAAGTTAGTTTTACATTTGACTTATCTGTTGGACTTATACTAACCTTCTTCTGTTTTCTTTTGTTTATTCTTCCCTCATTATGGTGACATGGCACCCTGTGCCGTGGCATCATTATGAGATAATTCAGCATCACCACGAATGGATAGACCACTACAGTGCCTTGGTTTCAATGGTCACCAAGGTCGAACTCAAACGTACGGTGCTCAGCACCAAAACGTAAGTATTGTTGTTGATTTGTTCTTAGCATTTGTAGTTCTGTTGGTGTTGTTGGGTCGATGGTCTGTTGACATTTTTCTGTCGGTCAGTTCAGAGCTAAATCTAAATGATCAGTTTTACACTGGCGTTGATGCATTCCTAGTAATCCTATTTTTCATGATTGTTTTGTGCGTCAAAAACCATTCTCGTCTGTTGGGGATTGACGAATGTCTTTTTCTCATTTCAGCAGTCGGATGTGTTGACTTCAGATATGGGCCTTCAAAATGGTGACATGGCACAGTGTGTCGTGGAACCTATAGGAGATAACCCAGCATCAAGATCATCATTATTATGATGGAACTATAAACCTGAAGAGTCAGGAAGTCGGTGCCTATGCACCACGAAGAAGTCTTTGGACTTCATATGAAGATCGGCACACGGATTGAGGGCAAGGCCTTGGTCTCAATGGTCACCAAGGTCAGGGTCAAGGGCATGGTGCTCAGCACCATAACGTAAGTATTGTTGTTGATTTGTTCTTAGCATTTGTAGTTCAGTTGGTGCTGTCGGGTTAGTGGTCTGTTGGCAATTTTTCTGTTGGTCAGTTCAGAACTAAATCTGAATGAGGCGTTAATGCATTCCTACTAATGGTAATTTCTCATCATTTTTGTACTTGAAAACCGATATCTCCTGTTGGGCATTTACACGGTTCTCTTCTTATTTCAGCGGTCGGATGTGTTGACTCCCGCTCTGGGCCTTCAAAATGGTAACATGGCACAGTGTGTCGTGGAACCTATAGGAGATAACCCAGAATGAAGATCATCATCATTATGATGAAACTATGAAATTATGCAGAGTGAGGAAGTCGGTGCCTATGCACCGCGAAGAAGTCTTTGGACTTCATAAGGGAGATCGGCACACGGATTGAAGGCAAGGCCTTGGTTTTAGTGGTCGCCAAGGTCAGGGTCAAGGGCACGGTGCTCGACACCAAAACGTAAGTATTGGTTTTTGTTGACATGCATACTCCAGTCAGTTCTGCGGGGTTAGTCGTCTGCTTGCTTCTGTTTTGTTTAGTTTGTCAATGTTTCAATCTATTTGATCTGTACATATTTTGTAGATATGGGATATTCTCAGGAATTTGTATTATCACCATTGTGTGTAAGATGAACATGCATATTGTATCCATTAGTTGTACATTGATGAGGGCCTTTTTTATTTGTTTCAGCAGTTGGATGTGTAGTCTACTAGATGTCGACCTTCATAAAGGGAACCCAGCAACAGATGGAAGTTCAGCTCACGGATTGTTGGCAGGGCCTTGGTCTCAATGGTCGCCAAGGCACAGCAGAGACACGTAAGAATTGTTGCCACTCGATATTATTTGTTCTTCAGTTAGTATTGTAACAAGCAAATGTGTTAAAAGTTGGATTTGTAAAATAAAAATCATTATTCAGTTATTCAAAATCTGTTAGCATAGAGTTATATTAAATGGTTAAAAGATAGGATGCTTTTAGATTCAATGTATATCAGGAGTTAGTAGAAAATTGTGAAAAGCAGATTGTGTATTAATTCTGAAAGTTGGTTTTACATTTGACTTATCTGTTGGACTTATACTAACCGCCTTCTGTTTTGTTTTGTTTATTCTTCCCTTGTTCTTCAGTTTTTGTTGTACCTAGCCAGTGTATGAGAAGTGGATATGTAAAATAGTAATTTCTTCCTCATGTCAGTAGAATTGTTGATCATGCGAACTTGTATAAAGCGATTTTAAAAGCATTAATTTTTTTTATTAAATAATTTTTTTTTTTTTTGAACACTCGTGCAAGTGGGATGATTATGTTATGTTCAGCAAAAATCATTATTAAGGCATCAGGGTCGCAACATGTTGATTGCTTCCTGGGCGCCAGTAGGTTTTCCTACTGTGGTGGTGATTCAGCATCAGACCTGCCAAGTTTTCTTAGGGTTTATAGTTAATTGATTACTTACTGACATAGCATTTTCTTCCTGCAATAAAATACAGAATTGATCCGATTATGCAGATAAAGAAATGAAACAAAATTTGCGATTACTGCATAATGAATTATTCAAAATCAGTTTGCCGAGTGTTATTTTAGATGGTAAAAGGATAGGATGCTTTTAGATTCAATGTATTTCAGGAGTTAGTAGAAAATTGTGAAAAGCAGATTGTGTATTAATTCTGAAAGTTGGTTTTACATTTGACTTATCTGTTGGACTTATACTAACCTTCTTCTGTTTTGTTTTGTTTATTCCTTCCTCATTATGGTGACATGGCACCCTGTGCCGTGGCATCATACGAGATAACTCAGCATCACCATGAAGGAGCTGCGAAGACAATGGACGACACCTGAGAATGATAGAGCAGAAGATGGCTGGATGGTAATTTATGGATAGATGATCCTGAGAATAACTGTAGAGATGATGGTTAGATTGGAATTAGTGGATTTGATGGCTGTATGGTATGCTGTGCACACCAGTGTATGATATACGGTATGTTAGTTTCAGTCTTATAGAAGTGTGTCTCACACTCAAATTACTTGAACATAATAATATGATGATAATTAGTTCATTTCTTTGCTCACTTTCTGTTATTATTCAATTAGGGACCTCCATGGTCGAGTTGTTATGATGTCTAAATAGTAATCACTAACCCCTCTCTGCTGGGAGTTAAAATCCTACCCAAGAACAAATTTCACATAGGCCAGTAATTCTTCCCAGGTGTATGTGGGGGGTCTTCTGCACTGCTGAAGCTTGAAGTCGCCAAATGACCCTGGCTGTTGGTGTGATGTTAATATCTAGGAACTTTTTATATCTTTGCAGTAGTATTGAATTTGCTGTCACCTTCCTTTTTTAAGCAGTCTTTTACTTACTATATTAAATATATCATTGAATTATTAGCTTATTGTTGTATTGATTCCTTGTTTGATTTCAGGATATGTATGCTAATTGGATCTGAACTTTAATCAGTTGTGAGCGATCAATGGTTCTGCAGGAAGTTTAACCCACTGACTATGTACATGACTAGTCTAGTATCCAGGGCATTGTGACTTATATCTAAAAATGATATTTTGAGACAGAAATAGGTTATTGATGTTTCTCAAATGTTTTGCAAGGATGAGGACCCACATCTAGGTGGTAGTACTGTTGGGACAGTACGCTCGAGTGTCGTTAGCGATGACAAAGGGTTACAGGGTTCCAGAGTTTTTATTTCCTATTTGAAATCCAGGTTTTTTCTCTGGTTTTACCTGGGCGATTCGGCCACCGTTTGCTAAACATTTGATTAGTATAAGACAGAAATAGATACTTATTGTAATTGTAAACAGTTTTACTGCACAAAGAACTATAGTATTCTTACAAAATTTCATGGAAATCACATTCAACATTGTAAAAACTTTACGTATGTATGTGTAGTTGTTGTTCCTGTGATAGAAGTGTCCCCTCGCAAAAAGGATTGAATTTGTTTTTATTTTGAAAGTTTCATCAAGATGAGTGTGGACTTACTTTGATAGGCATTCAGATTGTTGAATTGTAAAAATTGTATATTCATGTAGGTCCTTGTTGTACCTCTGAGTCGAGTGTAATACCCCGTCTATTTATTTACATGTACTTAGTTTGTATTATAGTATGTTTTAATTTGTCATTGTATTCAAAATTTCAAACATGTGTTTAAATTTATGTTAAAATTTATGTTGTATACTTATTTTACCATCTATTATTTTGTTATATAAGTTTCTTAGCTTGCATTTGTTTAATTAAAATCTTACTTATAAAACTCTGACATATTGTTACTTATATTTTCAAAGAACTATCCTGAAGAAACAATAATTTCTAGTTAATATATAAGCTGTGTCCAAAGGCGCTAACACAAAGAAAGAACATTAGTTTATAATATAGAGCAGTTAAGGGGACAATAAGAATGCTGTGAGATCATGGAGTAGTTCATAGTTGATACACAAATTCCAAGAACACAGAATAAATATGCAAAACAATTACCAAAGCTGACTTTAAAAGTTTTGCTTAAATAAATAGAAACAACAATGGTACAAAATAGTCTAAAAATAAAAAATGCAAGGTTCATAAATCAGAAGTAGACCTGTTATTAAAGATCTTGAGACAAGCCAATCCTGAACCCCCAAAGTTATAAAACTTGAGATTGGTCTCTGATCTCAAATCTCGGTCTTAATGTTTCAAATGTATTGTGATACAAATTACAAACTTTGAAGACAGACTTACATATAGTATAGTGCTGATACAACTTGCCTGATTATAAGGACAACCAGATTTTATTTAATTCCAACAATGACATCAACTTTACCTTGAAATCTTTATTCATAGTAAGAAATACTCATTATGCTCATTAACCGCTTTATATCAACAGAATATTGCTTCTCACAAAGGGTGTTGCTGTGGAGAGGTTGCACTGTAATATCTATGTACTAAAACTGCGTTATGAAAACCTAGGAAATACGGGTTTAATGTGATTGAGAACACTCGTACAAGTTGTAAAGAATGAAGGAAGATAGAATATCGCTAACTAACAATAAGACAAAGAGACTATCAGATCAGACATCATGCAATCCTTTCGTCCTCTGTCATCACGACCTGGAACAAAAATTGAAGGATCCTTGTACTGCAAAGTAATTGATGTCGTTGATATTAGCTCTGTACCTTCAGTGTGACTGACAATTATAAAAATTACATGTACCCTGTAAACTTGCTGGCCATTCTTTAGACATTTGGCACAGTGTTTGTGGTAAAAAGTTAATGACTGTATGATAACAAATGTACTTTTTGAGAAAAGAAAATGTGATTCTAAAGGATTTTTTAAACTATTTTCTTGACTTTGACGGAGGCGTATGTGATTGATGATGATCGATAACTCTCGGTAGAGATTGTAATAATGCATAAATCGTGTATGCAATGGCAATTAATTATTTCTGTTAGTTGTTATACTAAAGTCTATATACAGTAGTTCCTTTAAAATTTTGTTCTATTAACTGTCTTGTTTTTTACGTTTATATATTTATAGCACGATATTAAAATAATTATTGTGATCTCATATATGTAAGGATTACATTATTATAAATGTCATAACATGGATATTCTCTTAGTTCTGCTCTGTTTGCCATCTCGGATACAAAGTCACCCTGATAATTTGGTAGTGAAAATGAAAAAATACACCAACTTCTCTATTTATTTTTTACATACAATGAAAATATTATTAATTTTTACATTCATATAAGAATTAGATAAAACTTTGGTCGGACAAAATAATGCTTTTAAATAACTTTTTCTTTAAATTACGGAAAATTTCCGCATTTTCCGTGGTTTTCCGCGGATAACTGTCAGTTAGCAGTGACCCACTGGTTCTCATAAACTGATACCTGTTGATTCTGGTGCGCTGCAACAGCTGGGGACCAGTTTATGGGTCAGACACACACAAAAATGGCTGCGCCCAGTTGGTAAGAATTTTTCAATTGAAATGTAAGAAAAAAACAACACCATTCTTGTGATTTGGTGAAAGATACTACAGAAATGAAAGCAAATATGTATATAGTTTAATTAGCATCGTCCAATTTTATGTGACGACCTTTGATAACCGAATATTTTTTGACTCCATAAGTGTCTATATTTCGGAAGTGTGATGCGTTCGGATATTGAATAATGCATTTGATAGCAGCATTGTTAATTTTTACCACAACTGACGAGTATATGAAAGTTATTACATATCATAAATTAAAAGAATTGTAATTAGATAAAAACACAGCATAGAAACGGTGTAGAATTGATAAATATTGACAACTAATTGGTTTTAGAAATTACTGAGTTTACAGGTTATCTATGAATTTACACAATATTTCCAGTGGCAAGGTCGATTTCACCATGGCACGGCAAGTATTGACTGTATTGAGATTCTAGAAATGAGAGCTTGTGAAAAAAATCTGTGAGTTGCGCAGAGCAACAGATAAGCTTTCTCAGTGAATTGAGTATTACTCCATCATTTCATTTTGAATTGGGTGTTTGCTAAATGTAAATGGGTTAACTGAAACCTGTTAGTCTATGATTTTTATATCAATTGGGAATTCATGCTCTTACTTATCAAATCTAAACTGTTCACATTTGGTTGTTTTTGAACCACATCGCTACAACGTTTGTCCGAGACTATGAGGAATGACTGACAGACGAAAATGACTATATGCATGTATATTCATGAAAATTGATTTCGATACGCATCATAAATATTTTAATCGGGTATTTTGCTTTTGTAATTGCTTTTTGATACACATCCAAAATAGCTTCGATTGCGTATTTTGTAAATTCAATTGAGTAAATACGCAAATATGCTGCTTATCTGTTGCTCTGGAGTTGCGGAAAATTTTTATTGTCATTATTCAGAGTATAGCGCTTGAATTGCACATGCTAGTAATGGACATGCAAAGAATTCAGAGGATTGAAAGATGTGGCCATGCAACGTTTACATTTAACTTTATTAGCATTCTAGAAATGACAGTCTGCAAGAAGATATCCTTGTGCCTACACTTTTTGACCAATCTTTATCTTTTACTTTCTCTTTAATCGTAGATAGTACAGCATTGGAACTTTACAGACAAGTAATTGGCAAGGTGGAAAGTCTGTGGTGCGGATGGATTTGGTATGGTATGGTTGCTTTTGGTTTTATTAAGATTCTAGAAATGACTGTTTGCTGCAGAATTTCACCGCATCAGCATTTTGCAACAAATGTTTGTTTCTTATTTATTCCTTAAGCGTTGATTACTGAGGTTTTACTGTATACACTATTAACTCTATCTAATGTAATTATGTAGTAGTGATAGGCTGGCAATTAGAGATGATCAAATAATTTTTAACTAGACATTCACAGTATCAACTGTCCACTTCATCTTACACCGACAAATTAATGTCAGAGAAGTCAAATGATTTTTGTGTTATCCATATATTTTCAAACTCAATTTTGCTATTTATACTCATTGGAAAATACTGTTAATATACTAAATGAGTTTCACACTGAGTGAATGAGTTTATATTCCCTGTAATCTGGGGACACGGGGTATTGTTATTTACAAATATAAATCTGGGGACACTGGGTACCATTGTTGTTATTTACAAATATAAATCTGGGGACACTGGGTACCAGTGTTGCGATTTACAAATATAAATCTGGGGACACTGGGTACCATTCTCGGTATTTACAAATATAAATCTGGGGACACGGGGTATTGGTATTTACAAATATAAATCTGGGGACACTGGGTACCAGTGTTGTTATTTACAAATATAAATCTGGGGACAGTGTAGGCATCATTGAACAGGCATCAGTTCTCTATAAAATTGCCTCTCTCTATCCAGAATTACTGCTTTTACCTTGGTTGGAAATAGCTGCAAATATTGTGGAGATTTGGCTCGATATTTGGTTTTCAGTGGTTTATGTGAACCAATATCTTAAAGCATGTGCACTGTCAGCTTTACAAACTTTTTGTATCTTTTTTGTTCACCATTTAATTGGATTAGAATTATTGTGAGAATTTCTCAAATGTTATGATTTAATTCATAGTGTTTTAAGTGGTATCAAAAGATCATTTTAAATGGAATATTTTTGTGTTGTTCCAATTTAGTGACATTATACTTGATATAGTATTCAGTTTGAGTGTAATTAAAACAGATATTATTCTGTGTTTGTATTTTGTATTTTTTTTCTCATGAATTATATAACAGCTAATTTATGTCATCTGGTTATATTTGTTTAGTGTGTAAATCATTGAAATTATTCCCCTTTTATGTCATCAAAACTGAATCATTCCAGAGACTCTATTTTTTCATCAGTAGTTTATTAGTCAGTATATTTTTACCATTTTTGATGTTATTTTGTACTGAAGTATCAATGTTGTTTTTACTGATGAAAATTATAGATACTTTGTGTGTCATGTTTGTATCAGAAATGTTCCTTTTACTGTTAAATCGTTGAAGAAATTTGCATCAGTACACTCCCTGTATGTTCATTTTATGTAAATATAGAACACATTCATTGTCTGACCAAATAATTGTACACAACCCTTAAATTATTGCTTACTCAATTTGTCTTATAGATGTTGTTTAATTTGGTACCACAACACCATATTTTCAAGTTAGTGAAATTTCTGTGCTGTTGTAAACAATTCTGATTGGTTGTCTTATCCAGGTCCAAGGTTATGAAATTTGAGATCAGTCTCAAGTTTCTAATGTCAATTCTATTCTCAACCTTCATCTGAAAAAATTATGAGATAAATTTGCTTGTTTTCATCAAATATTTTTATCAATTGATTATTTCACAAAATTTTATTCAAGTAGTGACATAATCATATTATAATATTGTTTATTGAGAACACTGAACACTGAAAACACTACACTGAGATTTGAGCTGGGAGATCGATCTCAAGTTTCATGGTGTTAGACTACTTTCCCAGCACCTGAGTTTTTTATCTTTTTTTAATAGCAGTATTTTAAGTGCATAACTGATAACATTCACCAGCTATTTTGACATGTATTATTGTAGTTTTTTTATTAAGTATATTTCCACACTTTTCTGGGGTATTGTAAATCTGTGGTTTTTGCAGTTTTGTTGTTAGTATTGAATTTAAGATGAAAATTCTCACGTCTTTTTGGGGTATTTAACAAATTGACCGCAACTTTTTGAAAAGTATGACTGCAGATATACAGGTCTCTTATTTTCTTGTATCAAATGATGTTGAACCTTGTTAACTTAAAATTCTTGTTTCTTTTTGGTTCGTGTAGTTTATTTATATATAGGAATTTCTTACTCTCCTTTCTTTGTATTAATGGTTAAAGTATTTTTTTGAGTGTCTATAGTGTTAAATTTTATTCATGGAATGTTTTTTTATATATTTTATGAAAGAAGTTGAAAAAGAAGGGATCACTTTGATTCTTATTTTAAGGGTCAATTTAAGGGTCCAAATACTTTAGAATAATTTTTTTCGTACAACAAAAAAATCATTGAAATATTCAGGTCTTAAATCGGATTTGTTAAATATAATTTATTGTGTAATTTTATACACCAAGAACAGACACCTGAAAAGTCCTTATTGGGAGTTTTAGTTAGGCATATACTTAATTGTACAATGTTTCTTTCATAAAGGGTTATCACTTAATTTTCATTGTATGATAGGAACATTTGCATTTTATCCAAGTAGCAGATGAACGTTTCAACTATTTTACTTCACTTTGAAATGATCAGTTTTGATTGAAGAAAAAAACAGAGCAAAATTTTTTAGTGTCTTTAAATAGGTAATGAAAAACTGTTCATCTCATTCTGTATTAAGTTTCTGTCCTTATTGTTGAATGTTTCTTCATGCTACAACAGCTGATTATTAGCATGTAGAATATTTGTTACTTGTGTACCACAGTGTATGTAGATATTGTCATCAGTATATTTACCCATTTGTTGTTAAATGATCAATCTATGCACTTTTATGATAAAACATGTTAGATATTGAAAATGCCCTCATATATGTGCTTGTAACAGTCCTTTATGTGCGTTCAATGATACATTGACGATCTGGTTTCTATTTAAACAATTTTAGTACTAAATGTATCCTAATAAACGTCCCCTGGTAGGGTACATTTTAATTCTAATAAACGTCCCTGGTAGGATACATTTTAATTCTAATTAAAGTCCCCTGGTAGTGTACATTTTAATTCTAATAAACGTCCCTGGTAGGATACATTTTAATTCTAATAAACACCCCCTGGTAGGGTACATTTTAATTCTAATTAACGTCCCCTGGTAGGATACATTTGAATTCTAATAAATGTCCCCTGGTAGGGTACATTTTAATTCTAATAAACGTCCCTGGTAGGATACATTTTAATTCTAATTAAAGTCCCCTGGTAGTGTACATTTTAATTCTAATAAATGTCCCCTGGTAGGGTACATTTTAATTCTAATTAACACCCCCTGGTAGGGTACATTTTAATTCTGATTAACGTCCCCTGGTAGGATACATTTTCATTCTAATAAACATCCCCTGGTAGGGTACATTTTCATTCTAATAAACATCCCCTGGTAGGATACATATGAATTCTAATAAACGTCCCCTGGTAGGGTACATTTTCATTCTAATAAACATCCCCTGGTAGGATACATTTGAATTCTAATAAACGTCTCCTGGTAGGGTACATTTGAATTCTAATAAACGTCTCCTGGTAGGGTACATTTTAATTCTAATAAACATCTCCTGGTAGGATACATTTGAATTCTAATAAACGTCCCTTGGTAGGGTACATTTGAATTCTAATAAACGTCCCCTGGTAGGGTACATTTTAATTCTAATAAACGTCCCCTGGTAGGGTATATTTTAATTCTAATAAACGTCCCCTGGTAGGGTACATTTTAATTCTAATAAACGTCCCCTGGTAGGGTATATTTTAATTCTAATAAATGTCCCCTGGTAGGGTATATTTTAATTCTAATAAACGTCCCCTGGTAGGGTACATTTTAATTCTGTTATTTTCATTTTGACAAGTTTACTTTTCAAGACTGTTGGATACAAATTTGTAGGATTGTGTATTTTTCTTTAACCAAAACTTTTCATTTTTATTAGATTACTCGTGATCTGTTGTTTTCTGGGTTAATGATTCACAAGTAATGATTATTGCTATGGTATATCAGACTTACTTTTGGTTTGTGTTCAAATAATGTGTAATAAGATTTTAAATACAGCAAACGTTTTTTTTATTACCATGACACAACAAAACAATGTTTGAAAGAATGTTCCTTGTTCATGTGGATCACAACCGACTCATTGGAATAGTCTCCCATACCAGGTCAAATCCAGTCCCAGCCTAAATATCTTCAAGGAAAGGCTTGAGACAATTCTCTTCTAGCTCTCTAGATGTTTTTTCAATCTTAACCTTGCACTCTTTAATCTGTAAACTTTAATCTTTTAATTGAGCACTTTTTAACACAGTTTTCCTGACAAGCGCCTCCCAGTTCTACTTCTGCTCCTACGGGTATACTCTCAAAAATCAATTTTTGATTACACTGAGAGGCCAGGGACAGTGTTAAAAGTGCCATTTTACAATACATGTGGTTGTTGTTAATACATGTTTCATGCTAAAAGATAAAATATACTATCTACATGATAATAAAAGATAAAAACAGGATGACACCTAGAACATGTGTGCTTGTAGGCCTGATGTGA